>CM077155.1:3341706-3508062 GCA_039583875.1 Platanthera guangdongensis
ACCTTCAGTTCTTCATTCAGCTGCTCCTCTTGGTCCTTCTTCAGCAACAGGAGTATCTTGTACTCCCCTGGACAGCAGCCACCTTCTTCTACTTGCTGACTTACAGTAGGACCTTCTGCAATAGTAAACTTTTCCATCTTCTCAGTCACACCTGTGGAGCTGCAAACACTTCCAGACAATTCATTGTTAATGAGTCTAGCTTCATCAAACACTACATGTACTGACTCTTCTACAACTTGAGTAGTCAAGTTGTAGACCCTATAAGCCTTACTATTATTGTTGTACCCAACAAAGATCCCCTCTTGGGATTTGGCAGCAAACTTGGTTAAATAAGACTTATCATTGTTAAGTATATAGCATTTATAACCAAAGATTCTGTAATAGGATAGATTTGGTTTTCTGCCCTTCACAATCTCATAGGGGGTCTTCTTGTGGCTCTTGGTGATTGGAGCCCTATTGATTACATGACATGCAGTATTAACTGCCTCAGCCCAGAAATATTCTGGGAGAGATGTGTCACTCAACAGGGTTCTACCAGCCTCTATCAAGGTTCTATTTTCCTATCAGCAATACCATTTTGCTGAGGTGTTCTTGGTGAGGAAAATTCCTGAAATATCCCAAACTCTTCACATAGCTTTGTCATACTATCAGACTGGAATTCAGTACCATGGTCACTTCTTATTTTGACCACTGTACTGTCTAACTCATTCTGAATTTGTTTGACAAAACTATAAAAGATACTAGGAGTTTCAGATTTTTGCCTTAGGAAGAATACCCAGGAATACCTTGAGTAGTCATCAACTACCACAAATGTATAGACCTTCCTACCTAGGCTGTGAACTGGCATGAGACCAAAAAGATCCATATGCAAGAGGTATAGGCACCTCACAACATCTTTGTTCTTAATGCTATTAAAGGTGGATCTGGTCTGCTTGCCCTTTTGACAAGCTGAGCATATCCCATCCTTAATACACTTAACCTGAGGATCATTCCTCACTAACTTTTTGCTAAAGAGTTGACCAATTGTCTTGTAGTTAAGATGAGCTAGCCTCTTGTGCCATTTAACACAATGTGAGACTTTTTCATCAGCTACAAGACAAATAAGAGAAGCTATATTCTCACACATAATGTCTAGACAATAGACATTTCTCTTCCTATATCCAGTCAAAATGAACTTTTGATCACTAGACCTACTGATATGACAACCATCCTTGACAAATGAGATGTCATATCCTAAATCACTCAGCTGACTTATGCTAATGAGGTTATGTTTCAACCCTTTACATAGCCACTTGAGTAATTGTAATTAGGTTGCTAGAAATGTTACCAAAGCCTTTGATGATTCCTTTTCAGAACCACCAAAGGTAACTTTAGGACCATCCTTGATTGGTGTATAGTCCTTCAGCAATCCCCTAGTTCCAGTCATGTGCCTGGAACATCCACTGTCCAAGTACCATATTGGGCATGACTACTTGGACTCACCTACAAAACAGATTACTTAACCTTAGAACCCAAATAATTCTTGGGTCCTTGGTGCAAGTTAGTCTGATTCTTAACAAAACTACCTGTAGCTTTTCTAGCAGGCAGTTTGCTACTCACCTTGGCACTTGAATTATGCCAACAATCTATGACAAAGTGGCCTACCTTGCCACAACACCAGCACTCAAATCTGTTGTACCTTTGTTTAGGTACAACTCTGGCTGTTTTATCTACAACATGCTTCTTGTTGAGTACTGGGGCTTTGCCCTTAGACTTGGACTTTACTATCCAGGCAGGTTTTGTAAACCCTAATCCAGTTTTACCCCTATGAGGTACAAACTCATCTATCAAAGGTAGAATAGATTTTGTTTTAGAAAACCTTGCTACAATATCTCTCTCCTTCTGAAGACTAATCTCCAGATTTCTAATTTGATCATTTTTAAATGTAATAGTCCCCATTTAAATAACTGTAATATTCTTCAGTCTGGCTATTTCATTTAATTTCTGATCTAATAACTTGTCAAAATCTGTTGCAGCCACTTTAAGACTAGCAAACTCTTTAGCCTGAGTCTTGGCCAAGAGTTTGCTTTTCTTCAAAGCCTGCAACACTACTCTATATTCATCAATCAACTGATGAATATCTCCTTCAAATTCAGATCCACTAACATTACTTGATGCTGATGTATTTGAATCTGACTCAGTACTAGAAATTGAACTAGCAGAATAATTTTGTACCTGACTTGGTACAGGCTGATCCTGGATTTTGTCTCCTTCTAATAAGGCCATCAGTCCATGGCACTGATTGTCCTCATGCTCATATATTGAGTTCATTAATTGTATGAACTCATCTTCCTCTTCTTCAGCAAACAATCCAATATAAGCTTCAGCTTCTGAATCAGTTTCTAAAGATGACATATCAGACAGACTTTTGTCCTTCTTAGCAATAAAGGATCTTTCCTTTTTGCCCTTGAACTGAGTCTTCTTCTTGTTTGCTGACTCTTTCCTCTTTTCTGGACAATCAGCAACTACATGTCCTTGTCTATTGCAACAATAGCAAACTATCTTTGAGGATGTAGTTTTACTTGGCTTGGACTTTCTTCTTTCATTCTTTGATGACTTCTGTGAAGTGGATGGCTTAGACCTCCACTGTTTCTTCTTTAGAAACTTCTGAAAATGTCTGGTGAAAGCTGCAAAGTCTTCATCACTCTCACTGCTTTCAGAATTCTTGCTTTCTGACTCATCTGTCTCAGCCTCAGTAACTTTTTGAGGTGGAGATGGAGACTTAATTTTATATTTCCTAGTGGCTTCTGTCTTGAAAGCCACAGCTCTTTCTTCGTGCTCAACTCTGGTAGTCTTCTCTTCCTCCTTCCTTACCATTAACTGCATCTCATAAGATAACAATTTTCCAAACAATGTTTGAGGAGGTATATCTGCTAATTTGGCCATTTCCCTTATGACACAAATCTTGGTATCCCAGTCCTTAGTCAGGGATCTCAAGAACTTATCATTTAATTCATACTTGCTGAACTCTCTTCCATAAGACATCAACTCATTGACTATCCTATAGAATTTTTTATAGCACCCAGTTATGCTATCAGACCTTCCTTGTCTGAAGCTTTCATATTCTTGATTCAATAAAGACTTCCTGTCTTGTCTTACCTCTTCTGATCCCTCCATATAGACTATCAGTGTGTCCCACATTTCTTTTGAAGTTTTACAATGAATCAGATTCTGAAATGTGGCATCATCAATTGCACTCACAATAATAGTCTGAGCCCTCTTGTCCATAGTGGTCAGAATTATTTCATCATTGGTCATTTCTGAATAGTCTTTGGGAGTTCTCTGATTGACATCTAGCACTGATACTTTCATTGGCATATATGACCTTTCTTTAACAGTAATATATATTCTTGAGTCTGAGCCTTCCATAAAAAATCTAACCCTTTCTTTTCAAATGCCAAAGATCTCCTTTTTGCAGATTGACAACTTCATGGATCCTAGCTCTTTGTGATTCTCAGTTGAACCTATTTTCTTGATTCTTGATTATGCTGATTCTGCCTACAGGATCTTGTACTCAGACTGTTATGTCCTTTTTGAGCAACCTCCCTCTGATACCACTTGAAAGAACTAGTGCCTAAACACCTAGAGGGGGGGGGGGGGTGAATAGGTGCATTTAATCTTTTTAAACTTTAAAGGCAGAAACACAGAATTATATGCAATTCTTCACAGCAATACATCACATACACCACAGCAATCACAGAATAAAGCACACACAGAGAACACACAGATTTTATAGTGGTTCCCCAAGGTCTGGGTACATCCACTTTCCCCTTCGCCTATCTAGTAGTGTACTAGATTCGGCCTAACTTCTCCACTACTTCTCAGATCCACAGATCTTACAGCTCAGAACCCCAAATAGGTTCCTACAACTCAGAGTGATCCCACTCCTACAACTCAGGCACAAAGCCCTACCACTCAGTCTTCACCAAGACCTACACTCAGCCTTCAACAAGGCCTACACTCAGCCTTCAACAAGGCCTACACTCAGAGAAAAGTATCTCCTACACTCAGGCACAAAGGCCCTACCACTCAGCCTTTATAATATAGGCTTACAACTCAGATCCCTAAGGATCCTACAGAAAATAAAAAATACAAGGATTAATAACCACAACTCTGATTGAGAAAGTTGAGTTGACTGGTTTCTTGATGAGTTCTTGAAAGAACTTTGCTGAGATAAACCTCTCTTGGCTTTCTTCAAAGCTTCTTGAATTAGAACACAGTAGGGTTGAAACTCTAGGCAGATGATCTTCAATCAAATGCTAACTTGAGAATCAGATCTCAATCTGAAACTTTCTTTATCAGCCTGGTTCAATAGCTGTCTTCTTAGAAGGAGCTTTCTCTCTCCAACTACTTAGATCTTCACTTGAAAGTCTTCTTCTTGTTTATTGTTTCTCACTTCATTGATTGCTATTCTCGATCTGTCAATGTCCTTCTGTTGAAGGAATAAGCCTTTATATAGGCTTTCTTCATGGTGACCAGCTGATCCGGTTTCTAACGAACTTCTGACAGCTCTGACAGTAGCAGTTGACCGGTTGAAATGATAGTTGTCAAGTCATCTAGTCACTTCGTGAAAACTCTGTCACTGTCTGAAAGTGTCGAGACAGATAGTCTTTAAGTGTCGACACAAATAGACCAAGTGTCGACACAAGTAGACTAAGTGTCGACACTAGCCTTCATGGTGTCGACACAACTCCTTGTGTTGTAGAAATTACTTCTCGACACTGCTTCTTCAGAATGTGTCGACACTGATTATGTGTGTCGACACAAGTCCTTCTTCTTCAATACTTAGTTGATTTCTGCTAAGTGTCGACACAACTCCTTTGTGTCGACACATCTTCTTGTGTTGAAACTTGTTAAGTGTCGACACATCTTCTTTATGTCAACACATGCTTTCTGTGTTGAACTTTTTGCTGAGTGTCGACACATCTCTTTGTGTCGACACATTTGCTGAGTGTCGACATATCTTCTAGTGTTGACACTTGTACTTGAACTTTATTGATGTTTTGCTGAGTGTCGACACAGGCTCCTAGTGTCGACACTTGTACTTGAATTTTGTTGATGTTTTGCTGAGTGTCGACACAGCCTCCTAGTGTCGACACTTTTGATGTCGACAAAGTTCCTCTGGGTGTCGACACTGCTTCTAAGTGTCGACACTTAATTCTTTATACATTTCTTCATTGTGTGTCGACACATCTTGTATTTGTCGACACTTTTCTTCTGGTGTCGACTCTACATCCCTGGTGTCGACACAATTACTCCAAGTGTCGACACAACTTCTCTAGGTGTCGACACAAGCCTTCTTAAGTGTCGACACTTTTCTTCTGGCTGTCGACACATGGACTTAGAAACTTTTCCTGCAAACCTGCAGTTACTTAACCTGCACAAGTAAACTTAAAGTACATCAAATACACCTTGATGTATATCATTGAGTAGGGTGAGGCTTCTTCAAATCAGGTACATATATTTCAATGTACCCAACACTTTCCTCTACTGTGATCTGCAGGAAGATGTTTACATGGAGCAACCTCCTGGGTATGTTGCTCAGGGGGAGACACGAGTATGTCGGCTAAAGAATGCTATCTATGGCCTCAAGCAGAGTCCTCGTGCCTGGTTTGACAAGTTCAGTGGCATTGTTGCGGCCATTGGTTTTACGAGAAGCTCAGGCGATCACTCCTTGTTTGTTCGGAAAACCGTCTCTGGTCTGGTTGTTCTTGCGGTTTATGTTGATGACATTCTTCTTACTGACGATGATCAAGATGGGGTATTGCTGACAAAGAAACACCTTCGTCAACACCTGGTCACAAAGGATATGGGGTCCCCGAAATATTTTCTGGGGATTGAAATCTCTAGGAAGCCCAACTCCATGGTCCTTTCTCAACGAAAGTATGCTCTTGATCTTTTAAAGGAGGCATGATTGACTGGTGCTAAACTTGCTCGTTGTCCTATGGCTGCTGGAGAAGACAAAACTTGGACAAATGACTCGCCTCTTCTATCCGATCTTACGAGGTACCGGCGTCTGGTGGGAAAGCTCATTTATCTCACGGTTACCAGACCCGACATCGCTTATGCTGTTGGAAAGGTGAGCCAGTTCATGCAAGCTCCTAGGGAGTGTCATCTACAATCTGCCCTGAAGATATTAGAGTATATTAAAGCAGCACCAGAGAAAGGACTCCTCTTTCAGAAGAATGGTCACCTAAGGGTTGAAGCATACTCTGATTCAAGTTATGTTGATGACAAAGGGGACCGCAAATCGACATCAGGTTTATGCACGTTTGTTGGAGGCAATCTTGTGAGTTGGAAGAGCAAGAAACAGTCTGTGGTCTCCAGGTTTAGTGTAGAGGTGGAATATCGCAGTATGGCGTCGACTACATGTGAGTTGAAATGGTTGCGGGCTCTCATGCTTGACTTAGGAGAGGTTTACAACTATCCTCTTCCTATGTTCTATGACAACAAGGCCGCGATATACATTTCCAAAAATCCGGTCTTTCATGAGAGAACAAAATGCATAGAAGTTGACTGTCATTTTATTCGGGAAGAGATATTGAAGAAGCAGATTTGCACTCTGTTTGTAACTTCCGACAACGAGTTGGCAGACGTCTTCACCAAGCCGATGTCTGATTCCTTTTTCCACATCTGTGACAAGCTGGGAATGATTGATATCTATGCTCCAGCTTGAGGGGGAGTGTTGCAGGATGGAGTGTCACAACCCGCATTTTCTCCGAAATTAAGAAATATCAGAGTAGAAGGAAACGCGCGTTGTGATGCCACGTCGGACAGGGGATAACTGTCGACGCTCAGGCAACCACCAACTACTAAGACTATGAAAATTCAAAAGCTTTTATGATGAGAAAATCAATTATATTTTTAGAGGCCGTATCCCTCGGCTTCGTGGATCAACTAGTCCACCCTTCAAAAAATTATACTTATACGTAGCGGAAAATACTTTATTCATTTTTTTAACATCCTAAGAGAATGCATAAGCGTCCCCATGGAACACCTAGGACTATGCAAGACCCTAGATTTAACTTATATGATATATATAGAAAATGACCTTTTACGTGATTTGAAAGTAGTGATTAAGCTTTTTAGAAAGGAAAACATGCTGTATATATTTTTGATATAATAATTATTTTCATTTATAAGTTTTAAAGTAACTAGCAACCTAACATAAATCATCCCAGAAGCAAGTTTAATAAACTCCAAAACAGGAAATCTAGCAGTATAAGCAAAGTACAAAGCATCTAAAAGAGAAACCACCAGTGGGCGCCAACAACTGACACGAACCCACTGGTGAGTAGACATATCTGTACTACAAGTCTAAAAAAAACTACCTCCCAGGAGTGAGGAAAAGAAAACTCAGCAGCAGCTATAGCACTAGCAAACTCCAGAAGAACCCTAGCCGCACAGTCGGCTATAAACCTGAACCTGAGGCATTCAAAGAAAAGAACGCCTCAGCAAAGCAATATATATATATATGAAAATGAAACAGTAGTATAAGGAGGAAGTGAAACATGTAAGAGCTAAAGTAAACAAGTGAAGGAAAAATACTCGCCATGAGTGAGTAAAAAGGGGTGCACCAAGTGCACGGGTGAAGTCAAGCCTCACAAATCTCTGCAAGAAGGATTAGCAAAATAAATAAATCCTAGCATGAAGCTAGAGCAGAAAGAGTCACCTAATGCTGGAGATGGACAAAATCAGAAATAAGGGCCTAGACGGGTGGCAACGGTCCAACCACGTTTAACATGCCTGAACATCTCAAGGTGCTGTGGTGGTGGCATCGGTCCAACTCAACCAAACAGCTCACATTGTCTTAATAAGACAAGAAGTAGAACAAGGGTGGCGGCATCGGTCCGACCCACCTCAAAATCACATCCTACTCCAGCACTAAGTGACTCGGAGAAAACCCTTACTGGTAGTTCCGTGAACTACCAAGAAGTCACCACAACCTTATTCCAACTAGAGCACCCCACCTAAGAACCCTAAGTATCAACCGACGGCTAAACGTCGAGTTTCCCCAACCAAGTAGCTTGGCACGAATAAATTGAAACGACACGACACTAAATTTATGCAAGAAATTCGGTACTAAATGTTTAACAACAGTGTAATATTAACTATAACCAATTAGTTTGGTCCCCAACTAAACCTAAGCGGTTAGCTTGGTACAAACCCGGATAATTAACTTGCTACAACCATGAACATGTAATAATTAACTTGCTACCACCATGAAAATTTAATAATTAACTTGCTACCACCATGAAAATTTAATAATTAACTTGCTACCACCATGAAAATTTAATAATTAACTTGCTACCACCATGAAAATTTAACTAGATTCGACCCCTAAACAATCCACTTGGGTGGTTTAATACCGATCCGATTTTTTGTAGAACAACCACGGGGCAACTATTAATAAACTCTTGAACTAGTAAAAAGGGAAACAAAACCATAACCACCATTTACACCTAAGGAAAACCGCAAGTTAACAAGGTATGGAAAACCAAATGAGAGAAATAAAACACCGATCTTAATTTCGTATACCAAGCCAAGAACAACCAACCACTCATGGAATCAAGCAACCAAATTTAAGCATGAAAATATTACTTTGGCAAGGGAAAACTTGCCTTGGCTTATGGAGGAGTTCGGCCAGCAATGTTCTTCCCAATAGGACAAGATCACAGCGAAATCCTATGAAAAATCTGGACAAAACTGGGCTAGCAAGGGCCGACCAACGCAACCTCTTCCAAACCTCCGGCCACCAAAGCAAATGGGCAGCACCTATGCTCCTAAACCGCCGGCCTTAAGCAACCAAGATCACAAAGCTTCCTAGACAACCCAACCGGGGAAGAACAATACCATAAAAACCAAGAAAAAACGCAAACCTAACCTACCGATCGGGCAAAAGAGATGGAGAAATCCCAAAAAAAGTTACCTCGGAACGAAGGTCTATCCTACAGGAGCTCGGATCCGGTCTCAAACGAAGATTTCGGGTGAAAATGGGCGGCGAACGGGCGGTCGGAGCAGCGCAGGGCTTCCGCCTGATGTCGCCTTTCGCTCGGGTTCTGCCTGCGTCGGGTTTGGGGGGGGGGGGGGGGAATAACCTAATGGAAACTCTAATAATATATATATATATTAAACCCTATGAAAACTCCATATAAACCCTAACCTAACTTAGTTGGCCTAAGCGTAAAAACAGCCCCTAATCGACCCTATTAACTAAACACCAAGTAGTCCACTATAATTATCATCTCATATAAATTAACATCTATATGCACATTAATACTCTCACTTACACACACACACATATATATATATATATATATATATATATATATATATATATATATATATATATATATATATATATATATATACATACCCACACATATCTACATATATATACATACTAACACATAAATCTAGACACGCACCCAAAAATTATTAGAACCTTGCACGTCTAAATCACGCGTTATGCCCTAAATGCGTAAATATGAAAGTACGCACACATAAATGGCGTCTCGCTAACTAGCAACCGTCGAAATGACGCGAAAATTAACGCTCTCGGATTCCGAACAAATCCGCACCGTAGCTAAACACTCGGGCTACGAAAACAGCGGCGAAGTCGGACACAACCTCCGACGACCACACACTCGGGCTAACCTCACCCGAACCAAAGCACAAGCATTCCCTGAGAGGCTCAGCCGAGTCTCCAAAACAGACTCCGGCTAGCTGGGGAACCCTGCAAACAGGCTACGAGCACTAAAAACACCTAATGAGGTACTCTAACAACGGCACGAGCCGGAAATGCGCCAACGTAACGCCAAACGAGGATTTAAATAATTGCCGAAAATTCGGGGGTGTTACAGTCACTCCCCCTAAAAGAAAGTTTCGTCCCGAAACTTTACGTACACTACCTCTACTATAGAAGGAAAGTGACAAAATAAAAGTTACTAGGAAGAAAACATACCCAACAAATCAGGAGAACAGGCGAGGGTAAGCCTCCCTCATAGCCGACTCTAGCTCCCAAGTCGCGCTTTCCAAATCTTGATTCTTCCAAAGAACCTTCACCATCGGGATAGACTTTGTCCGCAGCACCCGATCCTGAGTATCCAAGATGCGGACCGACACCTCAACATACGAGAGGTTGGGCTCCAACTGGGGCACGATATCCAAGACTTGCCCACTGCTCCGCACACACTTCCGCAGCTGGCTTACATGAAAAACATTATGTACGCCCGGGAAGTTGGCTGGTAGATCCAACCTATATGCTGCCATACTAATACGCTCCAAAATTCTGAATGGGCCCACGTACCTCGGATCCAGCTTATGGTTCTTGCCGAGCCTCTTCACTCCAACCATCGGAGACACCTTCAAGAAGACCAAATCCTCCACCGAAAATTCCAAATCGGACCTACGCCGGTTGGCGTTCTTCTCATATCTCTCCTGAGCTAACCGAAGCTTTTCCCGAATGAGCTTCACAGCAACCTCCATTTCCTCTAGAGCATCAGGACCCAACAAAGGCCTCTCACCAGCCTCAGTCCAAAACAACGGAGTTCTGCAGCGCCTCCCATACAATGCATCGAAGGGAGCCATTTGCAAGCTCTCTTGGTAACTATTATTGTAGGCAAACTTCATGAGCCGCAAACGCTCATCCCACGCTCCACCGTGGTCTAGAATGTAGCACCTGATCATATTCTCCACAATCCGGTTCACCCGCTCAGTCTGCCCATTTGTCTGAGGGTGGTAAGCAGTAGAATATCTCAAGTCTGTACCCAAACCCTCCTGCAAACTCTTCTAGAAACGGGAAGTAAATCTGGAGTCTCGGTCTGAAATGATACTCACGGGAACTCCATGCAATCGGATGACTTCGCTCAAATACAACTCTGCTATCTTCTTCATCGGGTAGTCGATCTTATAAGGTACGAAGTGCGCACACTTCGTCAATCGGTCCACGATCACCCAAACTGAATCAAATCCCCTTGGAGATCTTGGTAAGCCCGTAATGAAGTCCATGGAGATACTTTCCCACTTCCAAGTCGGGATCTCCAAAGGAGTCAACTTTCCACCAGGCCTCTCATGATCGGCCTTCACCCGCTTGCAAGTGTAACATTCAGAAACATACCGAGCTATATCCCCTTTCATACCATGCCACCAGACGATCTGCTTCAAATCATGATACATCTTCGTGGATCCTGGGTGGTAGGCAACACTGGATCCATGAGCCTCTTTGCATACCATACTCCTGATGTCTCCAACCGCGGGGATGCAAAACCTGCCGCGGTACTTCAAGGTACCCAAGTCATCGATGGAGAAATCCGGCAACTCCCCTCTCTCAGCCCTAAGGTACAGGTGTAACAAATCCGGATCGTCCTTCTGGTGCAACCTGGTGAGCGAAATCCAAGATGGCTCTGCCACTGCCAAACTACTTTGCAAATCACAGCATCCCACAGAGATGTCCATCAACAAGAACTCTTCCACTAGACGGTCCGCCGTGAGGTTGAAGATCTTCCCTGTCTTGCGGCTCAGGGCGTCGACCACCACATTGGCCTTGCCTGGATGGTACTGGATCTCCGCGTCATAATCGGCCACAAACTCTAGCCACCGCCGCTGGCGCAGATTCAGCTCCTTCTGAGTAAACACGTACTTCAGGCTCTTATGATTTGTGAAAATCTTGCACTGGGCCCCATAGAGTAGATGCCTCCACAGCTTCAACGCAAAAATCACCGCCGCAACTCGAGGTCATGTGTAGGCAGTGGCGGAACTAGGATTTTGAAGCCGCACGGGCACAATCTAAGTACCGTCCAAATGTCGGGGGACAGCGCACCCTGAGCGGGGGGTTCGGGGGCAGCGCCCCCAAAAAATTTTTTTTTGCAAAGATATTTTTGTAAGAAAATTAATACAAAGAGAAATGGTGATCGTCTGTACAACATTTTGATTTGTCCAATACATATTGGATCACTAACCGATCTGAAAATCAAACTACCTGCAGTTCGGAAATACCTAGCAAGAATCAAACTCCTAAAACAGAGTCTAAATCAGCAATTTGCTCTCACACAATACATGAACACCAACAAATCTGAAAATCAAACAACTTGCAAATAAAAAAAAACTAGCAGGAATCAAAATCCTAAAATCAAGAAATCAAAATCTTAAAATCGGAATAACCCGAGCATATCCATTCATTTTTTTAATACAATAGTGTTTGGTACGGGTAAGCAGCCCTCAAGGAAGAATCAACACAGAAAGAAGAAGAAGAAGAAGAAGAAAGTACCACAGTCGACGGCCGACGGGATCGGGTCCTGCGAAGCCGACGGGATCGGGTCCTGGGAAGCCGACGGGATCGGGTCCTGGGAAGCAGGAGGAGCAGGATCCGCCAGAGCAGGGAGCGGCGACGTGCCCGAGCGGTTTTTAACCCCAGCAGCGGGCCGAGCGGCGACGGGATCGGGTCCTGGGAAGCAGGAGCAACGCCGCAGCGGGATGGAGCACAGGAGCTGACCTAGGTTTGCGATAAAAACCCGATAAAAACCGCTCGGGCACGTGCCCGAGCGTGCCTAGGCTTGGTTCCGCCCCTGTGCGTAGGATAATTCCGCTCATGAGTTTTCAACTGTCGTGACCCATACGCGATCACCTTCCCCTCTTACATCAACACGCCTCCGAGCCCAACATGCGAGACATCCACATAAACATCATAGTCCTTGCCCTCCGTAGGCAATGTCAAAATAGGAGCAGTGCACAATCTCCTCTTTAGCTCCAGAAAGGCCTCCTCGCACTGCTCGCTCCAGATGAACGCTGCATGCTTCTGCGTCAGCTTAGTTAAGGGCGCTGCCAAGGTAGAAAAGCCCTCAACAAACCTTCTATAATAGCCGACCAACCCCAAGAAGCTCCTAATCTCCTTGGGTGTGCTCGGCCTAAGCCAATCCATCACCACAGAAATCTTCACCGGGTCCACTGAAATGCCATCCTTGTTCACCACATGACCCAGGAAGGACACCTGAGGCAACCAGAACTCACATTTGCTCAACTTGGCATACAACTGATGATCTCTCAAGGCAGATAACACCAACCGCAAGTGCTGATCATGCTCCGCAGCATTCCGTGAATAAATCAGAACGTCGTCTATGAATACGACCACAAACTTGTCCAAAAAATCTTTGAACACCCGATTCATCATGTCCATGAATGATGATGGCATGTTGGTCAACCCAAAAGACATAACTAGGAATTCGAAATGTCCATGCCTCGATCGAAAAGCCGTCCGTGGAATGTCCGACTCCCGGATCCTGAGCTGATGATATCCTGATCGAAGGTCAATCTTGGAGAACACAGAGCTACCACGCAACTGATCGAATAAGTCGTCGATTCTGGGCAGGGGATACCTGTTCTTGATGGTGACTTTGTTCAACTCCCTATAGTCGATGCAAAGGCGCATCGAACCATCTTTCTTCTTCACAAAGAGAACGGGTGCACCCCAGGGCAACGAGCTCTGCCTTATGAAACCCTTCTCCATAACTCATCCAGTTGGGTACGTAGCTCCTCCAGCTCTCGCGGGGCCATCCGGTACGGCGCCTTAGCAATAAGACGCGTACCCGGCTCCAAATCAATCACAAACTCGACATCTCTGACAGGGGGAAGACCGGAAAGGTCGCTAGGGAACACATCAGAAAATTCACGGACAACAGGAATCTCATCCATCAGCGGTACACTGCTAACAGTCCCCAACACTGAGACTAAGCAAGCAAAACAATCAAAACTGAATAACCTCTGAGCACATACCGCAGAAATCGCCGGAGAGGCCTGGCGCGGATCGCCATAAATACTCCCAGGCTGACCGTTGTCCTTCTTGAAATCAAAGCGCTTACCCCTGCACTGGATCACTGCATCGTATCTGGACAACCAATCCATACCCAGGATGACGTCGAAATCTTCCAAGTCTATAACCTTCAGATCTGCCTTAGCTGGGAAATCCCCCAACATAATAGGACAATCCAGAATGCCCTGATCTGATATCACGGAATCACCCGAGGGGAATTTGACGCAAAAGGCATCACCGACACGATCAAGAACCAGCTGGCACCGCTCTACAAAGGCCCTAGCCACAAATGAGTGGGTAGCACCTGAGTCAAAGAGAACGCGCGCCCAGCGGTTCTTTGCCTTAAAGCTCCCTATATGAATATAACAGGGAAAAAATTGCACAATCATTTAAGAAAACAAGAACCAAAATAATCTGCAATGGAAGTAAAAGACTAGCGGGAAGGTTTACCTGAAATGACTTGCGTCAAAGTTTGAGCCTCTGCTGAAGATATCACATTCAGCTTCCCTTTGCCTCTATCCATAGACTGAGGCGGTGGCAACGCCTGAAGAGGAACTGGTCGGTGCATAGACTGGAGCTGCGGGCATCGGGCCTTGGTATGACCTTTCTGTCCGCACTGATAGCAGACCTTGTCCTTCAACCAGCAACAGGCAACATCATGCCCCTCTTTCTTGCACAGAGTACACACCACATTCTGCCTGGGAGCACCCTGTATAGCATGCACATGCTCCTTCTGCGCTGCCGCCCTCTTGAAACATCTCTCAGTAGGATGGCCCGACCGGCCACAAAAACTACAAACCTCCTTGCTCCTCTTCCCCGAAGGAGCACCGGGCACTTGGGGGCTCTTTGCTTCAACAACTTTCCTCTTCTCATTCCTCGCCTGCTGTCCTCTTTGCTTCGCGTTTTCGATGGCCTCTACCTTCAAAGTGGCCTCCACTGCCCCAGCATAACTCACCGCTCCATGAGCCACCGCTAACTGCTGTACATCGCTCCGCAGGCCACCGAGGAAACGCTTCGCTCTATCCTCCTCTGAGCTCACCAAACTAGGGGCAAAGCGACTGAGTTTGCTAAACTCAATCTCATACTCGCTGACTGAGAGCTGCCTCTGCTTCAGATGCAAGAAGTCATTCATCAGCCTGTCTCGCTCCACTGACGGTAGAAATTTCCGCATCAAGATCTCCTTGAAGGAAGCCCAAGTGCTTCCTCCTACCATTCCCTCCTTCTCCCTCATCCACCAGCTCTTCGCTAACCCCTTCAGCTAATAGGCGGCCAGCATCACCTTCTGATCCTCAGACACTCCAGAGTAATGAAACATTTCTTCTATGGTAATCAACCAGTCATCCAATATCATGAAGTCTGCCTTACCATCGTAGGTAGGGGGTCGCAGTCGCTGGAACTGAGTGATGAAAGCCATCTCCGGGGGCACCACCACTAGAGGCACCAAAGGGGCTGGGGGTGCAGGAGGTGCAGGAACAGCTAAACCCGCAGCAGGATCCTGTGCTCTCAGGGCTAGTCCTGCCACCACAGATATCAGGGACTGGATCTGAGACTGAACGTCCACCATCTGCCTCGATAGAGCCTCATTGCTCTGCCTCAGACTTTCCATAACTGCACCGCTTTGAGCACCAGAAGACTCACCATCAGATTGGGGAGTCGATCTCACCACCCTACGCTTGGGCGCCATGCTAAAAGAACAAACAAGCAATCATCAGAACCTAGTTCAACTACTAGGACAAAACAACAGGTACAGACAAACCTGCATAAGTACTTGCTTTCACTGCCAACTTGCTCTGGGGGTTTTTTTTATATATATATATTTCGTTTTATACAGAGGAAATAATGTCATGCTTAACCTAAGATGGTTCACCACCATCACACTAACTCTTGTGCCTATATCGAGAATGCATGAATTTATATTCTTTTTGACTCAAAACCGTGTTTGTACATATGTCATCCAACTAGCCTTTAGCTTGGAACGTTGTGCTTATGCAATGTTATGTTATGCATGATTGTGCTATGCATTCTAAAAAGGCCCTAATGCATGTTATGAGCGGCGTACACATGAAAATATTATGCATCCCATACTACATAACATTTTCATGCAATGAAAAATAAAACGTGCTAGTCGCATTCATGTGGTGAGGTTATGCATCCCATACTACATAACCCTCACATGTTGCCTCCTATGGTGGATCCATATACAAACACATATTATGCATCCCATACTACATAATATGCCCCGTATACTTCATGTTATGCTATGAGTGTAGTGTTCGTGCTTCAGCCAAGACGTGCTGATGACATATCGGTGTGTGTATGACATGATGCTAAACTTCTAATACCTAAAAGGAAAGGTTGCCCGACAAATTGTCAAGCAACATCCCTCTGATACCAACTGTCACAACCCGCATTTTCTCCGAAATTAAGAAATATCAGAGTAGAAGGAAACGCGCGTTGTGATGCCACGTCGGACAGGGGATAACTGCCGACGCTCAGGTAACCACCAACTACTAAGACTATGAAAATTCAAAAGCTTTTATGATGAGAAAATCAATTATATTTTTAGAGGCTGTATCCCTCGGCTTCGTGGATCAACTAGTCCACCCTTCAAAAATTTATACTTATACGTAGCAGAAAATACTTTATTCATTTTTTTTAACATCCTAAGAGAATGCATAAGTGTCCCCAGGGAACACCTAGGACTATGCAAGACCCTAGATTTAACTTATATGATATATATAGAAAATGACCTTTTACGTGGTTTGAAAGTAGTGATTAAGCTTTTTAGAAAGGAAAACATGCTGTCTATATTTTTGATATAATAATTATTTTCTTTTATAGGTTTTAAAGTAACTAGAAACCTAACATAAATCATCCCAGAAGCAAGTTTAATAAACTCCAAAACAGGAAATCTAGCAGTATAAGCAAAGTACAAAGCATCTAAAAGAGAAACCACCAGTGGGCGCCAACAACTGCCACGAACCCACTGGTGAGTAGACATATCTGTACTACAAGTCTAAAGAAACTACCTCCCAGGAGTGAGGAAAAGAAAACTCAGCAGCAGGTATAGCACTAGCAAACTTTAGAAGAACCCTAGCCGCACAGTCGGCTATAAACCTGAACCTGAGGCATTCAAAGAAAAGAACGCCTCAGCAAAGCAATATATATATATGAAAATGAAACAGTAGTATAAGGAAGAAGTGAAACATGTAAGAGCTAAAGTAAACAAGTGAAGGAAAAATACTCGCCATGAGTGAGTAAAAAGGGGTGCACCAAGTGCACGGGTGAAGTCAAGCCTCACAAATCTCTGCAAGAACGATTAGCAAAATAAATAAATCATAGCATGAAGCTAGAGCAGAAAGAGTCACCTAATGCTGGAGATGGACAAAATCAGAAATAAGGGCATAGACGGGTGGCAACGGTCCAACCACGTCTAACAGGCCTGAACATCTCAAGGTGCTGTGGTGGTGGCATCAGTCCAACTCAACCAAACAGCTCACATTGTCTTAATAAGACAAGAAGTAGAACAAGGGTGGCGACATCGGTCCGACCCACCTCAAAATCACATCCTACTCCAGCACTAAGTGACTCAGAGAAAACCCTTACTGGTAGTTCCGTGAACCACCAAAAAGTCACCACAACCCTATTCCAACTAGAGCACCAAACCTAAGAACCCTAAGTACCAACCGACGGCTAAACGTCGAGTTTCCCCAACCAAGTAGCTTGGCACGAATAAATTGAAACGACACAACACTAAATTTATGCAAGAAATTCGGTACTAAACGTTTAACAACAGTGTAATATTAACTATAACCAAGTAGTTTGGTCTCCAACTAAACCTAAGCGGTTAGCTTGGCACAAACCCGGATAATTAATTTGCTACAACCATGAACATGTAATAATTAACTTGCTACCACCATGAAAATTTAATAATTAACTTGCTACCACCATGAAAATTTAATAATTAACTTGCTACCACCATGAAAATTTAACTAGATTCGACCCCTAAACAATCCACTTGGGTGGTTTAATACCGATTCGATTTTTTGTAGAACAACCACGGGGCAACTATTAATAAACTCTTGAACTAGTAAAAAGGGAAACAAAACCATAACCACCATTTACACCTAAGGAAAACCGCAAGTTAACAAGGTATGGAAAACCAAATGAGGGAAATAAAACACCGATCTTAATTTCGTATACCAAGCCAAGAACAACCAACCACTCATGGAATCAAGCAACCAAATTTAAGCATGAAAACATTACTTTGGCAAGGGAAAACTTGCCTTGGCTTATGGAGGAGTTCGGCCAGCAATGTTCTTCCCAATAGGACAAGATCACAGCGAAATCCTATGAAAAATCTGGACAAAACTGGGCTAGCAAGGGCCGGCCAACGGAACCTCTTCCAAACCTCCGACCACCAAAGCAAACGGGCAGCACCTATGCTCCTAAACCGCCGGCCTTAAGCAACCAAGATCACAAAGCTTCCTGGACAACCCAACCGGGGAAGAACAATACCATAAAAACCAAGAAAAAAAGCAAACCTAACCTACCGATCGGGCAAAAGAGATGGAGAAATCCCAAAAAAAGTTACCTCGGAACGAAGGTCTAGCCTAGAGGAGCTCGGATCCGGTCTCAAACGAAGATTTCGGGTGAAAATGGGCGGCGAACGGGCGGTCGGAGCAGCGCCGGGGCTTCCGCCTGATGTCGCCTTTCGCTCGGGTTCTGCCTGCGTCGGGTTTGGGGGGGGGGGGGAATAACCTAATGGAAACTCTAATAATATATATATATATATATATATATATATATATATATATGTATGTATATATATATATATATATAAACCCTATGAAAACTCCATATAAACCCTAACCTAACTTAGTTGGCCTAAGCGTAAAAACAGCCCCCCATCGACCCTATTAACTAAACACCAAGTAGTCCACTATAATTATCATCTCATATAAATTAACACCTATATGCACATTAATACTCTCACTTACACACACACACACACACACACACATATATATATATATACATACCCACACACATCTACATATATATATACATACTAACACATAAACCTAGACAGGCACCCGAAAATTATTAGAACCTTGCACGTCTAAATCACGCGTTATACCCTAAATGCGTAAACATGAAAGTACGCTCACATAAATGGCGACTCGCTAACTAGCAACCGTCGAAATGACGCGAAAATTAACGCTCTCGGATTCCGAACAAATCCACACCGTAGCTAAACACTCGGGCTACGAAAACATCGGCGAAGTCAGACACAACCTCCGACGACCACACACTCGGGCTAACCTCACCCGAACCAAAGCACAAGCATTCCCTGAGAGGCTCAGCCGAGTCTCCAAAACAGACTCCGGCTAGCTGGGGAACCCTGCAAACAGGCTACGAGCACTAAGAACACCTAACGAGGTACTCTAACAACGGCACGAGCCGGAAATGCGCCAACGTAACGCCAAACGAGGATTTAAATAATTGCCGAAAATTCGGGGGCGTTACATGGAGACCGGGCGGTCTGTTGCTGTTCGGAGACCGGGCGGTCTGGCGGTTTCTCCTAGCCGGTCTGTGTGCTAGGTTGTTGCAGTTTGGTGTCCCAGCGGTCAGGCGGCTTGTCTCAGACGACTTGGAGACCGGGCGGTCTAGCGGTCTCCTGTGACGACTTGCTCTCTGGGGTGCTTGTTCTCTCATCCTGGTTGTGGTCGGGCGGTTAGCCAGTTTGTCTAACCGTACGGCTTGTCCGGTTTGTCTTTTTGTAAAGCCGCATATACTTGTAAATTTTTAGTCCCACATTTCTTATTTGGAATCTCTCTCATCTCCTCCATTCTATAAAATGGAGGCTATACCATTGTAATTGATACTTTTTGGGATAATAAAGTTTTTGTTAAACCACTTTCGGTTTGTTTTTGTTCGTTTCTAACACTCTTTCGAGACAACGAGCGCCTGACGCCGCCCTTGATCCCGATGAAATCGACGGCCTCCCGTTCTCCCCCGTCTACGCAGATCGCCGGAGCCCAAGCTTCCCCTTCCCGAAATCGCCGCTCCTAATCGTGCCCTAGCCGAGACGGAGGACACGTTCTTCCCTGTTTTTTTTAATAGGAGCTGAACCGGGGCTAAGATCTAGCCTTTTAATCGTGTCGGTTTAATTAGGACATAATGAGTTGGGGATTAAGATGGGAAAAATTCAAGATTAACAAGAGATAATGGAAGTTATAGGGGCTGAACCGCGGCTGCGATCTAGCCTTTTAATCGGGTCGGTTTAATTAGGACATAATGAGTTGGGGCTTAAGATGGGAAAAATTCAAGATTAGCAAGAGATAATGGAAGTTTAATAATTTATAACCTCCACAACTGCTTACTGCGGTCCAATACGCGTACCGGTTGAGTTGAACCAGTCCAACGGCTATTCAGCAGCGCCTTACTTAGGCTCAGTGCAAAAAAATAAAGGTTGCAACCTTTATTTTTGTGTTGCAACAACTCAATTCCTGCCGAGGGACAGTGCCGGTCCAGCTGAACCGGGTCCAGCTGAACCGGGTCGAGTTGAACCGGGTCCAGCTTTGTATTCTTCATATCCGAGCAGCAGAATAAAGGCCGCGATCTTATTTTTTGGGTTGCAACATTAGAAATATGCTCATAATTAAAATCCGGCTCAAGGATTCCTCCTGCCAATTGCTATTACAAAATTCGAAGTAGACAAGTTACTTAGCTTAAAATTTATTATTATTATTATTAAACTAATACGAAAATATATAAAAAAATGGGTTGCCTCCCACCAAGCGCCTAATTTAACATCCCGGCAGGACGGTACAAAACTATTGGAGCGTCACGCACGACACTGCTCGGTCGTCGTCCTCCCTAAAATATAATTTAAGTCTGGTGTCATTCACTTTAAACTCTGTTCCATCATTTTCGTTTATGATAGACACCGTGCCATATGGATGCACCTCCTTGGCTATAAAAGGGCCCGACCAATGCGATTTAAGCTTTCCGGGAAATAATCGTAAACGAGAATTGAACAACAAGACTAATTGTTCCGGCTCGAAGTGTTTTTCTTTCAACCGTCGGTCATGCCATTTCTTGGTTCGCTCTTTATAGATTTTAGAATTATCATAGGCTTGCATCCTAATCTCCTCTAATTCGTTTAGTTGCAAGAGCAAAATTTTTTTTGCATCTCTGAAATCATAGTTGATCTTCTTTATCGCCCAATAGGTGTGGTGCTCCAACTCTAGGGGTAAATGACATGATTTTCCATACACTAATCTACATGGGGTTAGTCCAATTGGTGTTTTAAATGCAGTGTGATATGCTCACAAGACGTCGTTCAGCTTTTGTGCCCAGTCTCTACGGTTAACACTCATCGTCTTTTCTAAAATCTTCTTAATTTCTCTGTTTGAAACCTCTGCGAGCCCATTTGTTTGTGGATGATAAGCTAATGCGACCTTATTAGTCACCCATATTTCTATAGTAGTGCGGCGAATTGGATGTTGCTGAAATGACTTCCTCTATCGCTAATTATTGCCCGCGGCACTCCAAATCGGTTGAATATGAAATTTCTTAAGAAGTTCAGGACCATCTTAGCATCATTCTTAGGCGTGGAGATGGCATCTATCCACTTTGATACACAATCGACGGCTTGAAGAATATAAGTATTTCCACATGAGTTCACAAACGGGCACATAAAGTCTATACCCCACACGTCAAACAACTCAACCTCTATCATGATGTTCATGGGCATCACATCATTCTTTTGAATCTTCCCTACGCGTTGGCATCTATCGCACTGTTTAACGAATGAGTTGAAGTCTCTAAATAAGTTAGGCCAAAAGAATCCGGCCTCTAACACCTTCATGGCCGTCCTAGTGCCTAAAAAATGACCTCCATATGGCGAGTTATGACATTTCTCCAAGATAGCTCTCATTTCCCCCTCAGAAACGCAACATCTCAACACTCCATCGACTCCAAACTTAAACAGATAAGGGTCGTCCCACAAATATGATTGCACTTGGTGTAAGAATCTTTTCTGTTGTGGATGGGTAAGTTCAGCAGGCTTGATGTTGCTTGCTAAGTAATTCACGTAATCAACATACCAAGGTGTGTCACTCTCAGATATAGCAAGACGCGACTCATCGGAAAATCTCTCGTCAATCTCAGAACGTCGTGACAGATGTGCACTCTCAATCCTAGACAAATAATTCGCTACTGGATTCTCCGCACCTTTCCTATCTCTAACTTCTACATCAAACTCCCGAAGGAGTACCCAGCAAATCAAGCATGGTTTTGCGTCTTTTTTCTCCATCAGATAGCGAATCGACCCGTGATCGGTGTACACAATGACCTTTGTGCATAAGAGATATGACCTGAACTTTTCGAACGCAAACACTATTGCTAATAACTCCTTCTCAGTGGTAGTGTAATTGACTTGAGCCTCAATGAGAGTTTTGCTAGCATAAGCTATTGTATGTAATATCTTCTCCCGCACTTGACCCAAGATAACTCCCACCACATAATCACTCGTGTCATACATCAAAACAAAAGAATCTTTCCAATCAGGTGTCACAACGACCGGTGTCATGGTCAAACGCGTCTTTAGTTCGTTAAACGCTTCTAAACATTCATCGTTGAAATAAAACTTAGTGTCTTTCTCTAATAACCCAGTTAGTGGCTTTGCTGTTTTTGCAAAGTCTTTGATAAATCTATGATAGAAGCCAGCATGTCATAAGAAGCTCCTCAACATCTTCACACTCGTGGGTGGAGGTAGTTGTTATATCACGTCTAGCTTCGCCTTGTCTACATCTAGCCCACTCTTAGAGACATGGTGACCCAACACTATCCTTTCACATACCATGAAGTGACATTTCTCCCAGTTCAACACCAAATTAGCCTTCACACACCGGGCATGCACCCTCTCTAGACAAACTAAGCAAGCCTCAAATGACTTGCCAAATATAGAGAAATCATCCATATAGACCTCGATGCCATAATCCTCGGGGTCTTCGTCCCCTTCTAAAATGTCTGCGATGAGCGCGATTATGCAGCGCTGGAAAGTAGTCGGCGCGTTATATGTGAGTATCCAGTATGGAAATCATCCATACTCGCTCAGGCACGCGACCATCCAGTAATATATGCGAGTATCAAGTATCTGACTATCCAGGCTAGCATACAAACAACGGATCGTGGCGAACAACTACAACACTCGTATAGTAGGAGACTTCTAGTACTGCCTCACCAAACACGACCGAGGATCACAAATAGTCGCCCGAAGATAGTCGATAGTCAGCAATCCGTGAAGTCAGCAGAACCAAGATGACAAGCTTGTAGTGCTGGGTCTTCTCGCCTAAAGACCCCCATCCAGGGTTTTGTCTATAAATAGGACCCCAAAGGTACTAGGAATGCCACTTTGAAATCCTGTTATTTAGCCCCCCTTTCATCCCCTCGAGACTAACCACTCTCTGTGTGGTGCCTTTCTTATACCTAGCTCAACCATCTTTGGTTGTGGAGGGGAAGCTCTTCTAAGCTTCTGGGTATATGGTGGGACCTCCTTGCTATAGCGTCTGGGGCCCGTTAATCATTTTTAACTCTTGTTTTATCTTTAGAGTCGGGTGTGCCAAACCACTGGGTCATGTAACACCAGGTTGCACTTAGATCCAGATATTTTGGAGTAGATATTTTCCCAGTTTCAATACTTTGGTGCGGTGAGCGTTGATCACCGTCGAATGGGGAAGTTCGGCAATGAGGCAGCATGGTGAATGAAGGCGAGCAAGGAGTGGTAAGAAACTCGCAGGGCCCAAACGAGTATATTACGCGGGCCGAATTTAGCTCGGAGCTCAGTGGGCTAGCGCAGCGCATCGAGGATACTGTGCGTTCACTATTGACTCCTTGCATAGAGGTCATGGCGATATCGCCTCTTCGAGAGACCCCGTTGAAGGTTGTTGTGCTACCCAGGCCCAACAAGGAGTACGTGATAGGGAAAAAAAGAGTGATCCGCGCATTCGATGTACTACCCGCCATAAGCCAGGTTATCAGGATTCAGAAGGGAGAGTATCAAGGGAGGACCCCAGATACTCGCGCAGGCAAGTTTGGTGCTTCTCGCCAACTCGTCATTCGCCACCAGAAATGGAGGAGCCTGTTTAAGGAGGGGGTGCTACCAACTCTAATCCCCAAAGGTTTTAGGGTTCTGACCCTGAACTACTACTCCAGAAGAGATGACCCGGTCAAGCATCTGTAGTAGTTTGAGGATGTGGTGTCAATCCATAACATGACAGACACCTTCAAATGCATGTTCTTCATAATCACCTTCAAGGGAAAGACCTGGTACTAGTTCCACTAGTTGCTGACAAATTCTATCAACTACTTCGAGGAGTAGTGTCGCAGGCTGGTGGTGAGATTCACAACATCGAAGAAGAGGAAGAAGTAGGTGGTTTCCCTTTTCCATCTGACACAGGTCATGCAGGAGACGTTGGGTCGTTATATTGATTGCTTCCAGGACGAGGTCTTGGGTATCTAGGAGGTGGATAGTAACACCCTGATGCTGGCCCTGACTTTCGTGCTGAAGCAGGGGTTCTTCAACCTAGATATCAACACGGAGCCTCCAAAGTCTTATAAGAAACTCATCAAAAGGGCCAACAAGTTTATTCAAGGAGAATCAACCAACCCCAACTTCCTGGCCAAACTAGATCGGGCAAATAGGGATAAGGAAGATGATGAGGAGGAAGAGAAGATGCCATAGAGAAGGACTAGGTAGTGGCGAAAGAAGGGAGAGGTGAAGAAGTAAGAGGGGAGAAGGGAGCAGCGGAGACTGGAAGGGAGCAAATGGACGAAGGTTCCAATACCCAGTAAATCGGTTGTCGTGGAGGTAAGCTGGGAGAAGTTATTCCCTGGGGAGGAGGGACGATCGATATCGGCCAAGAGGGCATCAGAGAGGAGGAAAGCAAAGATAAGAAATGGCGGTAGCCAGATGGGGCAACTGTTTCCAGAGGAGGAATCGGGGATGAGGAACAGGCATGTGGAGGTCCCCCTTTATTGTGACCTCCATCGGGTTGAGGGGCACTGAACCATGATGTGCCCAGACTTCCTTGAGGCTAGGAGGAGGGTAGGAGAAAGGAATTAAAAGTAGGAGAAAGAGAAGAGATAGTCCAGGGGGCAGAGGGGTCATAAGGACCTAGGGAGGTCGCAAGGTCCTATACGAAGGAGGAACGAGGATCGAGTTAACTAAGGGGCTCATGGAGGAGTCAGCCAAGGAGGAGGCAGAGAGGTCAAAGCGATCCATGGAGGGGTTTACATGGATGCCTCCCACAAGGCCAGGGGACCCTCCACACCATCTACAGAAGAGATGTTGCCTCGACCTCGCAGGCACTTCAACAACTGGAGGAGATAACGTTCTCGGTGGAGGATTTACTGGGGAATGAGAACCCCTTCCATGACTCCCTTGTCATCCAAGCCATCATCGAGGACTTCACCATCAAATGGACCCTCGTGGACAACAAAAGCTCTGTGAATGTCATCTTTAAGAAGACATTTGGCAGATTGGAAGTAAAGGCGAGGAGGGTGATAATCTTGGTTGGTCCTCTGTTCGGCTTCTTCGGGAAGAGGAAGGGGTTGAAGGAGGAGTGAAGCTGCTGATAACTTTGGGAGGGATGACAATCAAGTGCAGATTCACCACCGTAGATACACTGAGCTATTATAGTGCCATCTTCAGACGGTAGCTGATTAACTTCTTCAAAGTGGTCCCGTCCTCCTACCATCAATGTTTGAAGTACTGATAGAGAGAGGTCCAGGTGAGGACCATGAGTAATCCAAGAGTCGCTCGGGAGTACTATCTGAACGCAGTAAGCACTATCAGCTGGATAGAGGAAGCAGAGGAGTTGGAGAAATTCTTGGAAGGAAGGGCAAGGCTGGAAGCAACAGAGGAGGTGGAAGTGATGACTAGGGATGGGAGGCCCAGAAGGATGAAGATAGGTGGAGCGCTGAAGGTCGAAAGCAATGTGTAGCTGGTGGAGTGCTTTCAAAAAAACATGGATATCATCACATAGATTGCCGCCGACATGCCCGGGATCGATGTAGAGGTGTTCTTCCACCACCTCCACCTCGATCAGAGGCCAAACCCATTAGGTAGAAGCAAAGGTCGGTGGCCGCCAAACTGGCCGAGCCCATTAGAGAGGAGGTGGAGAAACTGTTGGAGGCAGGTATTGTATAAGAGATCCAATACCCAAGCTGAGTCTCCATTGTAGTGATGGTGAAAAAAGCCTCGGGGGGGGGGGGGGGGGTGTTGGAGGATGTGTGTGGACTTATTGAATAAAGCATGCCTGAAGTATTGTTATCTCATGTATTTGATCTACGCGATGGTTGATTCAGCCTATGGTTTTGCTGTGATGAGATTTCTTGATATCTTTTCAGGTTATCACCAGATCCGGATGCATTCCCCAGTTTGTAGAGACTTCTCCATCACCTGTGGCGTCTGTTATAGTTACAAAATGATGTCGTTTATGCTAAAAAGCACGGGAGCTACTTACCAATAGATGATGGACCTAGTCTTTAGTGGTCAAAAGGGGTGCAATTTTGAGGTCTATGTCGATTACCTCCTGGTGAAAAGTAAAATCATTCTGGAGCATATTTAAGACATAGTGGAAACTTTCGCTAACATACGAGATGTTGGGTATATTAGAAAATGTGTACCAGATTTGAAGAAGTCTCACCTTACTCAATGATATACATCAAGGTGTATTTGATGTTGTTTTGAGTTTATATGTGTAGGTTAAGTAAATGTAGGAATGCAAAAAAATTTCTAAGTCCATGTGTCGACATCAGGAGAAGCTGTGTCGATACTTATGAAGGCTTGTGTCGACACTGGAGAAAAGTTATGTCGACACTTGGAGTTAATTGTGTCGACACTTGGAAAGGCTGTGTCGACACCAGAAGAAACTATGTCGACATACAGAGGCAGTGTCGATACACATAGAAGCATAGTCGACATCAACTGTGTTGACACACAGAGAAAGTCTAGTCAACATCAACTGTGTTGAAACACTGAAGACCTTGTCGACATCAACTGTGTCGACATACAGGACTTGTGTCGACACACAACAAAGTTTCAATTAAGTTAAAGAAGAGAAGTGTTTGTGTCGACACACAGAATCAGTGTCGACACATTCTACAGAAGGCAGTGTCGAGAAGCATTAACAATAACAAAGGAGATGTGTCGACACCACCAAGGCTTGTGTAGACACTTAGTTCACTTATGTCGACACTTAGTCTACTTGTGTCGACACATGATGAAGTTCAGTCTCGACATTTTGCTGACAGAGACAGAGTTCAAGAAGTGACTGGATGACTTGACAGCTTCCATTTCTAACCGGTCTACTGCAACTGTCAAAGCTGTCAAAAGTTTGTTAAAAACCGGATCAGCCGGTTACCATGGAGGAAGACTATATAAAGGCTTTCTCCTTCAACAGAAGAGAACCAATAACAGACAGAGGAACTTATACCAATCAATACAGAATACTGAAAAAAGATAAACAGAAGAATTTGGAGAGAGAGAGCTCCAAAGAAGAAAGGAGCTTTCATCATCAAGTCCCTCAAGTGCAGATCCTGAACTAATCTGTTAAGAAAGATTTAGATTGAGATCTGAATTTCAAGTAAGGAGCTGATTGAAGATCAACTTCACAGGAGTTCAACCCTACTAAGTTCAGATTCAAGAAGCTTTGAAGAAAGCTAAGAGTGGTTGTTCTCTGCCATCAGTTTCTTCCAAGAACTGATCAAGAAACCATCCATCCCTTCTTTATCTATCTAGGCGGTGGTTAATTACAAACTTATATCAATTTTTTGTAGGATCTTTATAGATCTGAGCTGTAATCCTAATTTATAAAGGCTGAGTTGTAGGAGATTTAGGTCTCTGAGTGGTAGGCCTTGTTGAAGGCTGAGGTAGGGTTGTGAGCCTGAGTTGTAGGAGATTGTTATCTCTGAGGTGTAGGCCTTGTTGAAGGCTGAGGTAGGGCTGTGTGCCTGAGATGTAAGAGTGTAGACTCACTCTGAGTTGTAGGAACCTTGATTGAGTTCTGAGCTGTAAGATCTGCGGATCTGAGGTGAAGAGAAGAAGTTAGACCGAATCTAGCATACTGCTAAATAGGCGAAGGGGGAAAGTGGATGTACCCAATACTTGGGGAACCACTATAAATCCTGTGCACTCTGTAATTGGATATATTTCTGTGATGTGTTTGCTGTGTTAGTAGTATAATCAACAGAAAACTAGAGTTTATTATCTGCCTTAGAATAAAAAGGATTTGAACCTATTCACCACCCCCTCTAGGTGTATAAGGTTATCTTGAAATCAATTCTTTCAAGTGGTATCAGAGGGAGGTTACTCAAAGAAGGACTTAACAGTCTGAGTTAGATCCATAAGGCAGATTCAAGATCAATAAAATGGGTTCAGGAGAAAATCATAAGGAACTAGGTTCTATGAAATTACCCATATGCAGGAAGGAGATATTTGGAATATGGAAAGAAAGGGTCAGGCTGTTTATGGAGGCTTCTGATCCAAGGATCTACATTACAGTAAAGGAAGGTCCTTATATTCCAATGAAGTTGTCAGTTCTAGATGCAAACCAAAGAATTCCCAAGGATTTTTCAGAGATGACTAAGGATGAGATCATCCTGACAACTATGGATAAAAGAGCCCAGAATATCATAGTAAGTGTCATAGATGATTCAACCTTTCAAAATTTGATTCACTGCAAGACCTCTAAGGAAATGTGGGATACTTTGATAGTCTATATGGAGGGTTCTGAAGAAGTCAGACAAGATAGAAATTCTATGCTGAACCAAAAATATGAGAGTTTCAGACAAGGAAAGTCTGACAGTATACCTGAGTGTTATAAAAAGTTTTATAGAATAGTAAATGAGCTGATGTCCTATGGAAGAATCTTCAGTACATATAAACTGAATGATAAATTCCTAAGATCCTTGACAAAGGATTGTGACACTAAGATTTGTGCCATTAGGGAAGTGACCAAACTTGCAGATATCTCTCCTCCAACTTTGTTTGGAAAATTGCTGTCATATGAGATGCAGCTGATGGCTAGGAAAGAGGAAGAGAAAAGTGCAAAAGGGGGGCATAAAGAAAAGTCTGTGGCCTTCAAGGTTAAAGCCACTAGAAAGAATAGGAGGATGTCTACATCACCTCCTAAGATAGTTGCTGAAATTGCTTCAGATAATTCAGACAACCAAAGTTCAGACAGCAGTGACTCAGATAAAGACTTTGCTGCCTTCACAAGGCAGTTTCAGAGATTCTTGAAGAAGAAGCAGTGGAAGTCTAAGCCCTCTACATCTCAGCCTAAGGATGACTATTATCAAAAAAGGAAGTCATCCAGGAAGGACATGAGCAGGTCTAAGCCAAGCAAATCTACAACATCAAAGATAGTTTGATACTGTTGTAATAGGCCTGGACATGTTGTAGCTGAGTGTCCAGACAAAAGAAAAGAGTCTGCTGATAAAAAGAAGATTCAACACCAGAGCAAGAAGGAGAAATCCTTTGTTGCTAAGGAGGAGAAGAGCTTGACAGACCAATCATCTTCAGAGTCAGAATCTGAAGCTGAGGCATACATTGGTCTATATGCAGCAGATGAAGAAGATGAGTTTCTGCAAGTGCTGAACTCTATCTATGAACAAGAAGACCATCAGTGCAAGGGACTGATGGCTGTGTCAGAAGAAGACAAGTGCTAGGATCAGCCTGATCCTAGTAAGGTACAATGTTCTTCTAGAAATTCAGATTGTAGTACTGGGTCAGAGTCAGCAACATCTGCTTCAAGTGATGTGGATGGGTCTGAGTCTGAAGGTGATATTCATCAGCTGATAGATGAATATGGGGACTTGTTGCATGCACTAAAGAAAAGCAAAAACCTGGCCAAAACTCAGGCTAAGGAAATTGCAGATCTTAAGATGGCTGCATCTGATTCAGAGAAGTTGCTGGATCAGAAGTTGAATGAGATAGCCAGACTGAAAAATATTACTGTTATTCAGATGGGTACTATCACATTTAAAAATGATCAGATTAAAAGTCTGGAGAATAGACTTCAGAAAGAAAATGAGATTGTAGCTAGTTTTTCTAAACCAAAATCTGTATTATCCTTGATTGATGAGTTTGTGTCTCAAAAGGGTAAGGCTGGATTAGGGTTTAAGAAAACTGCATGGACTGCTAAGTTCAATTCTAGAGGCAAAGCCCCAGCACAAAACAACAGACCTGCTGCAAATAATTCAGCTAAAGTTGTACCTAAACAAATGTATAATAAGTTTGAGTGCTGGTGCTGTGGCAAGATAGACCACTTTGCCTTAGACTGTTGGCACAATATCAGTGTCAAGGAGAGTAGCAGTCTGCCTGTTAGAAAAGCTACAGACAGATTTGTTAAAGTTCAGACTAACTTGCACCAAGGACCCAAAAGTTATTTGGGTTCTAAGGTTAAGTAATCTGTGTTGCATGTGAGTCCAAGTTGTCATGCCCCTATATGGTACTTGGACAGTGGATGTTCCAGGCATATGACTGGAACTAGGGGATTGCTGAAGGACTACTCACCTATGCTGAATGGGCCTATAGTAATCTTTGATGGTTCTGAAAATGGAGTCATCAAAGGTTTTGATAACATTTCTAATAACTCAGTTACAATCACTCAAGTGACCTATGTAAAGGGTTTGAAACACAATCTAATTAACATAAGTCAGCTGAGTGATTTAGGTTATGACATTTCATTTGTCAAGAATGATTGTCATATCAAAAGGTCAAGTGATCAAAAGGTCATATTGACAGGATATAGAAAAAGAAATGTGTGTTGTCTTAACTTTGAGTGTGAGAACAATGTTTCTCCTATTTGTCTTGTAGCTGATGAGAGAGCCTCTCATTGTGTTAAATGGCATAAGAGGCTGGCCCCATCTTAACTACAAGACTATTGCCTAACTCTTTAGCAAAGAGTTAGTGAGGAATTGTCCTCAAGTTAAGTGTATAAAGGATGAGATATGCTCAGCTTGTCAAAAAGACAAGCAGACCAAATCCTCCTTTTGTAGCCTTGAAAGCAAGGATTCAGTGAGGTGTCTATACCTCTTGCATATGGATCTATTTGGTCCTATGCCAGTTTATAGTCTAGGTAGGAAAGTCTACACTTTTGTGCTGGTAGATGACTATTCTAGATATTCATGAGTGTTCTTTCTGAGACAAAAATCTGAAACCCCAAGTGTTTTATATAGTTTTGTCAAACAAATTCAGAATGAGCTGGACAGTACAGTGGTCAAAATCAGAAGTGACCATGACACTGAATTTCTATCTGAGAGTATGACAAGACTGTGTGAAGAATTTGGGATTTTTCAAGAATTTTCCTCACCTAGAACATCACAACAAAATGGTATTGCTGAAAGGAAGAATAGAACACTGATTGAGGCTGGTAGAACTCTATTGAGTGACACTTTTCTCCCAGAATATTTCTGGGCTGAGGCAATAAACACTGCATGTCATGTGATCAATAGGGCTTCTATCACCAAAAGCCACAAAAAGACTCCCGATGAGATTATGAAGAGCAGAAAACCAAACTTATCCTATTTTAGGATCTTTGGTTGCAAGTGTTATGTCTTTAACAATGACACGTCTTATCTAACTAAGTTTGATGTCAAATCCCAAGATGAGATATTTGTTGGGTATAACAACAATAGTAAGACTTATAGGGTCTACAACTTGATTACTCAAGTTGTAGAAGAGTCTGTACATGTTGTCTTTGATGAAACAAGACTTATTAACAGTAAGTTGTCAAGTAGTTCTTGCAGTTCTATAGGTATAAATGAGAGAATGGACAAGCTTACCATTACAGAAGATTCAACTGCAAATCAAGAAGTGGAAAATGGTGGCTGCTGTCCAGGGGAAGTACAAGACTCTCCAGATGCTGATGAAAACCAAGAGGTACAGCATAATGAAGAGACTGTAGGTGTTCAACCTGAAGATAGACTACCTCCAGCTATTAGACACTTAAAGGATCATCCAGCAAATTAGATAATTGGTGATCCAAGATAAGGAGTACAAACAAGGAGCAGGAATCTAAACACAGTTCTTTGCTCGAGCTTCTTATCTCAAGTGGAACCCAAGAAATTTGAAGAAGCTGTTCTGGACCCATATTGGATTGATGCCATGCAAGAGGAGCTGAATCAGTTCAGAAGATGCAAGGTCTGGAAGTTAGTTCCTAAACCAAAAGACCACAACATCATTGGAACAAAGTGGATCTTTAGGAACAAACTGGATGAGAGTGAGATCATTGTGAAGAACAAAGCAAGACTTGTTGCAAAAGGATACAGACAGGAAGAGGGTATTGAATTTGATCAAACCTTTGCCCCAGTAGCAAGACTGGAAGCAATTAGGATGTTCCTTGCTTATGCAGCATATCAAGGATTCAAGGTATTCCAAATGGATGTAAAATCAGCATTCCTAAATGGAAATCTAAAAGAAGAAGTGTATGTAGAGCAGCACTCAGGTTTTGTTGATTCTCTCAAACCTGATTATGTTTATAGACTTAGGAAAGCTTTATATGAGTTAAAGCAACCCCCAAGGGCCTGGTATGAAACTCTGTCTACTTTTCTCATTGAGAATAAATTCTCAAAGGGGAAAATAGATAAGACTTTATTCCTTAGGGGATCCAAAGGAAAGATAATTCTAGTCCAAATATATGTTGATGACATAATATTTGGTTCTACTGAAAGTAACCTTTGTAGAAAGTTTGCAAAACTTATGTAAGGGAAATTTGAAATAAGTAGTATGGGAGAACTTAAGTTCTTCTTGGGTCTCCAAGTAAGACAGACTGAAGATGGCTTGTCCACATCTCAATCTAAGTTCACCCAGGAGTTAATTAAGAAGTATGGTATGGAATCATCCACTACCATGAGAACTCCAATGGGGACAAGTGTGTCTCTAAGCAAAGATGATGCAGGGAAACCTGTAGATGAAACTTTGTATAGAGGGATAGTTGGCACCCTCCTATATCTGACTGCTAGTAGACCAGATATCATGTATGCTACATGTGTCTGTGCTAGGTACCAATCCTGCCCTAAAGAATCTCATCTTACTACTGTCAAAAGAATTTTGAGATATCTTAAGGGCACACCTAATCTAGGCCTTTGGTACCCTAGGAATGAAGACTTTCTACTAACAGGCTATTTAGATGCAGACTTTGCAGGTTGCAAAGAAGATAGAAAAAGCACTACAGACACCTGTCAATTTCTAGGAGAAAGATTGGTGTCTTGGAGCAGTAAGAAGCAGACTAGTATTGCAATTTCCACAGCTGAGTTTGAATATGTGGCAGCAGGAAGTTGCTGTGCACAACTGTTGTGGATTCAACACCAGCTAGAAGACTATGGTATTCAGGTAAGTAGAACACCTTTGCTTTGTGATTCTACAAGTGTTTTTTCTATTGCTAATAATCCTGTTTCACATAGTAGGACTAAGCATATAGAAATTAGATACCATTTTCTTAGAGAACATGTAGAGAAAGAGAACATCTCACTAGAATTTGTCAAAACAGATTATCAAATTACAGATATGTTTACTAAGCCTCTAGATGGAACTAAATTCAATAAGTTTAAAATTGAATTAGGAATGTTGAACATAGATTAGTTTAACAAAATTGGCTAAGTAAAACTGTGTCGACATATCCAGCAAAACGGTGTCGACACAGAGACGTGGTGTCGACATTCCAGAAAAGTGGTGTCGACACATAGTAGTTGGTGTCGACATTCCAGGAAAGTGGTGTCGACACATCTAGAGAATCAGTGTCGACACTTCAGAGAAGTGGTGTCGACACATCCAGATGTGGTGTCGACACTTAGAGTATAGATGCAGATGTCTGTGTCGACACTCAAATACTGAGTCGTCAGTTAAGGATGTTTGTATCGACACATCATAATTGGTGTCGACACATAGAAGTCAACACCGTTGTCGAGACTTAAGTAGTCTGTGTCGACACTTTTCAACAGTGTCGACACATTCAGTGATTGTTGACGCGACTTTTGACCTTCATTACTTAGAAAGGTATAAATAGGTCAACAACATATTCTGTCGACACATTCTCCATATTTTCGAGACCAAAACCCTATGTCGACAACTTCTCTCTTCTTAATCCAAGCTTTCACTCAACCCTAATGGCGCCAAAGATCGAGGACAATGTCAATGAAGGATACGAACTGGTTCGGAATGCATTTGATGGGGCGGAATGAGAAATTATAGGAGTAATAACCCTAATAGCTGATAATGGTCTGGAATTCTTAGTTTCTGAACCAACTAAGATTTGGAAGAAAGAAATACTAGAATTCTTTGGTGCTGCTACCCTAGATGAAACTGGATTCAAAATTAGATCCACAGTCCATGGAGTAAAGGTGAAAATCACCCAAAAGAGTTTAAGGAAAGTTCTTCACCTGCCGAGAACACAAGAAGAAGAAGATGTACCAGCATCTAAGCTAAGGGAAGCACTTCAATGGCGTGGACTGGATTCCACCATGAAAATTGGCTCAGCTTTGAACATGAAAGACATGAATATGCAAGAGAAGTTCTTGTCTGAAGTTGTAGGAAAAGTGATTCTCTGTAAGTCAGGGGGCATGATAGGATTTCTGCCTATATGTTCAGCCTTATGACCAGAATCATCTACAACCTAACTACAGATTGGTCATTAGTAATTTTTGAAAAGATTAAGGAAAGTCTGAAGAAGCCAAATCTGGGAAGAATTGTGAGCTTGTATTTAGCTGGAACAATACCTGAAGTGATGGAACAGTCAGCTGAGACTAAGATAAATCACATGAGGAGAATGGACAAAGATTATATCTAGATGGGATAGGGTCCTAACTAAGGATATGCCTGAGGAAGAAAGGCAAGAGATTCCAGAAAAATCTACAACACAAGATATTCCTGCACAAGATATTGCAGATAGTGCTCAAGTGCAGGGGGAGCCTCATGTTGAGGAAGAGCCAACTCACTTGGAAAGTGAAATGGCTACCCAAACAATACTTAAGGTAATACATGAGGTTAATCAATCAATTCTTAATGATAAGGATGAAATTCTAACTGAATCTTTGATTGATGTTGATCAGCCAACTCAACTACACAGTCAAGCACAAGATGATATCATGGAGGATACATCTGCTATTGATAATGCTCCAGAGATAAGAGTATCTTCAGTCCCTACTCAATAAGAGTTCACTCTTGAAGAGTTGTTTCCTGATTTAAGGCAGACTGAGTTTGAGGGGGAGAAAGCAGATTTTGAGGGGGAGCAAATCAACATTGAGAAGGTGCAAGTTAGTACTGTGGGTGAGGAGCAAGGAACTCAGGGGGAGCTACCTAGAATTGAACAGGTATTGCCTTCTAGTCCTAAAGATAGAGTTGATATAGCTAGTCCTTCAGCATATGAGGATGAAGAAGCTACAAGAGCTAAGAAGAGGAAGCTAATGGTCTTCAAAAGGAGAAGCCAAATCTACAAGAAGGCATTACAAACTGCTGCTCCACAATCTGCCCCAGCTACAGATTACAGTTCCTTATTAGTCTCTCTACAAGTAAAGCTAGATGAACAAAGGATTGTCATGGAGAAGTATATGGATGAAACCCACAAAGATCTACAACTCTCCTTGGCTACTGATATTAAATCTATAAGGTTTGAAGTAAATCAGCATAAGAAAGAAATGACTGATTGCTTTCACAAAGGAGGAAATGTTGTGGTTTTCCTAGCCACACATCAAAAAAAGATAAAAACTCAAGTTGATGATATAGCTGTGAAGCAAGGCTATGTTCTAGAGAATCAACTTAGAATGAATGATAAGCTGACAGAATCACATAATGTGATTGTTACAGAACTGAAGAATGTTGCAACTGCCCAGGCTGAGGAAAAGGCTAAAACCAAGGCAGAGTTTGATAAGCAATTACAGGAAGGTCTAGCTGCTGTCACAACAGCTATTGAGCAATCTCAAAAGACCATTTCTGGACAGCTACTGAAGTTAAAGGTATTCTATAAAGATGGTGTTAATTTTCTTGATGAACAAATCAGATTTCAAAAAGATGACCTCAGGGATCATGTTGTCAGAGAAGTCATAAAGGGGGAGAGAGTGTTAGTCAAAGCTGGATCTGATCATGCTAAATGGATATCTAACAGCATCAGAGCCACACTTGGTTATCCACCCCACTGTGATGATGACAATGTGGCTGAGTCTGGTATACAACCTGCTTACTTAGAAGGGGTTCAAGCTGAAGTTGCTCAAGTTATCTAACAGTATCAGAGCCACACTTGGTTATCCACCCCTCTGTGATGATGAAATGTGTCTGAGTCTGGTATACAACCTGCTTACTTAGAAGGGGTTCAAGCTGAAGTTGCTCAAGTTATCTATCCTCCAGCTGATTTTGAAATGATTCACCAAGAAGTACAGTCTATGTACAGCCCTCCAGAAGGTGCTCAAAATATTATCCTTGAGAAAGTAGACAAGCCAGTGTTAGAGGCAGTTTTGAAAGAGCAAGAAGCTCAATTATCTAAGAAAAGATTCAGAGAACAGGCAGAGTTGAAGTCTGATTTTGAGCAGTGGAGTCCAACCTCCAGGAACATTATACTGACTGCTTGGAAAGCTGTAAAGGATAAGTCCCATGATAGGGGCAAATGGTACTCTGAGCAAGAATGACAAAAGCATGAAGCCAGGCAAGAAGCTATTATTTAGTATAGAAGAAAGGCAAAATTAGGGAAGCTACCTCCTAATGCTCAGGAGCCTAGCAAATATTTTCCCAAGCCTTTTCATTATTTTGAAAAACAAAGAATAAGGGCTGAAGAGCAAAAGAAGAAAGATCTAAAGGGCAAGAAGCCAGCTGATGACACTGATGCTCCAGTACAAGCCAAGGTCCAATCAGGCAAAGGCATAGTCATCAGGGAGCCAGAGCAGCCTTAGATTAGATTTACTAGATTTTACAACTTTGTAATCTTTAGTTATTAAAATCTATGTAAACTTTTGATTAAAGAAGCTTTTGAAGTTGAAACAAAACAATGTTTAATGCTCATTGTGTTAGCATTATTATTCTGTGATGATATCTTATATATGTTTTGTTTAGAAATTACTCTGTCATATAATGTTGTTATACATCATAATGTGTATTTCTTATGAATGGTGTATATCATTGACTAAGGGTTATGACTTCTCCAAATAAGGGGAGATTGTTGTGTACATTGGAAAATGTGTATCAGATTTGAAGAAGTCTCACCTTACTCAATGATATACATCAAAGTGTATTTGATGTTGTTTTGAGTTTATATGTGCAAGTTAAGTAAATGCAGGAATGCAGAAAAATTTCTAAGTCCATGTGTCGACACCAGGAAAAGCTGTGTCGACACTTATGAAGGCTTGTGTTGACACTAGAGAAAAGCTGTGTCGACACTTGGAGTTAATTATGTCGACACTTGGAAAGGCTGTGTCGACACCAGAAGAAACTGTGCCGACATACAGAGGCAGTGTCGACACACAGAGAAGCATAGTCGACATCAACTGTGTCGACACACAGAGGCTGTGTCGACACACAGAGAAAGTCTAGTCGACATCAACTGTGTCGACACACAGAGGCAGTGTCGACACACAGAAGCTTAGTCGACATCAACTGTGTCGACACCAAGAGGCAGTGTCGACACACTGAAGACCTTGTCGACATCAACTGTGTCGACACACAGGACTTGTGTCAACACACAACAAAGTTTCAACTAAGTTAAAGAAGAGAAGTGTTTGTGTCGACACATTCTACATAAGGCAGTGTCGAGAAGCATTAACAACAATAAAGGAGATGTGTCGACACCACCAAGGCTTGTGTCGACACTTAGTTCACTTGTGTCGACACTTAGTCTACTTGTGTCGACACATGATGAAGTTCAGTCTCGACATTTTGTTGACAGAGACAGAGTTCAAGAAGTGACTGGATGACTTGATAGTTGTTATTTCTAACCGGTCTACTGCAACTGTCAAAGCTGTCAGAAGTTTGTTAGAAACCGGATCAGCCGGTTACCATGGAGGAAGACTATATAAAGGTTTTCTCCTTCAACAAAAGAGAACCAATAACAGACAGAGGAACGTATACCAATCAATACAGAATACTGAAGAAAGATAAACAGAAGCATTTGGAGAGAGAAAGCTCCAAAGAAGAAAGGGGCTTTCATCATCAAGTCCCTCAAGTACAGATCCTGAACCAATCTGCTAAGAAAGATTCAGATTGAGATCTGAATTTCAAGTAAGAAGCTGATTGAAGATCAACTTCACAGGAGTTCAACCCTACTGAGTTCAGATTCAAGAAGCTTTGAAGAAAGCTAAGAGTGGTTGTTCTCTGCCATCAGTTTCTTCCAAGAACTGATCAAGAAACCATCCATCCCTTCTCTCTCTATCTGGGTGGTGGTTAATTACAAACTTATATCAATTTTCTGTAGGATCTTTATAGATCTGAGTTGTAAGCCTAATTTATAAAGGCTGAGTTGTAGGAGATTTAGGTCTCTGAGTGGTAGGCCTTGTTGAAGGCTGAGGTAGGGCTATGAGCCTAAGTTGTAGGAGATTGTTATCTCTGAGGTGTAGGCCTTGTTGAAGGGGTAGGTAGGGCTGTGTGCCTGAGCTGTAGGAGTGTGGACTCACTCTGAGTTGTAGGAACCTTGATTGGGTTCTGAGCTGTAAGATCTGTGGATCTGAGGTGAAGAGAAGAAGTTAGGCCGAATCTAGCACATTGCTAGATAGGCGAAGGGGGAAAGTGGATGTACCCAATACTTGGGGAACCACTATAAATCCTGTGCACTATGTGATTGGATATATTTCTGTGATGTGTTTGCTGTGTTAGTAGTATAATCAACAGAAAACTAGAGTTTATTATCTGCCTTAGAATAAAAAGGATTTGAACCTATTCACCTCCCCTCTAGGTGTATTAGGTTATCTTGAAACCAATTCTTTCACGAGAGTACAAGGTGAGGTCAACCTGGGCAACCGTGTGTTTGGGGCAGGACGAGGAAAATTCTTGGGACATCTTCTCACCCTTAAGGGGGTTGAGCCAAATCTTGACAAAATCAGGGTCATCGTAGAAATGACATTCCAAAAAACGTCAAAGAAGTTCAAAGACTGGCTGGAAGGCTAACAGGCCTCATTCATTTCTTGATCAAAACTGGAGAGAACTATTCCCCATTCTTCAAAACTATTCGGGGGCATCAACAGTTCGAGTGGATGGAGGATTGTGAGAAGGCCTTTGGGAAACTCAAGGGGTAGCTAACCCAGGTACTCCTACTCCAGAGCCCGAAGGAAGGGGATGACCTACTGCTCTTGTAACACCCCAAATTTCCGAGATGATCTGGGGGTTACCTCGTCGCGGTAACTGTTACCACGCTGCGATAGCTGCAGCCTGCAGGATTTTGTCGAGCGCGTCGAGTTCTCGAGAAAACGTCGAGCTCTCGAAAAAGTGGTTACCACGCGGCGGAAGGTTGGTACCGCGTAGCGGTAGCATGAGAATTAATTTGGCAGACCCCTCGGAAAGCTATCGCCCAGCGATAGTGTTACCACAAGCGATAGCTGGGTCAATTAAATTTATATGGCTCTCGGGATTTTACCGCGCGGCGGTACAAGTTAGCGAGCGGCGATAGCAGTCATAACCGACACTCTCTATTGCTCGGTGTCAGCATCCTATCGAGCGGTGGTAGAGATTCCGAAACGACGTGGCCACGTGTCAGCCTTTGATTGGAGGGTTTGGGCGGTACCGTGCGGCGATAGAGACGTTTATATGCCTAGTTGGACGTTTTCACTTCATTTCTCTTTTGGACTTGGAGTCGACCTATTCTTCTTGGAGGAGAAGCAGCGGCGCCGGAGAGTGATCTCGCCATCGTTGAAGTTCTGAAGCTCTATTTCGCAAGCCGAGTTCGGATCTGTGGAGGTAAGGTCGTTGCGGTCGCTTTCATCCATCTAGATCTTTGGCATGGCACTAAAGAGAGCGCAAAGGGTAACGATTCTCAACTTGGACATGTGAAGTCCTATTCCTTTTGTATAGGAAACCCTCTCCCGCGAGTGTGCGATGAGTGTGAGGTTTTCCTTCTGGTAGATACGGTATATCCCCGTAGTTTTTGCATATAGAGTTCAGAATCGAAGTACGAACATAGACATGTTGTGTGAAGCTCATCTGGACAGGTTGGTCTGGATTGGTGATGTTTCATTATGCTTGTATTGGCCGGAGAAGACTCTGTGATGTTTCTTTTTCGGGTTTCTACACGGTAGATTGCAGCATGGAAACTTGGGGACTAACCCCAATGAGCACCCGAAAAACTGGGCAGAATCGCATTTTTGCCAGATATCGCACGGCGGTAGTGATACCGTAGACGGTAGCTCCTTGGGAGCAGTGATTGTGGCCTGTGTTGTGGAGACACCTAGGGCTAGTGATTGTGGCATGTGTCGTGGAGACACCTGGGGCCTGAGTTTTGATGTTGTGTGCTTTTAGAGCACAGCTTGGTGGCCTGGGAGCCACTTGTGTAACATAACGGGGTTATGCAAAGTTTGGAGAAATGAGAATGTGGAGGCCGACCCGCGTCGTGGTAAACTTTGCCTGGCGATGTGAGCAATGGGAAAGGGCCGAACATACCCAATAACTATGTGGTGCGTCCGTGGGTAGTGTTACCTGTCGCAGACAAAGTTACGGGTCTTAGGCCATGCGCAGGCCGTAAAGACTACCAAAATGCTCATGTTATTGCCGTCTGGAGAACGGTGGTGTATCCCTGGTTATTGTCCGGAAACCGAGAATGTGCCCTTAGTGCACGGGGTGTGTGGTCGTTCGTGCCTACGCCTGTGGTGAAATGTGCTTAAATTGCACTTTCATTACTATGGTTGTGCTAATAATCTGCAGGGAAGGAGCTCCGCCGCCCCGAGTAAGGGGCGGGGTCGTTATAATTGGTCAGCCTTAGCTGACCATTGACTTTTTTTTGCCACCGCTCGGTGGATTGTTCTTGCAGGAATATGTGAGCCTAGTGACAAGTAGCAGGCTAAAGTCCTTGATGCGGTGCTGGTCCTTGATGGCCGAAGCGAAGTGTTGGCTTTTACTATTTTCACGTATGCCCGGCCTGCATGCTGAAGTATGTAAAATAATTTTATTAAAGATGAACATTGTAAGGCCATAAGGCCAAGACTCTTTGTGTATTTGGTATTTCATTCATGCCCTAGGTTATAGTGGACATTCATGTTCTGTAATGGGTTCTTATAACATTTTTAAAAGCTTCTGCTAGAATGCTCTGTGTTGGGTCTCGAAATTTTTTAATAGTACTTTGGTATTAATATGTAACCCTGCTGACTGTACGTGGAATATGGCGTGGGGCCTCGACCGGACCTTCTGTTATATCCCATATGAGGGATGAGGGTATTACAATTTGGTATCATAGGAAGGTTTCGGTCTTTCTTAGGAGAATTCGTGGACGAATTCTTTTAAGGGTTGGTGAGCACAGTCATGTGCATCAACGTTATAATATGAAAAGAACTCATGAATGTCCACTTAGGAATGGAAAATACACATGTTTGAGGAACCTGCGTGTTCATATGATTGCTTTTTGCTATTTTGTTTGGTCACTTATTGGTGTGTCCTGCAATAATAGGTGACAAGAAGTGGTGCTAGACAGTCGGAACGTCCGCACTCTGAGGAAAGCAATGCACCTAATGAAGCACCTATAACCCCTCCTTCGGCAGAGACGATAAGACTTATTGTGGAGGTGGTGTTTGCGATGATAAACCCCCAGCCAGGGAGGCAAGCACAACCTCCTACCTAGGTTGTGGAGCAGGTGCCGCTTCGTGTGGCAGAGCCTGGAGTGGTGGAAAGGGTGGTTGTAGAACCCGTGGCACCGAGAAGGGCGACAGAAAGGCATCTCAAACATGTGATGAGCTTTAATCCTCCAGTATTTACGGGGACTGGAATCCCAACCCAGGCCGAGGATTGGCTCTCTCGTGTTAAGAGAGTCATGTCAGTAACTGAAATAGAGGAATGACACAAGTCAACCATAGCCGCTTTCCTATTGGATGGAGAGGCGCGACTGTGGTGGGAAGAGCTGGAACTGCACCTCTTGGTTGGAAAACAACACACCGATGTTTCGATGTACAAGTTCTCGAGGTTATTCCTGGCTAGATACCTCCCCTCGACGCAGAGGATCAACATGGAAAATTAGTTCCAAAGACTGATGCAGGGAGATAGTAGCATTGATGATTATCTACACGAGTTCACGAGGTTGGATCATTATGTTAGCGTTACTTTTGTTGACGAGGAGCGTAAGACCAACCAGTTTTACAAGGGTCTATATGATGACCTAAGGCTACTGCTCTCTGGGTCGATGACGCAGGGTTTCCTAACTCTGGTCAATACTGCCCGATCTCTGGAGAAGGATATGCGGAGAGTTCAAGAGAAGGACTCAAGCTCTAAGAAGTCGGAATTTAAGGTTCCTAACTCGTCAAAGTCTGGGTTTTGTAAGTGGAACAAGAAGGCTCGGACTTCGGGTCCATCCACACCATCGGGTGCGTCTGGAGTTACTATAGTGCGTGGCCCAGTTACTTGCTATAATTGTGGCAAGCAGGGACACTATGCCCGAGACTGTTGGAGTGGGCGCCCGAAGTCAGAGAAGAAGCCTGGAGCGATTTATGCGGAGAAGGGAATATATTGGAGTCAACCACATCCAACTACGCTTCAGCCCAGCCTAGAGTTTACAACCTTGGCCAGTAGGGGTCCATAAAGCAGGCTGATGTGGTGACATGTATGATTTCCTGAACATCACGTTTAGCTTTACATACTTGCTGCCTCATGCGCATTAGCATGTGACTTGTTATACTAGACTTTGTTTTGATCTTTAATATTCTGGCGAGAGCATTGTTCGATACGGGAGCTTTACACTCCTTTTTGTCCGAGAAATTTGTATCGCGCATCGGAGTGCCTTCTTCAATGACAATGGAGAAATTGGATGTGCTGCTGCCTAATGGGTGTTCTATGCGCTCAGATAGAGTTTGTTGCGTGAAGGTGCGGATTGGGAGTCAAGAGTTTGACTTGCAAGCGTCACTATTACTGATAGTGGAGTTCGATGTAATCTTTGGCATGGACTGGCTCTCGGAGCAGCGTGCATACATTGATTGTAATCGCAAGGTGATCAGTTTGGGTGTGCATACGGAGCGAGAGATGACATTCTATGGCATAAAGGGAACGAGACAGACTTTGATGTCTATTATCCAGGTGGTTAAGGCTGTTCGTAATGGTGCAGAGCTATTCTTCACTTTAGTCGAGACTTCGAAGCCCAAGCCAGGTCTGGATAGTATTCCAGTTTTTTCAGAGTTTCTTGATGTTTTTCCTGAAAATCTCCATTAATCCCCACCCTCAGCGTGAGATTGACTTCACCATCGAGCTAATACCAGGTGCCAAGCCTGTGTCATGCTCCCCATACCGCTTAGCGCCTAAGGAGATGACAGAATTGAAGGTACAGCTACAAGAGCTGTTAGATCAAGGATACGTGCGTCCAAGTTCGTCGCCTTGGAGCGCGCCAGTCCTTTTTGTTAAGAAGAAGGACAAAAGCTTATGACTGTGTATTGATTACCGAGAGTTGAATAAGCTGACGGAGAAGAATAGATATCTGATCCCGAGGATTGATGACTATTCGACCAGTTGGTCGGGTCAACTGTGTACTCAAAGCTAAATTTGAAGTCCGAGAACTATCAGCTGAGAATAAGGGAAGGAGACATTCCCAAGACGACTTTAAACACACCTTATGGGCATTACGAATTCATCGTCATGCCGTTTGGGCTGACGAGTGCGCCATCCATGTTTATGGATTTGATGAACCGGCCGTTCAGAGAATACTTGGACTAGTTCGTGATAGTCTTCATCGATGATATTCTGGAGTACTCACAGTGCTAGGAGGATCATTTCAAGCATCTTCATATGGTTTTGGAGACACTGAGGAGGAACCAACTGTATGCCAAATTCTCCAAATGTGAGTTTTGGTTGTCCTCGATAGCGTTCCTTGGTCATGTGGTTAGTGGTGAGGGAATCACAGTAGATCCGGTGAAGGTAGCTGCGATACGGGAGTGGCCTGTGACGTCTTCTGTGTCGGAAGTCCGGAGTTTCCTGGGGCTTGCCGGCTATTACAGGCATTTCATGGATAACTTCTCGCGGATAGCACTTCCCCTCACTACCCGGACAAGGAAGGATGAGAAGTTTGTTTAGTCGCCGGAGTGCGCACAAGCTTTCGAAGAACTAAAGTCTCATCTGACCACGACACATGTCTTATGTTCGCCTTGTGGTTCAGAGGGCTTTGATATTTACAGTGATGCCTCTGGGAGTGGATTAGGCTATGTTCTGCTTCAGCACAGGAAGGTGATAGCCTATGGATCACGTTAGCTAAAGGTGCATGAGAGGAATTACTCGATCCATGATTTGGAGTTGGCGGCCGTGGTATTCGCTCTTAAGCTTTGGAGGCATTATCTGTAAGGGATTAAGGTCGATATCTATTCAGATCACAAGAGCCTGAAGTATCTGATAGATCAGAAGGATCTGAACATGCGTCAACGTAGGTGGATGAAATTTCTTGGGGATTACACCTACAAGATTCATTATATCCCTGGGAAGGGGAATGTTGTGGCAGATGCTTTGAGCCATAGGGCCCATGCACGGGCAAACTAGATATAGATGCACGACGAGCGGCTCATTCGAGATATGGAGGACTTGGAGATCTCTTATGCTGACAATGGATCCGGTACAAATGCGTGTTTGAGTTGGATGAAGATTCAATATGACCTGGCTGATCGTATTCGGCAGGCTTTGGAGCTAGATGACAACATGAAGCGGTTCATGACTGAGGCTTTGGATGAGTCAAATGCCTAATTTACTATCGCTGACGGGTTATTATGGAAGTACATTTGTTTGTGCATCCAAAAAGTGGGTAAACCTCGAGAAGAATTGATGTATGGAGCACATTTTACCAAGTACTCGATTCACCCCAGCAACACTAAGATGTTCAAGGACATGAAGAAATTGTTCTGGTGGCCGGGTCTGAAGAAAGACATAGCGGTGTATGTGGTGAAGTGTCAGACCTGTGCCTTAGTAAGGGCCGAATGTCAGAGGCTTGACGGATTCCTGAAGTCCTTGCCTATACCGAAGTGAAAATTCGATGACATCTCCATGGATTTCGTGCACGGTTTCCCGAGATTGCACAAAGGGAACGATGTCATTTGGGTGATCATTGATCGTTTAACGAAGGTGTCACACTTCATACCCAATAGTAAGGATGATTCAGTGGAGAAACTGGCGAAACTTTATGTGGACAGCATAGTCCGTTTGCACGGCGTACCCTGGAGCATCGTTAGTGACCGAGATGGTCGGTTCACATCTAATGATTGGAGGCTCATTCATCAGTTATTGGGTACCAAGTTGAACTTCAACACGACCTTTCACCCACAGACAGATGGTCAGACTGAAAGGGTGAACAGGACGTTGGAAGATATGCTTCGTATGTGTGTTTTGGATTTTGGGAAAAGGTGGGAGGACCATCTTTTTATGATTGAATTTGCGTACAATAACAACTACCAAGCCAGTATACAGATGATGCCCTTTGAGGTTCTGTACGGAAGGAGGTGTCGTACGCTGTTGGCTTGGGTAGAAACGGGAGAAACGAAGCTGTACAAGCGAAGGGACGTTGAAGATGCTACTTCAATGATACAATTGATACAAGAAGGGGTAATGATCGCTCAAGATAGGTAGGCTAAGTACTATAATGCCATCACCAGAACGTGGAGTTTGCGGCGGGCGATTGGGTGTACCTCAAGATAAAATCGTTTAAGGGCGTATCAAGGAATCAACGCTTAAAGAAGCTTAGTCTGAGGTATGTTGGGCCTTTTGAGATCTTGGAGCGGATTGACGAAGCCATCTATCGTTTGTCTCTCTGAGGGAGTTGAGCGGTTTGCATGATGTGTTTCACATCTCAGTGATGCGAAAGGCTATTCAAGAGCCTACACAAGTGATTGCTGTGAATCAAGTGCTGATCGATAGTGGGTTGACAACGAAGGTCAAGTCCATTTGTATCAACGACGTTGAGGTCAAGCAGCTGCGGAACAAGTTTATTAGGATGGTCAAGATCCTTTGGGACAACTGTGATCGTGATGAGCTGTCTTGGGAGCGCGAGCAAACTATGAGGGAGGAGTTCCCTGAGCTATTTCCCTAAGGTAATCAGATGTACTGTTTACTTTTATATTTTTCCTGTAACGTCAAATTTCGGGACGAAATTTTTTTAAGTGAGGGAGATTTGTAACGCCCCAAATTTCAGAAGATGCTTATTTGGGGGTTACCGCGCGACTGTAACTGTTACCGCGGGCGATAGCTGCAGGATTTCGTCGAGCATTTCGAGTTCTCGAGAAAACATCGAGCTCTCGAGAAAATGGTTACTGTACGGCGGAAGGTTGTTACCGTGTGGCAGTAGTAGGTGAATTAATTTGGCAGACCACTCGGGAAGCTATCGTCCGATGATAGTGTTACTGCAGGCGATAGCTGGGTCCATTAAATTGATATGGCTCTCGGGATTTTACGCGTGGCAGTAGAAGTTAGTGCGCAGTGATAGCAGTCGTAACCGACACTCTCTATCACTCGGCATTAGCATCCCATCGCGCGGCGGTAGCGATTCCGAAATGACGTGGCCACATGTCAGCCTGTGATTGGAGGGTTTGGGCGGTACCGCAAGACGGTAGCTAGTTACAGCGCAACGGTAGCATCGTTTATATACCTGTTTGGTCATTTTCACTTCATTTCTCTTTTAGATTTGGAGTCGGCCTGTTCTTCTTGGAGGAAAAGCAGCGGCGCCAGAGAGTGATCTCGCCGCCATTGAAGTTCTGAAGCTCCGTTTCGCAAGTTGAGTCCGTATCTGTGAAGGCAAGGTCGTTGTGGTCGCTTTCATCCGTCTAGATCTTTGGCATGACACCAAAGAGAGCGCAAAGGGTAACGATTCTCAACTTGGACATGTGAAGTCCTCTTCCTTTTGTATAGGAAACCCTCTCCCGCGAGTGTGCAGTGAGTGTGAGGTTTTTCTTCGGGAAAGTATAGTATATTCCCGTAGTTTTTGCATATAAAGTTAGGAACGAAGTACGAACATAGACATGCTGTGTGAAGCCCATCTCGACAGGTTGGTCTGGATTGGTGATATTTCATTATGCTTGTATTGGCTGGATAAGACTCTGTGATATTTGTTTTTTTGGGTTTCTACACGGTAGATTGCAGCAGGGAACCTTGGGGACTAACCCTAAGAAGCACCCGAAAAACTGGGCAGAATTGCATTTCTGCCAGATACCGCGCGACGGTAGTAATACCGCAGGCGGCAGCTCCTTGGGAACAGTGATTGTGGCCTGTGTCGTGGAGACACCTGGGCCAGTGATTGTGGCATGTGTCGTGGATACACCTAGGGCAAGTGATTGTGGCCTGTGTCGTGGAGACATTTTGGGCCTGAGTTTTGATGTTGTGTGCTTTTAGAGCCTAGCTTGGTGGCCTGGGAGCCACTTGTGTAACATAACAGATTTATGTAAAGTTTGGAGAAATGGGAATGGGGAGGCCGACCCGCATCGTGGTAGACATTGCCCGGCGATGTGAGCAATGGGAAAGGGTCGAACCTGCCCAGTAGCTATGTGGTGCGTCCGTGGGTAATGTTACCTGTCACAGACATAGTTACGGGTCTTAGGCCATGCGTAGGCCGTAAAGACTATCAAAATGCTCATGTTGTTGTCGTTTGGTGAACGGTGGTGTGTCCCTGATTATTGTTCAGACACCGAGAATGTGCCCTAAGTGCACGAGGTGTGTGGTCGTTCGTGCCTACGCTTGTGGTGAAGTGTGCTTAAATTACACTTTCATTACTATGTTTGGTTGTGCTAATAATCTGCAGGGAAGGAGTTCTGCCGCCCCGAGTAAGGGGGAGGGGTCGTTATAATTGGTCAGCCTTACCTGACCGTTGCCTTGTTTTGCCACCGCTTGGTGGATTGTTTTTGCATGAACAAGTGAGCCTAGTGGCAAGTAGCGGGCTAAATCCCTTGATGCGTTGCTGGTCCTTGATGGCCCAAGCGAAGTGTTTACTTTTACTATTTTCACGTATGACCGGCCTGCATGCCGAAGTATGTAAAACACTTTTATTAAAGATGAACATTGTAAGGTCATAAAGCCAAAACTCTTCGTGTATTTGGTATTTCAGTATTGTCTTGGGTTATAGTGGACATTCATGTTCTGTGATGGGTTTTTATAATATTTTTAAAAGCTTCCGCTAGAATGCTCTGTGCTAGGTCTCAAAATTTTGTAATAGTACTTTGGTATTAATATGTAACCCTGTCGACTGTCCGTGGAATATGACGTGGGGCCCCGACCGGACCTTCTGTTATATCTCATGTGACGGATGAGGGTGTTACAGCTCTATCTAGTAGTGGCAGCAGAGGTCGTGATGCTCGATATTAGTTCAGGAAGAAGAGAAGCGGCAACTCCCCATCTACTATGTGAGTAGGGTGTTTTAGAAGGCAGAGTTTAAATACCCCATTCTAGAGAAGCTGGCCTTGGCGTTGGTGATCTCGGCTCAAAAACTCAGGCCCTATTTTCAAGCACACTCCATCCATGTGGTGACGGGTCATCCTCTTTAGAGTTTTTTGAGGGGTGTGGAGCATTCTGGACGACTGATAAAGTGGTCGATAGAACATAGTGAGTTCGATATTTCCTTTCACCCTAGGGTCACAATCAAGGCGCAAGCGATGACAGATTTTCTAGCAGACTTCTCGGTATAGGCAAGTGAAGACCTAGGGATCCTTGGATTAACTCTTGGGGAAATGTACGTAGATGGAGCTTCGACCAAAAATTCCTTGGGAGTGGGAATCATTCTGGTAAGTTCTTAAGGGACAAGGATCGAGCAGACGATAGAAATTCTCTTCCCAGTTATAAATAATCAAGCGGAGTATGAGGCAATAGTGACAATCTTACGTCTGACCAAGGAACTAGGAATTCAAGATGTCAAGGCTTTCACCGACTCGATGGTAGTCATGTCACAAATCAGGGGGAGTTTGAAGTACGCGACCACGTTCTACATAGGTATTTGGTAAGGGTGAAGGGTTTGTTGGGAGTGTTCTAGTCATTCTTTGTAGAGTATGTACCTCTAAGGAGAACTCAGCGGTGGATCGCTTGGCCGAGTACGGTTCGAGAGCCGGTGGAACCATCATAAAATTGTTCTAGCCATCTATCGACGAAGGGGAAATCATGAAGATCGAGCAGCAAGCTTCCTTGAAGGACCTATTCATCACTTTCCTAACAATCGACCAACTCCTGATATGTGAAGGAGACACGTGGAAGTTTTTTTATAAGGCGGCCTACTACTTAATGCACGAGGGAGAGCTTTATCAGAAGACTCACTCGGGCCCCTTGGCCAGGTGCGTGTTACAGCTCGAGGTACCTTGGGTTTTGGAAGAGATTCATTCGGGATAATGTGGGAGTCACTCGGGAACTCGCACTCTAGAGCAAAGGATTTTGCGTCACGGCTATTTTTGGCCGACGATCAAGAAGGATGCTGAGGTCTTCTCCAAAAAGTGTTCAAATTGTCAGCTCTTCTCCCCTCTCTAGTAGCAGCCAACCCAACAACTCAGTTCGATCACAGCCCCTTGGCCATCTGCCATCTGGGGAATGGACTTGGTTGTCCCTTTCTTTCAAGCCAACGAGAATCAAAAGTTCATTCTTGTAATAATTGACTACTTTTTGAAATGGATTGAGTCCACAACTCTCGCTAAGACCACGTCCCAGATCATGAAAACTTCATTTGGGGGAGATAGACTGCAGGTTCGGGATCCCCCTCGCCATCATCACGGATAATTGACCACAGTTCGCCATCTTTGGAGCTCACCAACTTCTGCCAGCCGTTGAGGACGGATATTTGATTCGCCTCAGTACATCATCCTCAGAGCAACGAGTAGGTGGATGCTGCGAACAAACTCATCGTCAATCTACTAAAGAAAAAGGTCATTAATCTGATTCATTTTTGTTTTTGTTTTCGCAAAATAAATTATGAAATATAAATTAATACATTTTTATAATCATTTTAAGTAGTCATATATATATTTCGAGTTGAAAATAAGCTTGTAAAAAAATAATTTTATTTTGTAGCTGAAAATACAGTCTGTGTAACTGTATTTTACGTTAAAGTTATATTTCACACTAAAAATACAGTTCCGCAAAATCTTTTATATGCCTTGCAAGTACACAATTATTGCCCTACTAACCAGTGACCTCATTCCACCTTGTCAGCGTTGACTTTGACATTCTCCGGCCGTCATTCACCCCTCCCTTTCATCTCGCCGGCAACCAGTCCGGCCATCGTCGGCAATCACGTGCGTCAACACACCCCACGAATATCCCATCAAGTTATATATAATGTGATCGTCTGTGAGTAATTAACAAATATTACAATATTTCCTTAATTAGATATCCACACTAATTTGATAAGCAGTATTTAAGGAATAAAATTTAATAACAAAAAAATCATATTTGGAAAGTGAGCCGCTTCTCAAAATAAAATTAAAAGCACTAAAAATAATTACCATATTTCTCTCAAGAAATTTGAAAAAGTATAACAAGAATTCAAATTAGTTTTATTAAGGCAAGTCCACGCAAAATTGGACAATCCAAAATATGATCGTATTTTTGAATTTCAAATAATCCACGGTTAGAAATTCACCGCACGATACGCAACAAAATATTGCTCCTAGTTCTTATAGCCGCACTAATTAATCCGCTCACAACTAGGGTTACAACCAACCATAGTAGAATTTTCTCTGCCTTTATCACATAAAAATATACGAGTGACAGGCTCGGGGATCCGCCCCTACGATATGTCGCGACAATACTTCCGTGTGACATTATCTTGGCCGCGACATTGTTCCAGCGGGACAGTGCTCCCGCCGCTCGCAAATCCCTGAGCGTTCTATGCTCGTCACTCATTTTTGCGATATTCACGAGGGGTTGCGAGTGGCGAGACAAAAATATTTTTAAATGTTGTTAGAAAGTTTATCTATATTTCAAAAAAAAATAAAAATTTTAAAGTAGAAATTTCTTTAATAACGATGGGGAAAATTGGAAAGCCAGTGTTTAATTAAAGAGTATTTTTCCTTTTTAATATTTATCACGTTCAGATTAAAATCATTAAATGAATAATAATATTAATCCTAATAATAATAATAATGTTATATTTGATTATTTTCTTTTTTTTATTAATGATATATATATATATTAATTAATATTGCTATTTATAGCAATACTCTTGTATAAAGAGCAACCAGGTCCCGTAAAAGCAGAGCTCCGGCGGTCTCTCTCTCTCTCTCTCTCTCTCTCTCTCTCTTCATGTACGGAAAGGCTTAGAGCTGGAAAGCATGGAAACCTTTTCTTCCATCAGTCTTTGGGGCTACGAAGAGGTTTCTCTCTCTCTCTCTCTCTATCTCTCTCTCTCTCTGTCTATCTCATTCTATTCTCATTATGGATGGTGGTGCCTTTTCCGGGCAACCGCCGCCGGCGGGGGCGGAGCTTGGTGGCCGCCGAACCAAATCGCTGTCTTTTTTTTTTAAACTGTGATGTATTTATTAATGCTGTTAATTTCGCAAGTAACTAATTTTTTTAATAAAAAAATATTATAAAGCTATACTTTTTATTTATTAATGCAATTTATTTTGTTGATAACTAGTACAGTACATCAATAATTTGAAATTGAAATTATAAATATTGGATTAAAATTTATATTTTTAGAATTTGAATACTTATTAGAATTCGAATTCTGATTCGAATAGTTTTAAATCTGAATCTGAATCTGAAGAATTTAATACTTGTTTCAAGAATTTGCGAATACTAAAATATATATATTTATATAAAATTAATACATATAATTAAATATTGTAAAATTTAAATTTAAATTCAAATTCAATATTTGACGCGAAATTTTGAATATTCGAACAAATATGAATATGAACCATGCATTTTATGTCAAATTTAAATTCGATTGAAAAATTATTTGATTTGATTAGATTCATGAATGCAATTAGTTGAGTAGTAATTTTTGCTGGATTCTTCTTCCCTATGCTGTGTTCTAATAAAAAAACATCAAGCATGGAAACTGGAGCTAAATACCCTTGAAATTTCGGTTTGGACGTGAAAAGTGTCAAAAAACGTTGATAGAGGGGGTATAAAATGCCAATTTTAAAGATTTGAAATACAAAGTGCCAAAAAAACCTGTATTTCAGAATTGCAAAGTGCCAAAAAGTCATTTTTTTAATCAAAAAATTATGCACATTTAGATAAAATAAAAGAATCAATCCTCAAAATAAAATGTACCTTCATTTGAGATCTCAAATAAAGATCCTTCCCCACCTCTCAACAAAAAAACCAAACTTTGCAGCCTCTACAACTTTAGCAACTCTACCCTAAAAACCCCATTCATCAAGAAGGGCAGTTGAGTGACCCACAACAACTTCTATTATTCCAGAAGAAGATAATGACTCTATTTGTCAGTGCTTATTTTGCCCGATCCAACTTTGATAAACACAACCACGATTACAAAAAATGTTTGTTAAATAATCGACGAAACCTCATCCATCAAAAAAGACCCATTGCACCCGTTTTCAGCCATGAAGTTCTTTCGCGGTCGACGGATAAAGACGCACATCCAACCCTAAAACAAAACAAATATTTACCTCAAATCTATATATATTGCTTTTGGTTTCTCTTCCTTCAGTATTAGGCTCCGTTTTTCACGGTGGTTGCAGTCGTACACGTATGGGTTAAACCGTCATTCGTTAAGGATCGCCTAACAAAAATCATCCGCTTGAACATAAAAGTGAATGAAGTTCCATATGCAGGTGTTAACGAATGACAATTTAACCCAATATTTATGCCCCTCACCACCATGTCAAAGTGAGTCTTATTTTGAGCTGTATTTTGTCTTTTTTTCGGCACATTAACAAGCCCCCATTTTCGAGTAATTTCTATTTTTCCAAGTGGAGATAATATTAATTACCACAAATCTATATTTTTTTCCTTTGGTCTCACTTTTTTTGATAATGTTATATGCACTCTATTATTGACTATGTGCAGTTCAAAGATAAATACAAGTTAAATTAAAAAAATCATTGGAAGCTATGAACCGATATACGCCCGTTATGAAATTGTGCGGACTGCACTTAGCCGAAGTCGGTCTGCATATAGTTCTATTCCCCTTTTTTCAGCACTATTTTGAATTCTTTTTTTTGCTTTTTTTTTATAATACTATATTAATCTAAAACATACCAAAAATCACTAAAAAATGGGTCCCACGTAGCACAAATCACTAAAAAATGGGTCCCACTTTTCTGTGAGATATTTTGTGTTGAGTGGGACCCACTTTTCTGTGATATTTTTTGAAATATTTTAGCTCGACTGCTCGAGTATAATATTATTATTGTTTTTGCCTGTAAATTAATTAACAGACTATTGAGGAGCTGAAGAACAAACTATGGGCAACCATTTGTGAGCTTGAAGAACTGAGAAATAATTCAAGGGAAGAATTAAGGAAAAAAGAAGACAGCATCAACCAGCTGATTTATTTAGTGAAGGAAGCCAATCAGGAAAGAGATGAAACCAGGCACCGGCTGCAAATGCTTCTCAACAAATTTCCGGCGCCGGCGCCCAACTCCGGCGAACTATTTCCCGTTGCTCCATCACAAGCCCCCGCCTCCTCAACCATCACCGGATCCGCCCAATCCCACGCCTCGTCCCCGACCGTCGTCGACGAATCGGCGATTTCCCCCGATCTATCGATCGCAAACTTTGCGGATTCCGGCAATGGCTTGATCTCGCCGGAGAGTGGCGGCGTCTCCGCCGGTGGGGACGAAGACGATGCGATGAGGATGGTTTTCGATCGGCTTGGGAAGAAGCCACTGCCGCTGAAAGGGCGGCTGCTGGAAGCCGTCGTCGACGCGGGGCCGATTCTCGAAACCCTATTTGTTGCCGGATCGCTTCCCCGGTGGAGGAATCCGCCGCCGGCGATGCCTTTTCTGGTTCCTCCGATGTCGATTAGGGCAGATGACGCTTCTTTGGAATCGAGTTTGATTCGGAATTGTAAAAGGCAGAAATTTCAATGAGATTAATTTTGAAGTATTTAATTTGTTAATTAATGACTTGTTTTCAATTAAAATAAAAAGGAAAATAAATTCGAAAATTTGAACATTCTCAAAAATTTAAAGAAGGTTTCATTTGCATGAAGGCTCCCTTTGAACAGATTTATTTTCACAGATCAAACGATTACGATCGCTCCGGTTCATGCGGTCGTAACCACTTGACGATAAAAATAAGTTCTCACAAATAGAATCTTAAGATCCAGCTCATACGATCGTAATCGTTTGATCGGTAAAAATAAGTGCTCTCAAATGAAACCTAAATATTCAAAAATCATTCTTAAGGATTCTTATAAAAAATGCATGTTTTCCTTTACAATTATAGAAACACTTTTTTTTGGTGAAATATTGATGGTTCAATTTTCTTAATTCTTTATAATTTTTGTATTTTATATGTTACTTTAATTTATAATTATATTTACAAAATATATGTAGTTATCGCACTTAATTTTTAGGTTATTGTTAACCGCAATCCGTGAATGGATAGTCACACCTCAAAATCTCAAAAAATTTCACATCTTTTCAAAATACGTCTTGTATATGCAATTTCAGGAAAAGTGTTCAACACGAAAGTTGTAGATCTACAACTTTTGTGTTGAACACTTTTCCTGAAATTGCATGTACAAAGCTTATTTCTGAAAGTCGCAAAAGCTGATCATATTTCCAAAGTACTCCTTGTACATGCATTTTTAGGAAAAGTGCTCAACACAAAAGCGACGAGATCTACAACTTTCGTGTTGAGCATTTTTCCTAAAATTGCATGTATAAGGTATATTTCGAAAAGACACGAAAAATTAGGAGATTTTGGGGTGCGACTAGCCAATAACGGGGTGCGGTTAACAATCACCGATTTTTATCTTCGGGGAGCTTGGTGGTCATTGTTGAGAAACTAGTGAACCGGATGATCGGAATCGAACGTCATTCGTCATTTTTGTGTTTAGTCGGGCGTAATCACCAATATGTCTCTTCAAGAAAGTTATAAAAAGACTCGCATGCATTCATTTGAAGAAAAACAACTAGAGAGACAAGAGAGGGCTCATAGGTCTTTCGGTGTGGAGGTGGGACTTTAGATCACTCTTTCGCTCTGAAATCACTCGGCTCACTCTCAAGTTTTCTCACGCTTTAGGCTCCAGTTGTCACTCTCGCACACACCAAATAAGGAACTGAAGAACACTTCAAGTGAATGCTCTAAGACTTGATCTTTTTCCTCTTTTCTCTGTCTTTAAAGCTTGTAAATTGAGAGGTGACGTGTCACCTATAACACCCCGAAACTCAAAAGAGGGACGGGTGACGTTTTGAGCTAAGTTTGAGACGTGGTAGGGGTCACACGGCCTAGGACACGGACGTGTCCCAGGGCACGGGCTTGTCCCAGAGCCGTGTCATGCTCGGGTTCGACGATGGCCGTGTGGTCGATGAAAATGCAGTCGACGATCGTCGAGACAGCGAACACGGACAAGTTGGTCTGGATCGGTGATGTTGCATTGCATGAATGGCCGGAGAAGACTCCGCGCCGTTGGTTGTTTTTCGGGTTTTCTACGCGGTAGATTGTAACAGGGAACCTTGGGGACTAACTCAGAGGTACACCCGAAAAACTGGGCAGGTGCGTGATTCTGTCAACATGGTGGCCTGAGAGCCAACTTGCACATAACTGGGTTATGTAATGTGTGTGATCAGATTGGGATTCAGGGAAGCTTGACCTGCGCATATGGCTTAAATTGACGTTGCGGTGTGAGCAATGGGTTAGGCGGAACCACACCCGCTCTGTATTGTTCGGTTAGAGAGACCTAAGGTACGTGGTACTCGCCGTTGGCATAGATGGAGGGTCTTAGACATAGGCCAGAAAGACCATAATGCTCACGAGAATTGTCGTCCAAGGGACGATTGTGAGATCGCAGATTTTGACCGGGTTCACCGAGAATGTGCCCTGAGAGCACGGGATATGTGGCCGTGCGAGCCTACGCCTGTGATGATGTGTAATTTCACTACTGTTAAGCTATGCTAATAAAGTGCAGGGAAGGAGCATCGCCGCCCTGAGTTTAGGGGCGGGGTCGTTATAATTTGGTCAACTTTAGCTGACCATTGCTTTTGTTTGCCACCGCTTCGGTGGATTGTTGCTTGCAGGTGCTGCGGAGCCTAGTGGAAAATAGCGGGCAAAAAGCCCTTGTTGCTGAGCCGGCCCTCAAAGGCCTAATTACAAATGTTTACTTTTATTCTCATGTGTAACCGGCCTGCATACCGAGATTTGGAAAATACTTTTATTTGAGTAAACACTTGTAAGGTCATAAAGCCAAGTACTTGTGTATTGTACGTTCATTCCTGTTGGATTTGTGTAGTGGACATTCATGTCGTTGGCTGAGTTCTTAATTTGCAACTTTTAAATTACTTCCGCTAGAATGTACTCTGTGTAGGACGTTGGTTATTGGAAGGATGGTTCCATTGCGTAACCCTTCAGTCTGTCTGTGGTATATGACGTTGGGCCCCGACCGGACCTACTGTTATATGCTATGCGACAGATAGATGTGTTACATCACCTTTTTGGGAATTGTAACATCAAATAATCTAGTGGATTTTGACCCGACACAGATTCAGTCATGTGATTCTTCACTCTTTTTGGGTTTCACACGCTAAAACACCTCGTGTCATTAGTTTTTGATTTTTATTTGACTGTTTGTGCGCTCGACTCACTTTCAAGCTAAGGCGGTCAGATTCTCTGAACCAAGGAAAAACTGAGTGACCCACAATAATTTGGTGTCGTCTGTGGGAAAGTGTTCTCAACTCTGCAACAAATCTCTGGAAACGGCGCTTGTATAAACAAGCGCCACAACCAACTGCAATGACACGGAAAAGTACGCTCACCACTAACAACTCGATTTTGAAGAGTCCACTGATCTGGCCCCCGCCAAATTGCCTCTATGCAGCGCACCGCTTTTTGGAGGAGCCACTACCGCTGAACTTGCAACTTCCATGGATGTAACACCTCTATCCGTTCATATAGCATAAAATAAAAGGTCCGGCCGGGGCCCCACACCATATGCCATAAAACAGGCGGGGAGGTTACAGGTTAATACCAATTCATAATCACACTCTAACTCAGAGCATGCTAGCAGAAGATTTTAACAGTAATATTGAACTCCAACCATGAATGTCCACAAGTGTATAAACAACCACATGTATATAATAACTCTCGAAGAAATGCACACTAATACAACACCGTTGGGCCTTATGGCCTTACAGTTACTCTTTAAAATAGTGTGGATTTCAAACATCGGCGCGCAGGCCGGCCACAAATGAACAAAACACAGTATTCTTTGCTTAGCCTTTAAGGGCTAGCAGCAACAGCAGCAACAGCAGGGACTTCAGCCTTTATATGTCCCGCTCGGCTCTCCAGCACCTGCACAAGGACAACCCACCAAGCGGTGGCAAAATAAGGCAACAGTCAGCATTCAGCTGACCAATTTATAACGACTCTACCCTTTTCCCGGGGCAGTGGTATTCCTTCCCTGCAGGCATAGTAATTCATAGGCAGATAGAGATATCACACATTGTGCTCTCACGCACAAACAATTCACACAACCGTCAGCCACGCGGCTCGACGATCCGTGCATTTAGGACATATTCTTGGTGTACCGACAAACCAGGGTCCCACCACCGTTCGGTCCGAAACCCAATGGTAAAATTGAGCATTTAGTCTTTCCGGTGCGTAGGCCTAAGACTCTCATTATGCGCTCCAACTAACGGCACTTTCAGGTATTCAAGTCGGACGGACATAGTGCAGGTACGGATCAGCCACCCCCCATTGCTCAAGTCGCCTTGCCATCACCGAATACCAACGTACTCGAGGATAAATATAAGGCGTGGGTCAGTTTCACCTTTCCTGTTCGGCACAAGGCCTTTTCAAGAGCTCATCAAGCTCACAATAGTTATACTGTCCACCAAGGACTGGCTTCACAATAGCCACACTATCCATCCAGGACTGGCGTCACAATAGCCACAATGTCATCAAGGACCGACTTCACAATCAACAAGGGGAGTTCATACTAGCGTCCTTCACGATCGCTTAGCGGGTTCCGCAGAACTCACTTTCTGCACCCAACTCCACCCAAACCCTGCAACATCCTGCAGTGCCAGAAAATTTGTCTTGCCATAACACACAACACAAGCATTACAAGGGTATTTTCCTGGACTACCACTCCAGTACTTCCTGCTACTGCCCTTCACAGGTCTAACCCATAGACTCCACAAACTACACGTTTATCCATGGAGATTTCTCCGATGTGCAAATGAAACATCACCAATCCAGACCAACCTATCCAGATGGGATTCACACAGCATGCTTATTCCGTACTACACATTTCCAGATCTATGTGGAAGACTATTGGGGATTTCAAGAATCAACCCAAGGAAATCCCTTCACAATCCACCCTCTGATGGGGGAAATCCATGCACATGCCAAAACGAAGGACTTCACATGTCCAAGAAGGAAGATCGTTACACTTGACGACCTCTTCGGAGCCATGGAAAATCTAGCCAGTTGGAAAGCACTGCAGCGGGCTTGCCTCCACAAATCTGGCCTCGGACCTTAGTTCAGAACTCTCAAGCTCTACCGGCGGCCGGATCCCTTCTCCTCAGCCTCTTGCTCTCCCTTCTTTCTAGCTCTTTTAGAAAGAGAATGGACAAAAGTAAAATGAGACTTCTCTTCTCAATTTTGGACTTAAAGCAACAAGGAGAAACCTGGGCCATCAGATCCCAGAGGAAGGAGATGAACGACTACAAAATTCTCTGAAATGGCTATTTCGGGTCTGACACGTGACACGCCCGTGTCATGGCCCGTGTACCTTAAGCGACACACGAACCGACTTATCCAGAACATGACACGGCCATGTGACACGCCCGTGTCACAGGCCGACATGACCGTGTCTTGGGGCGTGTGCCCTGCTCAAGACACACTCAAGACCTACTCGAGAGAACCACTAGAGTAATTGGGCAGGACACGGCCTCTGACACGCCCGTGTCCTAGGTCGTATGCCTTACTCGATACATTCGAGACCTACTCAAGACCCTCCCCTCGAGACCCACTCGAGTACACAGAAGAGGACACGACCATGTGACACGCCCGTGTCATAGGCCGTGTGCCCTCTCGAGAATTCGTCGAGCGTATATTCGAGTGGAGTTCGTCGACCAGAGGAGGACGCGCACTCTGACATGCCCGTATCGCAGGGCGTGTTCCCTCTCGAGAACTCGTCGAGTGCATTTTTGTCGAGCACTCGACAGGCTGCTCAACCGAGCAGGACACGGCCTGTGACACGCCCGTGTCCCAGGCCGTGTTGCCCAGCCTGAACCCAAATTTGGGATTTGGGGTTTTACAACCCTCCCCTTCTTACAAGAAATTTCGTCACGAAATTTGCACGCAGTAAGGAAACAAAACAAGATGTTATAACTCCACAATGTTTGTTACAATAAGGGGTGCACTATATAATAGTTTACCCAAACAGCTCGGGAAATTCAGCTCGCATGGTCTGCTCTCGCTCCCATGTTAGCTCCTCACGGCCACAGTTGTCCCACCGGACTTTGACCATCCCGATTGTTTTGTTCCGCAACTGTTTATCGGCTCTATCCTCGATCCGAACGGGCCTAACCTTCGTCGTTAGCCCATACTCAACCGGCACATGATCGTTCTTGATCACTTGAGCTGGATCTTTGACAGCTTTCCGAAGCATAGATATGTGAAACACATCATGTAATCCACTCAATTCTGTCAAAAGAGCTAGTTGATAAGCAGCTTCCCCAACTCGCTCCACCACTTCAAAAGGACCAAGATATCTCGGACTGAGCTTTTTCAGACGCTGAATTCTAGACATGCTTTTGAAGGGTTTGATATTTAAATATACCAAATCGCCCACCGCGAACTCCACATTCCGGTGCTTGGCGTTGTAGTACTTTGCTTGTCGATCATGGGCTATCAGTAGCCTCTCCCGAATAGAGCTTATCGTCGAGTTAGCTTCATCGACTTCTTTACGCTTATAGAGTTTGGATTCACCTGCTTATGCCCAATCTAACGGTGTACGACACTTATGACCATACAAAGCTTCAAATGGTGTCATACCGATGCTCGCTTGGTAACTATTGTTGTAGGCAAACTCCACCATATAGAGATGATCTTCCCATCTCTTACCAAAATTCAGGGCGCACATTCGGAGCATATCCTTCATTGTTCTGTTGGTCCTTTCAGTCTGGCCATCTGTTTGGGGATGAAAGGTCGTACTGAATGTCAACTTTGTTCCCAACAATTGATGGATTATCCTCCAATCGTTCGATGTGAATCGCCCATCACGATCACTCGCGATGCTAGGAGGAGCACCGTGCAGTCGTACAATCTGCTCCACATAGAGCTTTGCCAAACTTTCCATTGAATCGTCCCGCTTGTTCGGAAGGAAGTGAGCCACTTTCATCAACCGGTGTAAAATCACCCAGATTGAATCATTTCCACGTTGAGATCTCGGCAACCCGTGCACTAAATCCATTGAAAATCATCAAACTTCCATTTCGGAATCGGTAATGACTTCAAGAAATCGCCAGGCTTCTGACATTCCGCTTTCACCATAGCATAAGTTTGACACTTAGCCACATAATGAGCGATATCTTTCTTTAGTCCTGGCCACCAGAACAACTTTTTCATGTCCTTGAACATCTTTGTGCTCCCAGGGTGAATTGAGTATTTTGTAAACTGAGTTTCATACATCAATTCTTCTCTCAACGTACCCATACTCGGGATGCACAAAAGGCCCTCTTTCCGCAAAAGGCTGTCATCCCAGGAGAATTGGACATCTAGCCCATCCTTTGCATAGCGTTGGAGACTTTCATACAGCTCCGTTGCTCGTCGAATTCTATTCGCAAGGTCATATTGTACCTCCGTCCAGTTCAACCATGCATAGGCTATGGAATTCTTGTCAACACAATAAATCTCTAACGCTTCCAACTCCTGGATCAGACGCTCATCAGGCATCTGCAACCAAATTGCCCTTGACGGAGTCTTACGACTCAAGGCATCAGCAACCACATTTCCCTTCTCGGGCGTATAATGAATCTCAAAGGTGTAGTCCCCAAGGAACTCTATCCACCTTCGTTGTCGCATATTCAGATCCTTCTGATCCAACAAGTATTTTAGGCTTTTATGGTCTGTAAAGATATCCACTTTTACACCATAAAGATAATTCCGCCATAACTTAAGTGCAAAGATCACCGCCGCCAACTCTAAATCGTGGACGAGATAAATTCGTTCATGCATTTTCAACTGGCGTGAGCCATAAACAATCACTTTTCCAAACTGCAGAAGAACGCAGCCTAAGCCGCTCCCTAAAGCATCACTATAGATCTCATAGTCGTATGTACCACATGACGATGTCAACACAGGCGTCGTGGTCAAACGACTCTTTAGCTCTTCAAAATCTCGCGCGCACTCTGACGTCCAAACGAACTTTTGATCCTTGCTCGTCAGTATGATCAGAGACAAAGCGATCCACGAGAAGTTTTCGACAAAACGTCTGTAGTAGCCTGCCAGTCCAAGGAAACTCCCGACTTCGGCCACCGAAGACAACACCATCCACTCCTGTATGACTTTTATCTTTGACAGATCCACTGCTATGCCCTCTCCACGTACCACATGGCCAAGAAAAACCATTGACAACAACCAAAACTCACACTTTGAGAACTTGGCATAGAGCTTATTCCTTTGCAAGGTATGCAACACTAACCGCAAGTGGTTTGCATGATCAGCTTCTGATTGAGAGTACACCAAAATATCATCAATGAATACAATCACAAACACGTCCAAGTACTCTCAGAACGTTCGGTGCATTAGCTCCATGAACACCAATGACGCATTACATAGCCCAAACGACATTACCGTGAACTCATAATGACCGTATCGTATTCCAAATGCGGTATTGGGAATTTCACCTTCCCGAATTCTCAATTGGTAATATCCAGATTGTTGGGTACATTGGTCAAATGTACCTGATTTGAAGAAGCCTCACCCAACTCAATGATATACATCATAATGTATTTGATGTATGTTTGAGTTACTTGTGCAGGTTAAGAAAGTACTGGACTGAAGCAAAAAGTTTCTAAGTCCATGTGTCGACACCTAGAGGGAAAGTGTCGACACTTAAGAAAGCTTGTGTCGACACCCAGACAAGCAGTGTCGACACTTGGAGTCATTGTGTCGACACCTGAGATACAGAGTCGACACCAGACAGAAAGTGTCGACACTTGGAGCTGTGTCGACACTCAGTGAAGAAAAGTGCAGACAGAAAGTGTCGACACAAGGAGCTGTGTCGACACCCAGTGAAGCTGTGTCTACACCAGAAAGTGTCGACACTTGGAGCTGTGTCGACACTCAGCAAAAGTCTGCAGAGTCTAAGTACAAGTGTCGACACTCAACACAATGTGTCGACACTAAGCAGAAGAGTCAGCACTTGAAGCATGTGTCGACACTCAACACAATGTGTCAACACTCAACAGAAGAGTCAGCATTTGAAGTATGTGTCGACACCCAGAACAATGTGTCGACACACAGCTGAAGACTCAACACTGGAAGAAAGTGTCGACACATGGAGCTGTGTCGACACTCAACACAATGTGTCAACACTCAACAGAAGAGTCAGCATTTGAAGTATGTGTCGACACCCAGAACAATGTGTCGACACACAGCTGAAGACTCAACACTGGAAGAAAGTGTCGACACATGGAGCTGTGTCGACACTTAGCAAAGAACAGAAAGAACAACAAATTATTCTAAGAACAAGTATCGACACTATGGGAATGTGTCGACACTCAGCTGAAGTCTCAACAACAAGAAGGTGTGTCGACACAAGGAGCTGTGTCGACACTCAGCAAGATTCAACATAGAAGACTATGTGTCGACACCAAGAAGCAGTGTCGACACTTGATAGATTCAACACAAGAAGTTGTGTCGACACAAAGGAGATGTGTCGACACATAGAAGAATTCAGCAAAAGCTAGAAGAACAAGTACTTGTGTCGACACTCAATTTCAGTGTCGACACATGAAGAAGAATCTGTGTCGAGACATACAAGGATATGTGTCGACACTTTGTAGACTTGTGTCGACACTTACACAACATGTGTCGACACTTGAACTATAAGTGTCGACACTTAAAGACAGAAAGTCTCGACACTTACAGACAGTTAGAGATTTTCAAGAAGTGACTGGATGACTTGACAGCTGCCGTTCCAGCCGGTCTACAGCAACTGTCAGAGATGTCAGAAGTCAGTTATGAACCGGTCCAGCCGGTTACCATGAAGAAAGCCTATAAATAGGCACCTACAATTTACAGAAACTGTGGTTCAAAGTTGTTGAAAGTGGTTAAGAGTTGTTCAAGTAATTATTGAAGTAATGCAAAGAGTATCAACACAAGAAGATCTAGCAGTTCAAGTGCAGATCTAAGAAGTTGGAGAGAGAGGGCTCCATCCAAGAAATCAGCCTTTAGAACTAGGCTGAGAAGAAGGATTCAGATTCAGTCTGGATCTTAAGTGGCAGAGGTCAAGGAACAACTGCAGAGGATTCAGTCTTATTCAGTTCTACTCAAGAAGCTTTGAAGAAAGCTAAGTCAGGGTGAATCCAGCTGAGTTCTTCCAAGAACTCATCAAGAATCTCTCAACTCCCCTCCTTTAATTCTGAGTTGTAGAGTTATTATTTGTAAAACATTTTTAACTTGTAGGATCCATTGGATCTGAGTGAATTGTAAGCCTGTATTTATAAAGGCTGAGGGTAGGGCTTGTTAGCCTGAGTGTAGGAGATAGAGATCTCTGAGTGTAGGCCTTGTTGGCTGAGTGTAGGCCTTGGTTGGCTGAGTGTAGGCCTTGATTGGCTGAGTGTAGGCTTTGGGATAAAGCTGAGTTTTAAGGCTTTGGGCCTGAGGTGTAGGAACCAATTTGGGTTCTGAGACAGTGGAGAAGTTTGGCCGAATCTAGTACACTGCTAGATAGGCGAAGGGGGAAAGTGGATGTACCCATATCTTGGGGAACCACTATAAAACACTGTGTGCTGTGCTGTGATTGTACTGTGGATTAGCTGTGTATGTTTTGTTATTGCTGTTTGCTGTGCAAAAGTAATTAGAAATCTGTGATATAACTGTTTGGCTGCCAACAAAGTTAGAAAAGGATTAGGTCACCTATTCACCCCCCCTCTAGGTGTTTAGGTACCATATCTTTCAAGTGGTATCAGAGGGAGGTTACTCAAAACAAGGACTAACAGTCTGAGGAGATCCTGTTTGGCAGATTCAGTGTAAGGCATTACACAGTTTCAAGAAAATCAAGAAACATGGGTTCTTATGAGAATCACAAGGAATTGGGTTCCATGAAATTACCCATATGCAGAAAGGAGATCTTTGAGATCTGGAAAGAAAGGGTAAGGCTATTTATGGAAGCCTCTGACCCTAGAATCTACATCACAGTTAAGGAAGGGCCTTATGTGCCAATGAAGATTTCAGTATTGGATGCAAACCAGAGAACTCCAAAGGATTTCTCTGAGATGACTAAGGATGAAATTGTCCTGGCCACCATGGACAAGAGGGCACAGAACATAATAGTGAGTGTCATTGATGATGCAACTTTTCATAACTTAATTTACTGTAAAATAGCAAAAGAGATGTGGGATACTCTCATTATCTATATGGAAGGTTCTGAAGAAGTTAGGCAAGATAGGAAGTCCTTGCTAAATCAGGAGTATGAAAGTTTTAGGCAAGGAAAGGGTGATAGCATCACTGAGTGCTATAAGAAATTTTACAGAATAGTTAATGAACTCATGTCTTATGGAAGAGAGTTCAGTAACTATGAACTAAATGACAAGTTCCTAAGGTACCTAACCAAAGATTGAGACAACAAGATCTGTGCCATAAGAGAAATGACTAAGTTGGGGGAAATTCCTCCTCCCACACTGTTTGGCAAGCTATTGTCTTATGAAATGCAGTTAACAGTGAGAAAAGAGGAGGAGAAATCAACAAGGACTGAGCACAAAGAAAGAACGGTTGATTTCAAGACAGAAGTTCCCAGAAAGTGCAGGAATAAGTCTTTAACTCCACCTCCAGAGGTAGTTGAATCAGAATCTGATGAGTCTGTCAGCACAAAGTCTAAGAGCAGTGAAAGTGATGAAGACTTTGCTGCTTTCACTAGACACTTTCAGAAGTTTTTGAAAAAGAAACAGTGGAGGTCAAGACCTTCTACATCACAAGTAAAGGAGGACTCTTATCAGAAAAAGAGGTCTTCAAAGAATGACAAGAAAAGGACAAAATCAAGCAAGGCAACTGGTTCAAAGATTGTTTGCTATTGCTGCAATAGACAGGGCCATGTTATTGCAGATTGTCCAGAGAAGAGAAAAGAATCTAGTGACAGGAAAAAGACTCACTTCAAAGGGAAGAAAGAAAAGTCTTTTGTTGCTAAGAAGGAGAAGACTCTATCAGATATCTCTTCTTCAGAAACTGAGTCTGAGGCTGAAGCCTACATAGGGCTGTTTGCTGAAGAAGAATAAGAAGAATTCATGCAGATCTTGGAGTCAATTTATGAACAAGAAGACAGTCATTGCCAAGGGCTAATGGCTTTGACAAAAAGTGCCAAAATCCTGGAGCAGCCAGAACCCAGTCAGGTACAAAGTTCAAGTTTAAATTCAGTTTCTTGTTCTAGTTCAGAATCAGATTCTTCTTCATCAAGTGATGAGAATATATCTGAGTCTGAGGAAGATATTCATCAGCTTATAGATGAATATAAGGTACTGTTGCAAGCCTACAAGAAAAGCAAGACCCTAGCCAAAAGTCGGGCAAAGGAAATTGCTGATCTTAAAGCTGCTGCAACAGATTTTGAGAAGCAATTTGATCAAAAACTGAATGAGATAGCCAGGCTGAAACACATTACTGTGATTCAGATGGGAACTATCACTTTTAAGAATGATCAAATTAAGTGTCTGGAGAACAATCTTCAGAAGGAGAAGGACTTGGTTGCTAGGTTTTCTAAACCTAAGTCAGTGTTACCCATAATTGATGAATTTATTCATCACAAGGGTAAAGCTGGACTGGGCTTTATTAGACCTGCAGGGACTGAGCAGTCCAAGTATAAGTCCAAGGGCAAAGCCCCAACATTCAACAAGCCTGCTGTAGTCAAGACAGCCAAGGCAGTACCTAAGCAAAGGTACAATAAATTTGAATGTTGGTGCTGTGGCAAAGTTGGCCATTTTGCAGTAGACTGTTGGCACAATGTGAGTGCCAAAGTGAGTTCCAAACTACCTGTTGGAAAGCCAGTAGGTAGGTTTGTCAAATTGCAAACTAACAATCACCAAGGACCCAAGAATACTTTGGGTTCTAAGGTTCATTAATTTGTTTTGCAGGTGAGTCCAAGTGGCCATACCCCTACATGGTACTTGGACAGTGGATGTTCCAGATATATGACTGGAACTAGGGGACTACTGAAGGACTACATTCCAATCAAAAATGGTCCTAAAGTGACCTTTGGTGGTTCTGAAAAAGGAATCATCAAAGGGTTTGGTAACATTTCTTCAAACTTAGTTACCATTACTCAAGTGGCTTATGTTAAAGGGTTGAAACACAACCTAATAAGTATAAGTCAATTAAGTGATGTAGGGTATGACATCTCATTTGTTAAAAATGGTTGTCATATCAAGAGGTCAAGTGATCAAGAGATCATTTTGACAGGTTATAGGAAGAGGAATGTCTACTGCCTAGACATTATGATTGAGAACAATGGTTCTCCAGTTTGTCTTGTAGCTGATGAGACAGTCTCTCATTGTGTCAAATGGCACAAGAGGCTAGCTCATCTTAACTACAAGACTATTAGCAAACTCTTTAGCAAAGAGTTAGTGAGGAATGATCCTCAAGTTAAGTGTGTCAAAGATGATATTTGCTCAGCTTGTCAAAAGGGCAAACAGACTAAATCCACCTTTAAAAGCATAAAAAACAAAGATGCTGTGAGGTGTTTGTACCTCTTGCATTTGGATCTCTTTGGTCCAATGCCAGTTCACAGCTTAGGTAGGAAGGTCTATACCCTTGTAGTTGTAGATGACTACTCAAGGTTTTCCTGGGTGTTCTTCTTAAGACAGAAATCTGAAACACCTAGTGTCTTCTACAGCTTTGTCAAGCAAATTCAGAATGAACTAAATAGTATTGTGGTCAAAATTAGAAGTGACCATGGTACTGAGTTTCAGTCTGAAAGCATGACAAAACTATGTGAAGACTTTGGGATATTTCAAGAATTCTCTTCACCTAGAACACCTCAGCAAAATGGCATTGCTGAGAGGAAAAATAGGACCTTGATAGAGGCTGGTAGAACCCTATTGAGTGATACATCACTGCCAGAGTATTTCTGGGCTGAAGCAGTTAACACTGCATGCCATGTTATAAATAGGGCTACCATCACTAAAGGGCTTAACAAGACCCCCTATGAAGTAGTGAAAGACAGGAAACCAAATCTATCCTATTTTAGGATCTTTGGTTGTAAATGCTTCATACTTAACAATGGGAAGTCTTACTTAACTAAGTTTGCTGCCAAGTCCCAAAAGGAAATTTTTGTTGGGTACATCAATAATAGTAAGGCTTATAGTGTCTATAACTTGACTACACAAGTTGTAGAAGAATCAGTGCATGTAGTTTTTGATGAGACTAAACTTATTAATAATGAGTTGTCTAGCAATGTATGCAGCCCCACAGGTTTGACAAAGAAAATGGACAAGCTTACTATAGAAGAAGTGCCTGCTGCAAGACAGTAAGGAGAGGAGAGTAGCTGCTGTCCAGGGGGAGAACTACATGTGCCAATTGCTGAAGAAATCCAAGGAATACAGCATGATGCAGATGCTGAAGTGGTTCAACCTGAAGTGAGGATGCCTCCAGCCCACAGGCATCTTAGAGATCATCCAGTAGAGCTGATTATTGGAGATCCAAGACAAGGAGTTCAAACTAGGAGCAGAAATCAGGATGCTGCAATCTATTCTAACTTTTTGTCTCAAGTTGAACCTAAAAGATTTGAAGAAGCAATACAAGATCCACAATGGACTGAAGCAATGCAAGAAGAGCTTAATCAGTTCAAGAGGTGCAAGGTTTGGGAACTTGTTCCTAAACCTAAAGACCACAATGTAATAGGAGTTAAGTGGATCTACAGGAATAAGATGGATGAACAAGGGGTCATCATTAAGAATAAAGCTAGACTGGTTGCTAAAGGATATAGACAAGAAGAAGGTATTGACTTTGATCAAACCTTTGCTCCAGTAGCCAGACTGGAAGCCATAAGAATGTTCTTGGCCTATGCAACCTATCAAGGATTCAAGGTATACCAAATGGATGTCAAGTCAGCATTCCTAAATGATAATTTAAAAGAAGAAGTCTATGTGAAGCAGCCTTAAGGTTTTGTTGATCCAACTCTACCTCATTATGTCTATAGACTTAGGAAAGCTTTATATGGGTTAAAGCAAGCTCCTAGAGCTTGGTATGAAACCCTATCTAGTTTCCTCATTGAGAACAAGTTCTCAAGGGGGAAAATAGATAAGACTCTATTCCTTAAGGAATCTAGAGGCAAAGTTATACTAGTCCAAATATATGTAGATGACATTATATTTGGATCTACTGAAAGCAGTCTTTGCAAAAAGTTTGCAAAACTTATGCAAGGTCAGTTTGAAATGAGTAGTATGGGAGAACTGAAGTTTTTCTTGGGTCTCCAAGTTAAACAAACTGAAAATGGTTTATCCATATGTCAGTCAAAGTTCACCCTAGAACTCATAAGGAAGTATGGTATGGATTCATCCAGTACCATGAAGACTCCTATGGGGTCAAGTATGTCTCTTAGCAAGGATGATGCAGGGAAACCTGTAGATGAAACCTTGTATAGAGGGATAGTTGGCTCCCTATTATACTTGACTGCTAGTAAACCAGACATCATGTATGCTACATGTGTTTGTGCAAGGTATCAAGCCTGCCCTAAAGAGTCTCATTTGACTGCAGTCAAAAGAATATTGAGATATCTAAAGGGCACTCCCTATCTAGGCCTCTGGTACCCTAGGAATGGAGACTTTGATCTAACAGGTTATTCAGATGCAGACTTTGCAGGATGCAAAGAGGATAGAAAGAGCACTACTGGAACCTGTCAATTCCTAGGTGAGAGACTAATTTCATGGAGCAGCAAAAAGCAGACTAGTGTGGCTATCTCCACAGCTGAGTCAGAGTATGTGGCTGCAGGAAGTTGCTGTGCTCAACTTCTGTGGATTCAACATCAGCTAGAGGACTATGGATTTCAGGTAAGTAGAACTCCACTTTTCTGTGATTCTACAAGTGCTATATCAATAGCTAATAACCCTGTATCCCATAGTAGGACAAAACATATTGAAATTAAATATCACTTTCTTAGAGAGCATGTAGAAAGAGAAGATATTTTATTAGAATATATTAAAACAGATGAACAAGTAGCTGATATGTTTACTAAGCCACTAGAAGAAGCTAAGTTCAATAGATTCAAAATTGAACTAGGAATGATAAACTTAGACTAAGTTTACAGAATAGAAAATTGGCTAAGTAAAAAGGTGTCGACACATAGACAAGTCTATGTCGACACAGAATAGTGGTGTCGACACTTCAGGAGAAAGGTGTCAACACATCTAGGAATGTGGTGTCGACACTTCAGAATGTTAGTGTCGACACATGTCCTGTAGGTGTCGACACATCCAATGTGGTGTCGACACTTAAGTTTTACTCAGAATTTTCTAAGTAAAGTCTCGACTATGTGTCGAGATATGTTGTGTCGACACATAACCAAGTGTCGACACATAATATCTATTGACTAAACTTGTGTCGACACATATGTGTCGAGACATTATAAGTCAGTATCGACACTTATTGCCAGTGTCGACACATTTTAAGATAGCTGTCCCGCCTGTTCATCTTCAAAATCAGAAAGGTATAAATATGGCTCTGTCTTTGTTTGTCGACACGCTTTCAAAGTTTCGAGACCAAAACTACTGTGTCGACATCTCTCTTTTCTAAAGACAAATTCTCCAAACCCTAATGACTCCTAAGCTTGAGGAGAACGTTAACGAGGGCTATGAGCTAGTGCGTGGCGCATTCGACGATGTAGATGCAGAAATTCAGGCGGTAGTAACCCTAGTCGCCGATTCTGGTCTATAATTTCTCTTGTCTGAACCTACAAAGATTTGGAAGAAGGAAGTGCTTGAATTCCTTAATGGAGCTGCCGTAGATGAATCTGGATTCAGAATCAAATCCAGAGTTCATGAGACTAAGGTCAAGATTTCACCAAAAAGTCTGAGGAAGGTACTCCAGCTACCTAAAACACAAGATGAAGAAGAAGTAACTGCATCCAAGACCAGGGAAGCTCTTACCTGGTGTGGTCTTGATCCTAAGATGAAGATAGGATCTGTATTCAACAGAAAAGACATGAATAACCAAGGAAAGTTCATGTCTGAGATAGTAGGAAAAGTCTTACTCAGCAAGACTGGAGGGCATGACAGAGTGTCTGCCTATATGTTTGAAATCATGACAAGAATAATCTTCACTCTGAAAACAGATTGGTCTCAAGTGGTGTATGAGAAAATCAAGGAGAGTCTGAAGAAGCCCAACCTGGGCAGAATACTTAGTCTCTACCTAGTTGGTATCATACCAGAGATAATGAATACAACTGCAGGAAGTAAGATCAACCACATGAGGAAGATGGATCTCAGGATCTTTTCTAGATGGGACAGGGTGTTGTCCAAGGAACTGTCAACCCCTGAGAAGCCAGTATCTGCAAAAGAAATTCCTCCAAAGAAGAAGAGAAAGACTGTACAAGTGGTACAAGAGTCCACTAGTGATTCTGATAGTGAAGAACAGGTTGTCTTCACTCCAGATGATCATGAGGGAGAGCCTGCTGACAAGACTCCTGCTCCTCCAGCTGATGCAGAGATCCAGGGGGAGCTGCCTCCAGCTAGCCCCATCCACGGGGATCAAAGCCAGGGGGAGCATCCAGTTGTAGAGGAGCCATCTACACTGGACAATGAGCAAGCCACCATCATTATCCAAGAGGTACTCACTGACCTAAAAACTTTAGAATATCTTATAGAAGATGCTGATTTGTCTGATGTTCCTCAGCAAATTCAGCTGCCTAGCCAAGAACCAGATGTTGTTATCAAAGATACATCTGCTATTCCAGTGGTTGAAGAGCACAGAATATCTCCAGCTCAATCACCTCAAGAGTTCACCATGGAAGATCTATTTCTAAATCTAGATCAAGAAGATTTTAACATGGACAAGGATGCTGCTGCTGAAGATAAGACTACTGCTGCTGAGGGAGAGCTAGTACAAGATCTGGAAGAGCCTATTAGGCTAGAAACTGAGCAAGCACCTGATGTGCAAACTGAGAAGCCTCAAAGCCCTAAGGACAGGGTTGATATTGCCAGCACTTCTGCCTCTGAAGATGAGGAGAGTGCTAGGGCCAAGAAGAAGAAACTCTATGTCTTCAAGAGGAGAAACCAGAGTTATAAGAAGGCTTTGCAATCTATAGCCCCACAGCCTATAGTTCAACAAGCTCCAACTGTTGACTATAGTGCTTTACTGATTGCACTGCAGATAAAAATGGATGAACAAAGGAAAGCCATAGAGGCTTATGTTGATGCAGGGCACAGATCATTACAGTTTGATCTTGCCCAAGATATAAAATCTATAAGGTTTGAGATGAATCTCAACAAGAAAGAGATGACAGACTGCTTCCACAAGGGTGGCAATGCAGTGGTGTATCTGGCTACACACCAAGAGAAGATCAAAGCCCAAGTAGATGATATAGCATTGAAGCAAGAGTATGTACTGGAAAATCAGTTAAGGATGAATGACAACTTGACTGCTTCACACAATGCTATAGTCACTGAATTGAAGAATAAGACTGCTGAACCTTCTACATCTGCTGCTGCAGTTAAGGCTGACTTTGATAAAGTATTTCAAGCTGAGATTACTGCTGTCAAGACTGCAATTCAAGATTCCCAGAAGGTCATCTCTGAACAGCTCACTAAGCTCAGACCTTACTTTAAAGAGGGAATCAGGTACTTGGATAGTCAGATTAGATTTCAAAAGAATGATGTAAGAGATCATGTTGCCCAAGAAGTCATAAAAGGGGAGAGAGTTTTAGTCAAAGCTAGCTCTGACCATGCAAAATGGATATCTAACTCCATCAGAGCTACACTGGGCTATCCTCCACTCTGTGATGATGATAATGTTGCTGAATCTGGGATTCAAAGTGCATATCTTGGAGGTGAGCAACCAGAGGTAGCTCAGGTCATATATCCTCCACCAGATTTTGACATGGTGCAAGCTGATATTCACCAGATGTATAGCCCAACTGCTGGGAAGTCAAATGTTGTTCTGGAAAAGGTTGTTCAACCTATTTATGCAGCTATGCAAGAGGCATTAGAGAAAGAAGAAGAGACAAGGCTGTCAAAGAAGAGGTTTAGGGAACAAGCAGAACAAAAGCCAGATTTTGAACAGTGGAGCCCTACCTCTAGGAATATAATTTTAATTGCCTGGAAAGCTGCCAAGGACAATGCTCATGAAAGGAACAAGTGGTTCTCTGAAGCAGAATGGAGGAAACATGAAATAAGACAGGAGGCCATTATTCAATATAGAAGAAAGGCTAAGATGGGAAAGCTACCTCCTACTGCAGTGGAGCCTAGCAAGTACTTCCCTAAGCCATATCATTATTTTGAGAGGCAGAAAATCAAAGCAGAAGAGCTGAAGAAGAAGGACTTAAAAGACAAGAAGCCTGCTGATGCTGCAACTGCTGAAGCCACTGTCAAAGCTCAAGTCCAATCTGGCAAAGGCATTGTTATCAAAGAACCAGACCAGAAATAGATTAGGAATTGACTTGAAGATTGTTGTAATCTTTTGAATGAAAAACATTTTTGTAAACTGCTGAAAATGTAAAAGGAACAATGTTAGAACAATATATGATAAATATATTTCATGTTTGTTCTGTAAATGTGTCTATTTCTTGATTGTTCTGCAATGATGAATGTGTATACATGTGTGAATTTTTACATGTTTATGTTTACCCTGCTGAATATAATCTACTGTACATCATTTTGTAATTTTAATTATGGATGGTGTATATCATTGGCTAAGGGTTATGACTTCTCCAAATAGGGGGAGATTGTTGGGTACATTGGTCAAATGTACCTGATTTGAAGAAGCCTCACCCAACTCAATGATATACATCATAATGTATTTGATGTATGTTTGAGTTACTTGTGCAGGTTAAGAAAGTACTGGACTGAAGCAAAAAGTTTTTAAGTCCATGTGTCGACACCTAGAGGGAAAGTGTTGACACTTAAGAAAGCTTGTGTCGACACCCAGACAAGCAGTGTCGACACTTGGAGTCATTGTGTCGACACCTGGGATACAGAGTCGACACCAGACAGAAAGTGTCGACACTTGGAGCTGTGTCGACACTCAGTGAAGAAAAGTGCAGACAGAAAGTGTCGACACAAGGAGCTGTGTCGACACCCAGTGAAGCTGTGTCTACACCAGAAAGTGTCGACACTTGTAGCTGTGTCGACACTCAGCAAAAGTCTGCAGAGTCTAAGTACAAGTGTCGACACTCAACACAATGTGTCGACACTAAGCAGAAGAGTCAGCACTTGAAGCATGTGTCGACACTCAACACAATGTGTCGACACTCAACAGAAGAGTCAGCATTTGAAGTATGTGTCGACACCCAGAATAATGTGTCGACACACAGCTGAAGACTCAACACTGGAAGAAAGTGTCGACACATGGAGCTGTGTCGACACTCAGCAAAGAACAAAAAGAACAACAAATTATTCTAAGAACAAGTGTCGACACTATGGGAATGTGTCGACACTCAGCTGAAGTCTCAACAACAAGAAGGTGTGTCGACACAAGGAGCTGTGTCGACACTCAGCAAGATTCAACATAGAAGACTATGTGTCGACACCAAGAAGCAGTGTCGACACTTGATAGATTCAACACAAGAAGTTGTGTCGACACAAAAGAGATGTGTCGACACATAGAAGAATTCAGCAAAAGCTAGAAGAACAAGTACTTGTGTCGACACTCAATTTCAGTGTCGACACATGAAGAAGAATCTGTGTCGAGACATACAAGGATATGTGTCGACACTTTATATACTTGTGTCGACACTTGGACTATAAGTGTCGACACTTAAAGACAGAAAGTCTCGACACTTACAGACAGTTAGAGATTTTCAAGAAGTGACTGGATGACTTGACAGCTGCCGTTCCAGCCGGTCTACAGCAACTGTCAGAGATGTCAGAAGTCAGTTATGAACCGGTCCAGCCGGTTACCATGAAGAAAGTCTATAAATAGGCACCTACAGTTTACAGAAACTGTGGTTCAAAGTTGTTGAAAGTGGTTAAGAGTTGTTGAAGTAATTATTGAAGTAATACAAATAGTATCAACACAAGAAGATCTAGCAGTTCAAGTGCAGATCTAAGAAGTTGGAGAGAGAGGGCTCCATCCAAGAAATCAGCCTTTGGAACTAGGCTGAGAAGAAGGATTCAGATTCAGTCTGGATCTTAAGTGACAGAGGTCAAGGAACAACTGCAGAGGATTCAGTCTTATTCAGTTCTACTCAAGAAGCTTTGAAGAAAGCTAAGTTAGGGTGAATCCAGCTGAGTTCTTCCAAGAACTCATCAAGAATCTCTCAACTCCCCTCCTTTAATTCTGAGTTGTAGAGTTATTATTTGTAAAATATTTTTAACTTGTAGGATCCATTGGATCTGAGTGAATTGTAAGCCTGTATTTATAAAGGCTGAGGGTAGGGTTTGTTAGCCTGAGTGTAGGAGATAGAGATCTCTGAGTGTAAGCCTTATTGGCTGAGTGTAGGCCTTGGTTGGCTGAGTGTAGGCCTTGATTGGCTGAGTGTAGGCTTTGGGATAAAGCTGAGTTGTAAGGCTTTGGGCCTGAGGTGTAGGAACCAATTTGGGTTCTGAGACAGTGGAGAAGTTTGGCTGAATCTAGTACACTGCTAGATAGGCGAAGGGGGAAAGTGGATGTACCCATATCTTGGGGAACCACTATAAAACACTGTGTGCTGTGCTGTGATTGTACTGTGGATTAGCTGTGTATGTTTTGTTATTACTGTTTGCTGTGCAAAAGTAATTAGAAATCTGTGATATAACTGTTTGGCTGCCAACAAAGTTAGAAAAGGATTAGGTCACCTATTCACCCCCCCTCTAGGTGTTTAGGTACCATATCTTTCACAGATTTCAAATCCAATTTGGAATAGACGGTTGATCCCACTAGCTGATCGAATAATTTATCTATCCGTGGAATCGGATACTTGTTCTTCTCTGTCAGCTTATTCAATTTACGGTAGTCAATACATAACTGCAAACCACCGTCCTTCTTTTTCACAAACAGAACAGGTGCGCTCCAGGGTGACATACTTGGGCATATATATCCCTGCTCCAGCAACTCTTGCAATTGGACTTTCAATTCAGCCATTTCCTTTGGCGCGACGCGATATGGCGAGCGGGCCACATGTTTCGCACCTAAAACTAACTTAATCATGAAGTCGATCAACCGAGCAGGACACGGCCTGTGACACGCCCGTGTCCCAGGCCGTGTTGCCCAGCCTGACCCAAATTTGGGATTTGGGGTATTATAGTGGAGGAGCACATTCAGTTGATGGAGGAGTGCTAAGTAGAAGTGCTCCCCCTTCTGCAAGATCTGAGAGTCTCCAATTCTCCCAACCTAGCTGCCGCGCAAGGACCACGATCAAGAACTGCTCAAGAGTGCATCATGCCTCGAGACGCTGCTCACCTCGAGGACCATTTCGTCGACGAGTCATCTGACACAACAAGTTCTACACACATCGCACGGCAGGCAGAGCCTCTTCTTTAATAGAGCGGACCCCGAGTCCTTCTACTTAGGCGAAAACGAGCAAATGTCCTTCTACACCTATTAAAAGAACGAACCTCGTGTCATTATACTTAGGAGAGAATTGACAATAAACCTTTTTCACCCCGTAGAACCGATATAAGAACCGACCTCAAGTGCTTCTACTTCTCAAGACAAAAGCAAACCCTAAATCCTCCTACGAAATCCGATCAGGACGAGCCACTAGTCATTATGCATCACTTAGCCAAAAAAAAACAGACAATGAGTCCTTTAACGTCATCCGGACAAAGGGAGCAACCCCCACCCCCCCATTACATTCAAGCACCAGCCCTCAAAACTAACACATAGTGGAGGATGCAAATACAACGCACTGCATCAAACTCACACGTTCAAGCACAAATAGGAGAAAAACTCTATAACTCAACAAGGGTTACATCATAAGCAAATGTATGCTACGAGACTAAGCCACGCCTACAGTAATAAAAGTAAAACACAAATAAAAGATACAAAGTGCGTGAACAACGCAGATACAATCAAGTTAGCCCTTAACATCAACATTGTCATCCAAGGCATCGCTTATTCAAAAGTTGCAGCGCCACAACATCTTTTGCGCCACACATAAGCGCTTGCCAAATCCAAGGTGCAACACAACATTGCGCTGGCCTTCCTGTAGTAGATCCACCTTTGCGGCCATCATCTCAGATCAAGCCTTCTTTGCGATCTGGGTTCGCTCCACTCTAAATCCATATGACTCCTTGTATTCAACAATCGTGGATGTCCGCGTTATATTGATGTCCTGAAGCACATCATCCATCAACATTTGTCCTCCAACCTCATCAGCTCGACCTCCGCCTTGAATGGCTCTGTCTCAACTATCAATAAGAACAGACATCGAGTCCTTCCGTGATCCAACATAAGAACAAACACCAAGTCCTTCTACGTATTCTAATAAGAACGGATCATGGGACCTTCTGCGCTGGGACTTGGGAGTTTTCCGGCTGGTGGTGCACTGGTGGCTCGTGGTGGCTCGCGCTGGATCGAGGTGGATGGAGGATGATCTGAGGGAGGAGTACGACAGAGCTCTGACCTGAGGAGGAAGATGACCAAGAGCCAAAAGATGATGAATGAGGAGGCCATGATGCTCCTTTTATAGCCTCCAGGAGAGGAACATGGCGGGCACCACCACCAATGTAGTGGGCTAGTGGGTGGTTACCCACCAGATCAGATGGTGAGGAGAGCCCACCGCAATCAGACGATGGGCAAGATGCCAATGGTGGTGGGGCGGCCATGCGACGGCAGTGGCCGGCCAAGGTGCGACCTGGACCACGGCCAGGCCGGCGATTGCGGCCAGGCCAGCGTTGGCCTGGCTGGCGGCCGCAACCAGGCCGGCGGCGGCCTGGCCGGAGCCTGTAGCTAGGCTAGAGGCGGCCTGGCCAGCGGCCATGGCTAGGCCGACGGTGGCCTGGCCGGAGCCCGCGGCCGGGCGAGCGGCGGCCTGGCCAGCGCCCGCGGATAGGCCGGCTGGCGCGAACTGGCCGGCCGCGGCCCGGCCAGCAGCGGGCTGGCCGGCAGGAGTGGCCTGGCCGACAGTGAGCTGGCGGGCGGGAGCGGCATGGCTGGCCTGGCGCCCCGGTCGCGGCCTAGCCGGTAGTAGCCCGCCTAGGGGCCGCGGCGGCGGCCTAGCCGGCGGCGGGCCACAGCTTGTCTGGTGGCTGCTATCCGGCCGGCGGCCAGCCAGAGGTGGCGGCGGCCAGCCAGTGGTGGCGGCGGCCGACCGGTGGTTACCTCCCAATGGGGGTGGTTTTCCTAAGTGGGGAAAGGAAGTGGGCCCCACCCCTCATGTTCTCCTCATCATGGGAGGTGGGGTTGACTAGTCAACCCCATGATCTCCCATTTTGGGGGGAGATCATGGGGGAGTCTTCCTTATAATATGATGGTGTGACCCATCAATTGCCCCCAAATGCTTCTTGTCGGAGAGCACTGCGAGCGAGGGAAGAAGGATTTCCTGCTGCCACCCCACATTTCTACCGTCATGACAACTTACGGCGAGTGGGTGGAGACGGTGAAGGGCAGTGCTTTCAAGGTATCAAGTGAAAATTGCCGAAAAAATGACGACTGGTGAAGACGCCGAATGCGGTTGCGCGCGTCCTTGCCGCGCGGCCGCAGGCTGCGCATGTACAACGCGTATTCGTCGAGAGTAGGTCCTACCACAACCAAGTCACCACGGGAGTCAAAGTCAACATTCAGGATCGCGGATGGCCTGGCGAGTATAGACGTGCTCCCCTCGCATACTCGCCGGGTAGGCGACTAGGTGCGATACTCGCCCAGCCCGTGCGAGCTCTTCTGGAAGTTGTCTGGTCGCCAGGGGGTGGGGTATAAATAAGACCCCCCATCCCCTTGCATTGGCCTATAAATAGGACCCCATGGGCATGAGAGAGGGGACCAAAAATTCGGGGGCAGGATACTCGCGCATTTCAGGATATTGGCTAGTTCTTCGGATTCTGTTTCCTTAGAGCAATTCACGACTGTGCGACCTTGCCGGATAGCCTCTCTCGTGTCCAGTTCGGCCATTCTTGGTTGAGAAGGGGTTGCTCCTCACGAGCATCCGGGTACGTGGTGGGTCCTTCCTGCCGTAACATCTGGGGTCCTGTTTGATCTGTTCCTTCTTTCTGGCCACCCTAGCCGTCCGATTCTGCTTCTGAGCCAGTAACCTTAGGCAGTATTGATCCGATTTCTGAGGTTGAGAATTTCCTGGCTTCAACACTTGGTGCGGTGAGCGTGGATTGCGGCCAAGGAGGAAAATTTGGGAGTTGAGTGTGATGGCCATAGGTGGCGAGCAAGGCGGGTTGGTCGGCAACTCGGCATTAGGAGGAGACGCCACGCGAGGTGGCGAGTTTGTAATGGTGGATGCATTTGAAGAGCTCACGAGGAGGATCGAGCAAACCATTCTCACTGGTTTCGCTCAGCGCCCAAAGGTCACGGCGACTTCTCCTCGTCGCCTGACGCCGCTAGAAGAGGAAGCGCCGCCGAGGCGAGATGGAAAGGAGCCCGCTTGGGCAAGGGAAGAGCGACCAATGCAGTCGCGACTTTATCCGGCGAGTAGCCAGGGGGTCCGTTTCCGTGATCCAATGTCGCCGGCGAGATTCAGAGATACTCGCCAATGCAACGATTATGACGTCTCCAGCGAGGATGAAACTCGTCACCGCCAGGGAGGGAGGAGCCCCTTCTGTGACGAGATCCTCGCCGCCCCAGTTCCAGAAGGGTTCAGGGAACCTGTTCTTACTTACTACTCCGGCAGAGACGATCCTGTCAGACACCTCCAATGGTTTGAGGACGTCGTCTCCATCACCCTCAGAGGAAATGCTCGGGATTGGTTCCATCAACTGCCGGCAGGGTCCGTATACTGCTTCTCAGATTTGCGTCGGGGCCTTATGACAAGGTTCGCGACTTCGAAGAAGAGGAAGAAGGAAGCGACAACACTCTTCAAAATCGTCAAAGGGCAACACGAGAGTCTGGGACACTACATCGACCGCTTTCAAGAGGAAATTTTAGAGGTGGAGGAGGTGGACAGTTTCACCTTGATGGTGGCTCTCAAGTTCGGATTGAAGCAAGGTTTGTTCAGTCTGGAGATGAGATCCAATCCCCCGAGATCCTTCGAAGAGATGATAGAGAAGGCGAATACTTTTGTTCGCGGAGAAGAGAAGAACAAGGACTTCTTAGCGAGGCTAGATGGAGAGATTGCAATGGAGAGGAGAAGAGCAGGACCTTCGGGGTCGAAGTCGAGAAGGACGCCAGAAAGGAAGGAGGAAAGGACGGAGGAAAGGAAGGAGGAAAGGAAGAAGGAAGAGCCAAGAAGTGAAGAGAGGAGGAAGAGGGAGGAACCCAGGAGGGTTGAAGATAGGAGGCAGGAGAGGCCTCGAATACAGGAAGAGAGAAGGCCGGTGGAAGCTCAAGAAGGAAGGGAGGAAAGACGATTCCAGTATCCAGAGAATCGCCCCCAATGGAGACAAGCGAGACAGCAGTATCAGGAAGACAGGAGGAGTGGAAATCGACAGGAGGGAGGTCGAGGAGGAGGAAGAAGGGAGACAATGGTCATCGCTCGCCACGACAACAAGCAGAGTCGGAGGGAGCAGCGAGCGATGCGCCAGGAGGTGGCGATTCCCCTTTACTGCGATATTCATCGAGTAGAGGGGCACGGGACCTTGGCTTGCCCCGAGTTTTGGGAAGCAAGGAGAAGGCTAGAGGCAGGAGCGGCAAAAAGAGAGCATCAGAGGCAGGAGGGCCCGGTTGGGCAGGTGGCATTTAAAACTCCGATAAGAAGAAGGAATGAAGACCGAGTTGACCTCGGAACTCGCGGGGAAGTGATACATGGCCCAGGAGGTGGGCATGTAGGAGTGATCAATGGAGGGGCCGGGCTTGGAGCTTCCCGTAAGGGAAGTCTTCACCAGATCTATCGGAAGAACGTCGCTTCGATGTCGCAGACCCCGCCTCCATTAGAAGAAATCACCTTCTCAGAGGAATATATGCTGGGGAATGAGAACACTTTCCATGACGCCCTGGTGATCCAAGCTGCCATCGAGGACTTCACCATCGACCGAATCCTCGCGGATAACGGAAGTTCGGTGAACGTCATCTTCAAGAGAACTTTTGCTGGACTTCAAGTGGAAGCATCCCGAGTCCAGGCTGCAGATGGTCCGCTCTTTGGCTTCTCTGGAGAGAAGAAAGAGGTGGAGGGAGCAGTGGAGCTGCTAGTCACACTCGGGGGGACTTCGGTTCGATGCCGCTTTATCATCGTCGACGCGCTGAGTGGATACAATGCCGTCTTAGGGCGACCTCTTATCAACTACTTCAGGGCCGTTCCGTCGTCTTATCACCAGTGCCTGAAGTACTGCCGCGGAGATGTCCAGATCAGGATCAGGGGAGATCCCAAGGCTTCCAAGGAGTGCTACTTGAATGCCGTCAGCACCATCAGCTGGATGGGTGACGCGAAAAAACTGGAGGAGTTGCTGGAGAAGGGGAACGGGTTGTGTGCTGATGAGGAGGTGGTGGAGATAGAAGTGATCTCACAAGGGGGAGAGTCGGGACTGCTGAAGGTGGGAGGATCCTTGCTGCTTGGGGGGAGATAGAGATGGCCGCTTGCCTGCAAGACAACGTTAATGTCTTTGCATGGAGCGCCGCCGAGATGCCGGGGGTGGACGCCGATGTTACTTGCCATCGCCTCAACCTGGATCCCGCGGCGGCTCCAATTCGACAGAAGCAGAGGAAGAGCGCCGCCATGCTAGCTGAGCCAATCAGAGAAGAGGTGGAGAAGCTGCTGAAAGCAGGGTTCGTCTCGGAGATCCAGTATCCAGGCTGGGTCTCCAATGTTGCAATGGTGAAGAAGCCTGGAGGAGGCTGGCGGTTATGTATCGATTTTTCCATGTTAAATAAAGCTTGTCCGAAAGATTGCTACCCCTTGCCTCAAATTGACGCGTTAGTTGATTCCGCCATCGGGTTTCCTGTGATGAGTTTTCTTGATGCCTTTTCAGGATATCATCAGATCCGGATGCATCCCCCCGACTGCCAGGACGTCTCTTTCATAACCAGCGATGGCTGTTATAGCTACAAGATGATGCCCTTCGGGCTCAAGAACGCAGACGCCACTTACCAGAGGATGATGGATCAGATCTTCAAAGGGCAAAAGGGGCGGAACTTGGAGGTTTATGCAGATGAACTCCTCGTCAAGAGCAAGAGCGTCGCGGAGCACATAACGGATTTGGTGGAGACCTTTGCCACCCTGAGGAAGTACAAAATGCGACTCAATCCGACCAAGTGCGTATTCAGTGCGGGAAGAGGGAAGTTTCTAGGTCATCTCCTTACTCCCAGGGGGGTGGAACCCAATCCACACAAGGTGAAGGCCATTCTGGAGATGGCATCGCCGCGAGATCCTAAGGAAGTCCAAAGGCTGACAGGAAGGCTGGCAGACCTCAGCCATTTTTTATCTAAGGCAGGGGAGAAGTGCTCTCCGTTCTTCAAAACCCTTCAGGGAAATCGGAAATTCTAGTGGACATCAGAGTGCAAGGGGGCTTTCGGAAAACTCAAGCAACAGCTAACAAAAGCTCCTCTCATCCAAGGGCCACGGGATAATGAAGATCACTTCCTCTACTTAGGATTTGAAGCAGAAGCGGTTAGTTCGATGCTGGTTCGGGAGGAAGGCAAGAGGCAACTTCCTATCTACTATGTTAGCAGAGTGCTGCGACAGGCGGAGACGAGGTATCCAATCCTGGAGAAGCTGGTGTTTGCTTTGTTAGTTTCGGCTCGAAGGCTACGCCCTTATTTTCAAGCTCACTCCATCAGGGTCGTCTCCGATCATCCTCTAAGGAGTATCCTGGATGGAGTGGAGTACTCTAGCAGGTTGGCAAAGTGGGCAGTGGAGCTTAGCGAATTCGATATTTCCTACTCTCCAAGGGTAGCAATCAAGGCACAGGCGGTGGCAGATTTCCTTGCCGACTTCTCGGCCGAAGTGGAGGTAGAGGAAGGCTTTTCTAACATAGTGTCCTGGAAGGTGTTTGTGGATGGTGCTTCGGGCCGATACTCTATGGGAGCCGGTGTCGTGATCGTCAGCCCTCAAGGAACCAGAATCGAGCAGGCAGTGGAAATCCATTTTCCAGTTACCAACAATCAGGCGGAGTACGAGGCCATGGTGGCCGGCTTGCGTCTCGCCAAGGAGTTGGGGGTTAAAGACGTCAGGGACTTCACCGACTCGATGGTAGTTGCTTCCCAGATCAGAGGCGAGTTCGAGGTGAATGACCCTATTTTACGATGGTACTTGATCAAAGTGAAAGGTCTGATCGGGGGATTTCATTCTTTCTTCATCGAGCACGTACCCCGAGAGGAGAATTCAGAAGCCGACTATCTTGCCAAATACGGTCCCCGGGCGGGGGGAATCGTGATTGAGCTTTTCCGACCGTCCATCGAGGAAGGGGAGATGATGGAGATTGAGCAAAGGGTATCTTGGAGGGATCCATTCATTTCTTTTCTAACGACGGGACAGATACCAGCCAGCAAAGGAGACCAGAGGAAGTTTCGCTACAAAGTCGCTTACTATTTGCTTCAAGAAGGAGAACTCTACCGAAAAACCATCTCAGGTCCTTTGGCTCGGTGTCTGTCAGAGGTTGAAGTGCCTCGTGTCCTGGAGGAGATTCACTCAGGAGAGTGCGGCAGTCACTCGGGAACTAGGACCCTTGAGCAAAGGATTATAAGGCATGAGTACTTCTGGCCCACCATTAGGAAAGATGCAGAGACTTTCTCAAAAAAGTGCCTCCAGTGCCAGCTCTTCACGCCTCTCCAACTACAGTCGGCTCAGCACCTTCGCTCGATCACAGCTCCATGTCCCTTCGCCATCTGGGGGATGGACTTGATCGGCCCTTTTCCTCAGGCCAGCGGACAGAGGAAGTTCGTGCTAGTTATGATCGACTACTTCTCCAAGTGGATCGAGGCAAAGGCCCTAACCAAGACCACGTCGCAGATCGTGAAGAATTTCATTTGGGGAGAGATCGCATGCAGGTTCGGGATTCCCCTGGCCATCGTCACCAACAACGGGCCGCAGTTCGCTAGTTTGGAGTTAGAGGATTTCTGCAAGCAGCTAGGGACGGACCTTCGATTCGCCTCTGTGCATCATCCTCGCAGCAATGGACAGGTGGAAGCAACCAACAAGTTGATCATCAACCTTCTAAAAAAGAAAGTCACCAACTTGAAGTGCAATTGGGCGGAACAACTCCCCTCGGTCCTTTGGGCTTTGAGAACAACTCCAAACTCGGCCACGGGGGAAACTCCTTTCAAGTTATCCCACGGGTCTGAGGCACTCATCCCAGTAGAATTCGAGGTGCGGAGCCCGAGGGTTATAGCAACTGAATACGGCGGCGAAGAATGGCGCTTAGAGAACGAGGACGCCCAAAGACTCTCACTGGATTTCGTGGAAGAACTTCGTGACTTGGATTCTATCCGCCAAGAGGAGATCAAACTACGCATGGCAAGGCACTTTGACAAAAATGTCCGTCTAAAGCATTTTCTCACCGGAGACCTGGTTATGAAAAAGGTAGACGCTGCAGGGAGGGGAGCCACAATGGGCAAGCTGCATCCGAATTGGGAAGGTCCCTTCATTATTCAAGAAGCCATGGCCGCCGGAGGCTATTATCTCCAGGATCAGGTTGGAGAGCAGCTGGGAGGTACTTGAAGCGGGGATGACCTGAAAAGGTTCTACCCTTAGCGGCCGATGATGTACTTTGTTTACATGTTTTTACATATATACAATGACAGCTTTTCTTTGTCTATCTGTCTTGTGTTTTGTCGCAAACTTTCTGGGAGCTTAAGATTCTACTTCAAATTCGATCCAAGAAGCTGGCAGTCAACTTGTTCCCCCTAGATAGCCCAGTTCGAACGATGGGACGATGCCTCGGGATATAAGCGTCCTTGTAAGACCGGACCCCTGCATTGACGGCCGAGATCAGCTCCCCCCTTGCATGTCGGCCTAGCTCCCCCCGACTGCATCTCTCCTCCGACTGGAGGAACTAGCGGGAACAGGTATGGACCCTAACCTCTCGGATTGGAGGAAGCATCAACTGGGGCCAAGATAGGCCCAAGGGAATAGGTTTGTCACGAGTGCGTCCCGGAGGACCCTCGGAAAAACATAGCCCCTCACCCGCACTTTGGCGCTCATGGCCAGTTGGCAGAGCCAGTAACCTGTTCCTTCTCTCTGGCCTAGCTCCCCCCGACTGCATCTCTCCTCCGACTGGAGGAACTACAGGAACAGGGTTGGACACCAACCTCCCAACTCGACGTCTTCTGGATCGTCGTTTGATTTCTGCTTTCTTCTTCCTCAAAGAGGCACTTAATCCATTTTCAAACTCTTGAGGCAGCAGGAAAAGCAACATTCAAGTCCTTGAGTGGCAGGTCCTGGTAAGTCCAAGTCCCTACACGAGCTCCTCTCCTGCACATTGGTAGCAGACCTCCTCGAGTAAGATCAAGTCCTTGAGTGGCAGGTCCTGGTAAGTCCAAGTCCCTGCACGAGCTCCTCTCCTGCACATTGGCAGCAGACCTCCTCGAGTGAGATCAAGTCCTTGAGTGGCAGGTCCTGGTAAGTCCAAGTCCCTGCACGAGCTCCTCTCCTGCACATTGGCAGCAGACCTCCTCGAGTGAGATCAAGTCCTTGAGTGGCAGGTCCTGGTAAGTCCAAGTCCCTGCACGAGCTCCTCTCCTGCATATTGGCAGCGGACCTCCTCGAGTGAGATCAAGTCCTTGAGTGGCAGGTCCTGGTAAGTCCAAGTCCCTGCACGAGCTCCTCTCCTGCACATTGGCAGCAGACCTCCTCGAGTGAGATCAAGTCCTTGAGTGGCAGGTCCTGGTAAGTCCAAGTCCCTGCACGAGCTCCTCTCCTGCATATTGGCAGCGGACCTCCTCGAGTGAGATCAAGTCCTTGAGTGGCAGGTCCTGGTAAGTCCAAGTCCCTGCACGAGCTCCTCTCCTGCATATTGGCAGCGGACCTCCCCGAGTGAGATCAAGTCCTTGAGTGGCAGGTCCTGGTAAGTCCAAGTCCCTGCACGAGCTCCTCTCCTACATATTGGCAGCAGACCTCCTCGAGTGAGATCAAGTCCTTGAGTGGCAGGTCCTGGTAAGTCCAAGTCCCTGCACGAGCTCCTCTCCTACATATTGCAGCAGACCTCCTCGAGTGAGATCAAGTCCTTGAGTAGCAGGTCTTGGTAAGTCCAAGTCCCTGCGCGAGCTCCTCTCCTGCATATTGGCAGCAGACCTCCTCGAGCGAGATCAAGTCCTTGAGCGGCAGGTCCTGGTAAGTCCAAGTCCCTGCACGAGCTCCTCTCCTGCATATTGGCAGCAGACCTCCCCGAGTGAGATCAAGTCCTTGAGTGGCAGGTCCTGGTAAGTTCAAGTCCCTGCACGAGCTCCTCTCCTGTATATTGGCAGCAGACCTCCCCGAGTGAGATAAAGTCCTTGAGTGGCAGGTCCTGGTAAGTCCAAGTTCCTGCACGAACTCCTCTCCTGCATATTGGCAGCAGACCTCCTCGAATAAGATCAAGTAGCCGCACGAGCCATTCTTCTGCATATCGGCCACAGACCTCCTCGAGTGCGAGCAGTATTGGAGCAAGCAGACATGAAGGCAGCGATGAGTATGCGAGGATGGCATAGCAAAATGCGAGTATAGTCTGGCGAGTAGCTACGGGGTGAGTGTCAGGGTGCGAGCTGCGAAGGACTAATACGGGCATGCGAGTATCAGCTAGGTGACTATCAACAATGTCGTCGTGCGAGCACATGGCGCGAGCACTCGTTCTCCCCTAGCCTATGATTCTAGCGAGTATCATCCACCAACTAGCATGCGAAAAGTAAAAAGGCGACAATGTGGTGATTCAAACTTGCATTGATATTTCAAATATTTTACAAGTGTTGGTTACAAAAAGTTCACTAGAGGCTATGTCAAGAGAGTATGAAGAATATCAGCGAGCAACTAGGACTCATCGTCGCCAGTATCGGGCCGATATTCCTCATCTCTAATGTCGGCGTCCTCTTCATCGCCGCTTTCCTCGCTTTCCTCCTCACCGCTACCGCTGCTGCTACTACCGTCGCTGCTACCGCTGCTGTCAGAGCCTGACGACGTCGGAGGCCGGCGATCTGGCGAGACCGTCTCGGCGAGCAACTTAGGGATGAGTTCGTCGACCGTGAACTCCTTCTCCCCTTCGTCGAGTTTCCCGCTAATCCTCAGCCTCGCGAGAACCACGTTACCTGCCGCGCGGGCTATCTCGCGGCGGACGGACGACCTCTCTTCCCACAGAAGGCGAGATCGTTTGATGGCGTAATGAGGATCGTCCTCTGGGCGCGGTTGGGGAGCAGAGGAACTCGCGCCGACTTCCAGAATGGCTAGGCGAGATTCCATCTCAGCCGCGCGAATCTGGGATGCCTCCAAATCAGCCCGAGCCTTGGCGAGTTCCGCCTCGTACTCAGAAAGCTTTTTGGCGGTCTCCATCTCGGCAGCCTGCGACAAACATCGAAGTCAGCCAAAGCACTCAGGAGACACCAACATCGCGCGTAAAGGCGACATACCTCATAATCTCTCCAGCGAGTGGATTCCATGCCGAGATTGATCGCCTTCTGACTGACGATCTTCAAGGCCTGTGACCTCTCCAACATTCTCCTCGCCGCAAAGTGATTTAGCTCGACAGCTCGGGAGAGTGAGCAGGCCGCTTGCTGGGCAAGTTCCTCCTCGCTGAGATCTAGCATAGCCTCAGCATCGCCTCGCCCATACATCACGTGGAGGACGGCGAAGGCCTCCCCATTATCCTCCCCCTCCTCCGCCCAAGAGGGAAGGTTGGTGCTCAGCGTCACCAGATGCTCGTCAGGTGCCCAGGTCACCAGAGAGCGACCATAGGCGTCCACTGCGTCAAGACCCAAGTTGAAGTTGGGGTGGAAGTGGGGAAGCCGAGCGTGGAGCGGCGAGTCCTGGTCATCAGGAGGTGGCGAGGACACCTTTTGTTTCTTGGTCGCAGGACCCGGCGACCTGGCTTTGCCTTTACCCTTGCCCTTGGCGATCTTTTTCTTCTCGCCGATGTAGGCTGGCGAGTTGGGCTCGAGAAGCGAGGTGGCGACTCCTTTGGCTGGAGTAAGTGGCCTCGCCGAAAGCTCGTTCGGTTCTACAAAAGGCCGAGTAGTGTAAGCAAGCGATTATTGCGGCAAGTATGCTACCGACATTCCTTGCTAATATTTACCTTCGTTATAGTGAACCTCGAGCAGCGTGTTGACGTTTAGTCGCCAGAAGATGACATCAAACCGGCGACCTCGGAACGCGTCGACGAGCTGCTCGCGCGCGCCTTCCAGGATCGGGAGAAGGAAGGAGACGTCAGCAGGCTGGTGCGGCCTTCCCTGGACGTCGCCGAAGTCGCCCTCGACGACAACCAGTTGCTCGCTCCACTTGTGAACTTTGTTTGCCGTCCCCACTAGGGTGCAGACGTGGCTGCTGAAATAAATCACACCCTCGGAAGTCGCGAGGAAGGCGAATATCTTGCGGAATACGGAGAGATCGAAGATGATCCTCTCCTCGCGCAGGTAATAGAGGAATCCCATGATGATGGCGACACCGTTGGGGTTGATTTGCGCAGGAACTATGCCGAAGTATCGTAGGATGTCACAATACTCCGGCCATAACGGAAGTCGCAGGCCAGCGTCGAAGTGGCGGAGAGGAAGGACTAGTGCACTGTCAATAAAAGTGTTTAGTCGCTCACGACGGTCTGGGAGTCTGGCCGAGTATCCTTCGGGAAGGAGTCTCTCCCTAAAGTTTTCTAAGTCGCGCACAGTGGTGGTCGACTTCTTAAAAGCCGCATCCGCGAAGTTGGCGGCATGAGCTTGGCGGCGAGCACTCGCATCGTCTCCAACCATCCTGAGTTAGTGAAAAGAAAAGAAGGGTTGCGAGGAATAAAGTAAAGTCGCCGAACGCGAGCAGTAACTGATACTCGCTGGCAGAGGGTCAAAAGCGCAACATCGTATTTATGCCCTACCTACCTCCTCTATTTATAGGCGCCGGGGGGGGGGGTATATCCTCCTTGCGGCGAGTATTAGACAAGGTCGCGTGGTAACGAGGAAGCCGGCTCCATTGAAGCATTATCGCGACCTGCAAAATGAACTCGGCACAAACCAGACAAGGTATCACGCAAAACAACAAAGAAGAAGAAAATAATACGGATGCGAGATTCAACCTCGCTTATTACAATTGATAAGTCTATTAAAGCCGCAATGAGAGAGTTCCAAATAAAAGAAAGAAGAAACTCCTAAGGCCTAGGCCTCTCCGGGGGATGTGGATGTCGCCCGACCCAACCCATCTCACGTGCCCGCCGGAAATGCTCCGTCGCCACCGCTATCACGTCATCGTCGAGCCGCAGCTGCTCCTCCATCCTCGACAATCTGCCAACAGAGCCCATACTCGCACGCATGTCGGCGACCTCTTCAAGAACGAGCTGGAGTCGATGATTGTTGATCGCCAACTGACGATCATTCTCCCTTACCATGTGGAAGCGGGATTCATAGCTCTCCAGCGTACTCTTGAGCTCTTCCATCTTCGCCATCCGCACTTCCAACGATGATATTCGGCGATGGGGTTCGCAGATCGCCAGCTGGTCAAACTAGCTCTCCAGTTCCAAGTAAGCGCGAGCAGTGGCACGACGATATTTCGTGCCCGGCAAGCCCATGGCGTCGATGAAGGCCGCCCCTGGAGTCGCCGGCCGATCTGACATCAAATAGAAGTCGCCAGAATTAGACGTTGATACATAGCCGCCGTGTGCATCAATGACGAAACTTACCGCTGCGAGGGGACCTGGATCGGCGAGGAGATCTAGATCGGCGAGGAGGGGATCCGCGCGGTAGCTCATCTCGCCGGCTTGACGATGGCCCACCAGCAAGCTCGGCTGCCTTGCCTCGCCCGCGTCCCCCCTGCCCAAGGTCAGCATTCCTTGGCGGGAAGTAGCTCGGCCGCGGCTTTGCCGGCTTCACACTCGCGGGATGTGATGAAGAAGGCAGAGGGAGTGACGAACTCGCCGGTGGCGGAGGATTTGTCAGCGGAGGAGGCAGAGGAAGTCACTTCGTGGTAACTTGAGGAGGCACGATCATAGGCAGCGGCGGCGGTAAGGGTGCGGTCACTGACTGGATGGTGGCGATGTTGGTACGCGGCGGCGGTGGGGGTAAAGAGGAGCTCGTCTCAGATAAAGAAGACCTCACCGGGGGTGGTGCAGAACTCGCAGCAGGCAGGGCCGAACTTCTCGCAGGTAACTCAGAGCTCGTCGGTAGACCTTTGCTCGCCAGTGTCTTCCCCATCGAAGGAGTCTTCGACGACGGTTCCTTGCTCGCAGAGGGAACTGAGGCCTCGACCATATTTTTGGAACCAATATTTATCCGCACAGTGTGCGCGGTTTTCACTTGCCTCCCGGCGGGAAGGGCGACAAGCGGCACGGTGCTCAAAGGGGCGACATTCAAAGCCGCGCCCAAGCCTTCCGTAGGAGAATCTGCGAGTATCACGGCTCAGTTAGCAAGCAATACAAAGAACCGTCAGAATGGGAAATCGTCTAAGCAAAAAGAAAACCTCGCAGGTCGACGACTTCCACCTGTTGAGACGCCGAGGTAGAGGCGAGTTTCGGGGTAGTGGAAGTAGCGAGCTCGGGTATGTTAAGCGAGTCGAGGGGACTCGCATCAGAGACGACGACGTTGGGAATGTCGTCGAGTCCCAAATCGCTAAGCAGTTGCTGCGTGCTGGTAGAGAGCACAGGGTTACTGGTGGAGGGTGCAGGGTGAAAAAGGGGCGGTCGCGAGGAATCATCGCCCGAAGCGGGTTTATTCTTGGACTTCTTTACCTTTTTCCTCTTGAGGGGGGGGGGGGGGGGAGTCGGCGGCGACATCCTCTTCGCGCGGTCGCTTTGGTTTGGCGACTCCAATGGCGCTCGTCAACGCAGCAAGACTGTCACAAAGAATATTCTCGGCGTTCGACATTAGGCGCGAGTTATGAAGAGCCGGCTATAGAACTAGGCCCCCCCTATTTATAGAGATCGGCCGGTGGCCAAAAAAAGGCGAGCAACCCAGAAACTCGGCAGTATAGCTCGCCGAATAAGTGTTGGATGTTTCTTTCTGAGCTCCGATGTCGCTCCGAAAGAGCGGGGATTGTGTACAACCTGTATTCGTCGAGAGTAGGTCCTACCACAGCCAAGTCACCACGGGAGTCAAAGTCAACATTCAGGATCGCGGAAGGCCTGGCGAGTATAGGCAAGCTCCCCTCGCATACTCGCCGGGTAGGCGACTAGGTGCGATACTCGCCCAGCCCGTGCGAGCTCTTCTGGAAGTCGCCTGGTCGCCAGGGGTGGGGTATAAATAAGACCCCCCCTTGCATTGGCCTATAAATAGGACCCCAGGGGCACAAGAGAGGGGACCAAAAATTCGGGGGCAGGATACTCGCGCCTTTCAGGATATTGGCTAGTTCTTCGGATTCCGTTTCCTTAGAGCAATTCGCGACTGTGCGACCTTGCCAGATAGCCTCTCTCGTGTCCAGTTCGGCCATTCTTGGTTGAGAAGGGGTTGCTCCTCACGAGCATCCGGGTACGTGGTGGGTCCTTCCTGCCGCAACATCTGGGGTCCTGTTTGATCTGTTCCTTCTTTCTGGCCACCCTAGCCGTCTGATTCAGCTTCTGAGCCAGTAACCTTAGGCAGTATTGATCCGATTTCTGAGGTTGGGAATTTCCTGGCTTCAACAGCGCATATGGGCCCAGGCTGGGCGCGGCTAGGCCGCGCGGGACCAGGTCATGCGCATGCCAGCGGGCCACGCGTGCGACTAGGCCGCGCGCGCGGGACGTGCTGTGCGCGAGACAGGCCGCGTGTGCGGCAGGTCGCGCGTGCCCAGGCCGCGCGCGCCTAGGCTGCGCGCGCGAGACGGGCCGCGCGCCCGACTGGTCGTGCGCGCGGCAGGCCACGCACGACGCGGGCTGCGCGTGTGGCAGGTCGCATGCGAGGTGGCCCACGTGAGGCAGGCTGCGAGTGCGGCAGGTCGCGCGGGCCCAGGCCGCGCGCGCAGCTGGTCGCGCGCGCCCAGGCCGCGCGCGGCAGGTCGCGCATGAGGCGGGTCATGCGAGGCGGGCTGTATGCGTGCCCAGGCCGTGCGTGCTCCCAGGCCGCACGCGACCGGGCTGCATGCACACAGGCCGCTCGCGCGCGCGGCAGGCCGCGCGCGCGCGGGCTGCACGCACCCTGGTCGGGCCTGCATTGTGATGCGTGTGCACGGATCCTGTTTTGCGCGTCGCTCGGGCTGCGCTCCTCCAAGTCTTCACTTTTTGGGCAAACCTAACCCATTTATTTTTATGTTGTACAGGTTTTGAAGCGTTCCTCCGATCTGATGCACCCGCGCTCCTCTTTAACCGAAGACGGTGTGGATATTTGGAGGAAGAAATATGAGCTTCCTACCAATTTGGAGGTGAGGATCCCACGTGCCAAGGAGCAAGTCCATAATCCTCCTCGTGGCTGGCTGATGATTTGCGAGATTTCTCTGAGGTCCGGCTTCCGTTTCCCGCCGTGCGAGGAGGTGATTGAGATTTTGAAGTTCTGTGCGGTGCCAATTTCATAATTTGTCCCTGTTGGAATTACCCGAATTATGGGCTTAGCAGCATTCTTTTGCGAGCATGGAGGATGGCTTTCCTTGGACCAATTCCGAGATTGGTGTGACGTTCGCTCTGATGGCGGTGAATGGGTGGAGGTTCGCAGCAATAAAAGTTGGTTGGAGTTTGAGTCTCGAAAAGATCGACGGCACAGGAACACTTTGTTTGGGTATGTTAGAAATTCATGGGGCCTTCCCGAGGTGTGGGATACACTGCCAGATCGATGCCACCGAGTGAAGGTGAAGGAACGAGAATTCTCTTAGGTGCTTGGGTTTTCAGAGACTCGTGAACCAGCCAACTGACTTTTTAATATTTTTATCTATGTGGAGGAGAAGCGTCTGCTGGGGTGTGGTATCTCTTCGGACACAGCTCAGGCTGTTGGGACTTCTCAGGAAGGGAGACGAAAGAGGAAAGCTGTGGCGGCCCCACCCGTTGACCTTGATACGGTGGCGGTGGCAGCCCATGCCCCGAGTCGACTCCCGAGGTGCAGATACTTGCGTCTCCAGTTCCTCAGGTGTCTTCGGAGGAGGTGGCCCCTCGGATGTCCTCCTCCTTAAGGGCAATGAGTGATGCGGTAAGTGCCTTGGCTTGTTGTGGAGAGATTTTTTTGTCATCTTTATTATTCGGTGCTAACTTCCGCCCTTTTCTTTGTGCGGATAGAGACTCAAGCACAGATTGCGGTGACCTGGAATGACCACTATGTGATTTTGAAGGATACTTACCTTGCCCTTCAGGAGAAGCTCTGGTTGGCGTCGAGCCTGCTTGCCTCCTTGAAGGAGGAGCATGATCAGGATGTTGCGCGGTTTCGCTGGACCGGGTCGGTGCTGAAGTCCGAGCTAGAGGACGCACGTGCGGCTTTGGAGGTGGAGAAAACTCTGGTGGAGAGGACCACCCAGATGTTGAAGCACTCGAAGGAGGAGACCTTGGGCTTGGAAACCCTATTGCAGGCGGCACGGGTGGAGGTCACCGGCCTCGACACTCAGCTACGGGCGGCAAAGACCCAAGTAGAGATGCTGTCCTCCGACAGCCATGCGTCGGAGCTGAAGGCCGCAGGACTTGCAGAATACCTAGACTTACTGGGCTACATGCAAGACCGTATTTTGATTGCATAGGACGTTCGCAATGAGATTTGGTCCAAGGAGGTGGATCCCCAGATGTACGATGTTCGTGAGCTTGCGCTTCGGCGCGGTGTCTCGAAGGCCTTACGACTAGTTAGCAAGAGTCTGGGATGTGACATATCCAGCCTTAGCTTTGCGGACATTTCTGAAGACGAGCGTTCTGGCTCGGACGACGGGTAATAGCCTTTTATTTTTGCAGTTGTGTATTTGTACTTTGTTGTTTAGCCAGTCACATTGCTTTTTGTTCGACATTTGTTGTTATCGCCCTTAGACGTTGTTTGCCCTTTGCTGGATCATTTCACTTGTTTTGTTTGATATTATTCTTTTCATGTCATCTTAATTGTCTTGTATGCCATTAGTTTGGCTTCGTTAGCGCATTTTTAGTCCGCGGCTTTGTTTGCGCGGCTCTAGTTCACAGCTGAGTTTGCGCGAGGGCTGCTCGTTGCTTCTTTGTGAGGGGGGCAGGCCCCCACGGGTGCGCGAGTCGGGCTCGCGGCTTAGGTTGCACGAGGGCTGCTCGCAGCTTCTTCATGAGGGGGGCAGGACCCAACGGGGTGCGCGCGTCAGGCTCGCAGCTTAGGTTACACGAGGGCTGCTCGCAGCTTCTTCGTGAGGGGGGCAGGCCCCCATGGGGTGCGCGAGTCGGGCCCGCATCTTAGGTTGCGCGAGGGTTGCTCGCGGCTTTTTCGTGAGGGGGGGGGCAGGCCCCCACGGGGTACGCGAGTCAGGCTCGCGGATTATATTGCGCGAGGACAGCTCGCGGCTTCTTCGTGAGGGGGCAGGCCCCCACGTGGTGCGCGAGTTGGGCTCACGACTTATTTTGTACGAGGGCTACTCGTAGCTGCTTCGTGAGGGGGGCAGTCCCCCACGAGGTATTTGAGTGCATCAACTTTCCCGTTTGAGTAGACAATATTTGCTGCATCATGATGCAATACTTAAGCAAAGATAACTTTTGCGGGTTCAGGCCTGCAGCTTACACACACCATATAGTTCTTTGTTCTAAAGAAAGAAATGCATTATACAATTGACAAAAACATAAAGTGGGACATCATTGGTAAAATCGGTGCAGGTTTTGCGCATTCCAGGTGCGGGTGAGAGTCTTTCCTTCGACGTTGCGTAGCTTGTACGTTTCTGGCTTCACCATGGCCGTGACGACAAAGGGTCCTTCCTAGGTTGGAGATAGCTTGTCGCCTTACGCTCCTTTCCCAGCCGCCTACACAGTGCGGAGGACCAAGTCTCCAACGTTGATTGGTCGGGGCCTTACCCTGCAGTTGTAATAGCAGGCTACACGTTGCTAGGAGGCCGCAGTACAGAGAGCGGCTTCTTCACAGATCTCGGAAATCAAATCTAGATTGTCTCGGAGAGTGTCGTCGTTCGTCTGGGGGCTGAAGTTGGAGACCCGGGGGCTTGGAACGCCGATGTCGACCGGGATGATAGCTTCAGTTCCATAACAGAGATTGTACGGTGTTTCTCCAGTTTGGATCATTTCCATTGTTCGATAAGCCCACAACATGTTGGGGGGCACATCGACCCATTGCCCCCAACGTCCTCAAGTCGCGCCTTTAGTCCCTTCAGAATGCTTCGGTTGGTTACCTCCACCTGCCCATTGGATTGAGGGTGTGACACTGCCGTATGCCGCAACTCGATTTTTAAGTCCTCGCACAACTTGGTGAAAGATTTCCCAGTAAACTGAGTGGCATTGTCGGTGATGATAATCCCTGGTCTGCCAAAGCGGCAGATGACGTTCCTCCACACAAACTACTTCGCGTCCTCCTCAGTAATCTTGGCGAGAGGCTCCGCCTCCACCTACTTGGTGAAGTAGTCGATGGCCATGATGATGAATTTCCTCTATCTCGAGGCTTGCGGTAGCGGGCCGAGGAGGTCTATTCCCCACTGAGCGAATGGCCAAACTCCTTGCAACATGTGAAGGGAAACTGAAGGTTGCAGGGGGATGTTGGCATGTAGCTGGCAACTCTTGCACTTCTGGACGAAGTCTACCACTTCCTTTTTCATGGTTGGCCAGTAGAAACCTTGACGCAGGATTTTTCGGGCCAAGGTCTTTCCTCCTAAATGCTCTCCGCAGACTCCTTGATGAACCTCGTGGATGGTATACTCAGCGTTAATTTCCGTTAAACACTTCAGATAGGGTCCTGCGAAGGATCGTTTATACAGTTCTCCACTGATCAGCGTGAAGGTGGCAACCCTCATCATGAGGCGACGGGCCTCCTTTGGGTCTTCTGGCAACCGTTGGCACTCTAAGTACTCTACCAACGGAGTGATCCACGACTCTTTAGGTTCCATGATTTCCACCACCTCCCAAGGCCCCAGAATGCTGGGAAAGGAAATTTCTTCAACTCGACGCCTTCTTGACTGATAACGAGAGAGAAACGTGGCCAGCTTTGACAGGGCATCTGCCTGGCTGTTCTGCTCTCTAGGAATGTGGAGAATTTGGGCTTGTGGCATCTGAAGCAGGAGAGATTTTGCGAGTCGAAGGTATTGGGCGAGCTGCTCACTTTTCACCTCAAATTCTCCTTCCACTTGGGAGACGACGAGTTGGGAGTCGGAGTAGATCGTTAATCTTCTGGCGCGACAGTCGATGGCGAGCCTGAGTCCTGCAATTAAGGCTTCATATTATGCTACGTTATTGGTGGCAGGGAACTTCAATCGTATTCTGTATTCTAGAGTGACGAGCTCTGGGCTTATGAGAAGCAGCCCGGCTCTGGCACCTTCTACTCTGGAAGCTCCGTCAACGTACGTAGTCCAACCTTGTGCCCGCTCTGCTGGAGCGCCTTTTGGTTCTGCTGGCAGAGTATTTTCAACGATGAAGTCCGCTAAGACCTGAGATTTAATGGCGGGGCGTGGCAGAAAGTGGATGTCAAATTCACCTAACTCGACCGCCCACTTAACCAGCCGGCCTGATGCGTCTGGCTTTTGAAGGATAGTACGAAGAGGTAGCTCGGTCAGAACTTTGATGGTATGGGCCTGGAAGTAGGGGCAGAGTTTTCTTGCAGAGAAAACGAACGCCAGGGCTGTCTTATCCGCAACTGAACCGGGTTTCAGTGTCCGAGAGGATTTTACAAAGGTAGTAGATGGGGCGCTAGACCCCTCCATCGTCTTTAATCAACACGGAGCTCAGAGCGGCTGGTGTAATAGCGAGGTACAAAAAAAGAGTCTTTCCTGGGGCTGGTTTCGATAGAAGCAGAGGGGAGGCTAGGTACTGCTTTAGTGACTCGAAAGCTTACTGACATTCGTCCGTCCATTGGAAGACTGTGGTTCTGGCCCCCAGAGAATCTTGAAGAAGGGGAGGTATTTATCCCCGGTTCATGCTAAGAATCGATAGAGTGATGTGATTCACCCGTTCAACCATTACACTTCTTTAATGGATTGAGGTGGTGACATGTCTTCTAGAGCCTTAATCTTTTCGGGATTGACCTCTATCCCCCGCTGGGTCACCATGAACCCCAAGAATTTCCCTGACGTTACCCCGAAGGCACACTTTGTGGGGTTAAGCCTCATGTCGTACTGTCAAAGAATCTTAAAGCACTCCTCGAGGTCCTCCAAGTGACCTTCCCGCCGAACACTTTTAACTAGCATGTCGTTGATATATACCTCCATTGTCTTACCGATAAGGTCTTTAAAAACCCTATTCATGAGCCATTGATAGGTGGCTCCTGCATTCTTGAGCCCAAAGGGCATTACTTTGTAACAATAGATCCCTTTGTCAGTCCGGAAGGCGGTATGCTCCTCGTCCGCAGGATTCATTCGAATCTGGTTGTACCCGGAGTATGCATCCATGAAGCTGAGGAGTTGGTGCTCGGTGATCGAATCAACCAACTGATCAATTCTAGGGAGAGGGAAGCTGTCTTTGGGGCAAGCTTGATTAAGGTTGGTGTAATCCACACACATTCTCCACTTTCCCGAAGACTTCTTTACTAAGACAACATTAGCCACCCAGGTTGGGTATTTTACTTCTCGGATGAATTGGGCACTGAGGAGCTTCTCTACCTCTTCTTCAATTGCCTGGAGACATTCTGGAGTGAAGTTTCTCTTTTTCTGAATGACAGGCTTGCATGTTGGGTTGATGTTAAGAGAGTGTTGAATAATGTGAGGATCTATGCCCGACATATCTTCCGAAGCCCAGGCAAATATATCCTTGTTCTTCTGGAGGTAGGCTGTCAATTCCTCCTTCTCCCGTTGCGGTAAGAGCGACCTGAGCTGGACGGTGTGAGTCGGGCTTGTTATAGAAAGGGGGACTTCGGCCAGCCCTTCCATAGGCATCCCCCACTGCAAAATCGTCTCGTCGTACTGGTCGAAGTCGTCGATGTTTAACGTGGTGGCCTTGGTTGGTTGTGCTTGCTTAGAATAGCAATTCCTGGCGGCCTCCTGGTTGCCACGCACAACTCCGACTCCCCCGGAGTGGGGAACTTCATGGCTAGGTGAGGGATCGAAGGGATGACCTTGAAGATGGACTGGAGGGCCTCCCGAAAATAGCATTATAGGCAGAGCTTGAATCTACCACGACGAACTGGACTTCGTGCGGCACCTGCCTTGGAAATTCCCCCATGGTGACTGGGAGGGCAATCGTGCCCATTACCTGAATTGGATGGTTATCGAAGCCGTACACTGGTCCGTCCACCGGTGTCAGATTTTGGCTGGAGAGCTTCATGCTCTGAAGGGTAGAGTAGAGTAATACGTCGACTAAGCTCCCATTGTCGACGAGAATTCGCCTGATATTATAACAGGGGTCTCCGACCCCGACGCTGATCACGAGAGGATCTTGGTGAGGTGTTCGGAGCCTGACGAGGTCTTTGTCTCTGAAGGTTATGGTGGTGTCCTATCTGCATTTCTTGTCTTCATGGGAGCCTCCTTGCATGCCTATTGAGAAGATTCGAGCCGAAAGGATGGACGATCCGACAATGGTTTCAATATTTCCGACCATTTGCCTACCACCTGCTCTTCCCGGGGGAATGTTCTGTTGATCTCTAGGCGGCCTAGGCAGGTTTTGCTGGTCTGGCATACGCCCATGCAAAAACCTTTCGAGGAGCCCTTGGCGGACAAGACACTCGATTTCCTCCTTCAGGTGGGCACATTCCTCGGTGGTGTGCCCCGTTGCTCGAAGGAACTCACAATACTTGGACTGATCATTTCTGGGATTATGGGCTGGCTACTTGGGCCAATGTAGCGCTGGCTCATTCTGGATAGCATAGAGCACATTTGTGCTTGTGGTGTTGAGGGGAGTATAATCCCTGGGTGGTTGATCCCTCTGGTGGTCCAGCCGGCGTTGCCCATTCCGGCGCCCTTCTTGGAATCTTCCTTCTTGGTGCAGGGGGCTGGCTCCTTCTCCCTTCTACGCTTCTGGGCCCCCTCAAACTGCTGGCGATGAGCTTCAATAGCTTCGTCGGCGGTTATCTGAGACTCCACCCGATGCACGAGGTCAGGATAACTAGGGGCAGTCTCTCTCATCAGCGCTGAGTAGAAGCTGCTACAACGGAGGCCTCCCAGGAATACCCCTCGCAACAACTCGGGGTCAACACCTGGAATTTGGCGGGCCTCTGCAGTAAAACGGTGGAAGAAGTCCTTCAGGGTTTCTCCTTCATTTTGGAGGATCCCAGAGAGGTGGGAGGGGTCGCGAACGATCCTGCGATTGGCAATAAACTGATCGACAAACTGCATTGTTAGCTCCGTAAAGTTGGTGATGGTCCTTGCCCTTAATGAATGGAACCACGTTCGGTCCTAGCCTTTTAGAGTGGCCGGAAACACTTGGCAGAGCAACTGGTCTGGGGCATTGTAGATCCTCATAATGGTGGTGAAGTGATTAACATGCTCTAGTGGGTCATTGGTCTCGTCGAACGTGTAACATCCCGCCTTTTATTGGGCCACCAGAGCCTTAGTGGGCCCAATAAAAGTGCCCCGAACCCTACCCATGACCCGGCGGGAAATAACCCTAAGCGGGAAATAGAGCTAGAGAACTCTGAATTGAGTTCTGTCAGTTCCTGTGGCCTCGTATAGTCAATACGAGCGCATCGGAACTCGTTCAGTTGGACTCCGAGGTCTAACGACAATTTTACACATTTCGACCATTTTAGCGCGCTGCGACGCGCAAATTTCGGACTTTCGTCAAACAGACTCCGATTCAACCCCAGTCAGTGGCGTTAGACTCGTGTGGTCAATACGAAGTCAACGGAAGTCGTCCCGGTCAATTTCGATGATGATTGGTCAACCCGTGGTCAAATCAAGCATAGTTGTGCACCGAAAAGCGTGTGCACACCAATTATGACACGACACCCGAACTTTGACCCGACCCCGACGACTTGGACCCACTTTGACTTTGACCAGCAAGGGGGACCCAACCTAGGGTTGACTTGGTCAAACCCTCATAAAAATCCACTTTTTGGATTTTTTCTCCAAGTGAGGGGCCCACCTCCTCTCCAAAGAAGGATGGCCCATGCCCCCCTCACTCTCCATGGGCCCCAACCAGCAAGCCTCCCAAAGCTCAAGTGGAGGCCCACCCACTTTTTCTTTTCTCCCACTCTCCCCCTCTCTTTCTTCACCATGAAGGCCTAAGCTTCAAGCCCATAAAGGGCCCATCCATTTTCCCCACATGGGGGAAAATGGGAGACTTCCAGCTGTCATTAGACAGCTGGAGGGTGGGGATTAATCCCTCCCTAAGGAGGGATTAGTCCCACACCACCCAAAGGGAGGGAACTCTCCCTCCCCCTCCATATAAAAGGACCTCCCCTCCCCTAATCCTCCTCACACCTCTCAGAGAAGCTCTCTCCCCCTTCTCCCCCCTCTGCCGGAGCTCAGGTGGCCGGAAAAAGCCAAGCCGGAGCTCCTCCTCCCCTCCTCCACCACCTTGAGCCATGTCCGACCAAGCCGGCCCCTCCCGAGCCCACCAAACTCAGGTGGAAGCCTTCTCCCTCCTCCTTCTCCATTTTGGACGTCTTGCATGGCACTCCCGGCGGCCGGAGCGCCGCCGCCGTCGCCCCCTCCCCTCCCGTCCATTTTTAAGAAAAAATGCTCCGGCGGCGGCCGGCGGCGGCAAGCCGCCGGACCACCGCCGGAGGGAGCGCCCACCACCGGCGGGTTGGCCGGTGGTGGAGCCACGGCCGGCCGACGGTCGGCCGATGGCGGAGAAGCCCGTAAGGGTGCGGAAATGGTACAGCAGCGGGGTGGGGGGAGATGAACTGGAAAAATTTATATTTATATATATAATATTATATTATATATATTATATATATTATTATAATATTTATAATAAATATTATAATATTATAATGGGTTGATATTTTTAAGGGGCTAAAATAGGGTCCTCGGGAAAAAGTGTTGAACATGAAAAATGTCCCCTTTGTTAAGGGCTTCCTCCACAAAAAATTTTGAGAATTTTTGGAGTTGATTTGGTAATTTTAAAAGCCCAATTAAACTTTATTTGGCCAAATTAAAGGGTCAAAACTCTTTGAAAAATTATGAAAATTTTTCTATGCTCATTTTATATCCATATAAGGGTTGTATCAAAATTTGAGCTCATGGGGATAAGTTTTGATATTTTTCCCAAAATATGGAAGGCTAGGACCGCGCTCGATATTATTACGCTCGTTTTCTTCGAAAATGAAAATTGGAGCACGCGACTATCCTCTCTAATTTGAATAAGTTTCATATCGACGAGAGTGGCCGAGGCAAGTGACCAAGCTCCGGGTGTTTCGAGATTTCATGAAAACTGTCGAGCGCCTCGACTCTCGGGCGATTTGGGCACGCTCGGAAGATGAGAGCACGAGTGGTGAGTTATGAATTATTCTTGACGAATAATGAAAGTATAACTCCTGATAAGCCCCAATCCGATTAAGCCGTGGTTAATAAGGCGCAACCAACTCATAATCGGATCTTAATAAAGGTGTAACCCAAGGAAACCTTATTAAATACTGGGATGGAACTGAGAAATCTCTCCTGAGAACGGAGATGGAACTGAAGCCTCCTATATGGAGTGATTAGACTACTAACCATTTTCTTTATGATTATTTTAGTTTTGCACTGGTTCAGTTCCTTTATTCTTTTCAGTTCAGTACTTTCAATTCATTACTACTCCAATCTCGTACTGGTCAAGATTATTTCATTACTTTCATTTCAGTACTACTCCAGCCTCGTACTGGTCAAGCTTATTTCAATACTACTCCAGTCTTGTACTGGTCACATTTCTTTCCAGCACTTTAAATAAGCAGCATAACCACCGCACTTGATCTTATCGCAATTTACTTTTATATTCCCGGGTCCTGCTCTGACGAGCAGTTGTTGTTTAGGTTGAGCCTTAGTTGGGGATAACCGGAGTTGAGATAGTCCTCCAGGTCTAGCCCCAAATAAAGCGCTCCCACGCTCCTTGTCGAAAGTAGAGCAAAGTGCCGATGCCCGAAGTGTAAGCCTAGTAAGGCAGGCCGTCGTAGACCCGATGTTATATTGTTTGCAATTGTTTGATTGATTGTAAATTGCTTGCGGTGAAATGGTGGCGGGTCAGTCCCTTCCGCAGACCGTTCGTACCGGTGCGGCAAGGTTGACGACTCAAGGCGACAGGGAGATGAGTACCACGGGTGACCGGCCGTTATATTCCCCGTCGGGTTTTCCTCCCCTGGTCGGCCAAAATGATTCGCCGGATGTCGCTCACATCCAAGAGTACACAAGGTTGTACGTGAGGGCCTGGGGTTGTGCGGTACGATCACCCCCAGAAGTGGCAGGACTGGCCACTGTCACCGACGGCCACATCGGTGAGGCCCGCGGGGCTCGCTACCCTGCTGGAACAGAAGCGGTCCAAACTATGTCGACATAGGGTTTGTGTGCGCGGCTATGAATGCCTGCGGTTTGTGTGCGCGGCTATGAATGCCTGCAGTTTGTATGCACGGCTATGAATGCCTGCGGTTTGTGTGCGCGGCTATGAATGCCTGCGGTTTGTGTGCGAGGCTGTGAATGCCTGCGATAGAATTCAAGATATGAAAACCTGTTGTGCTGATGAACTAGTAGAGCCTTGCTATAACCGTTTTATGTTATTACTGCTTTTTCCGGTTATACTGTACTCTTTTATAATTGTTCCTAGTTGTTCATATATGAAATGTTGTGATAACCCTCTCTTGCTTCGGCTATTTACTTTTGTTGGGTGGGTGCGTGCTCGTCCCCAGGATGTGGATCCGGGGAGGAGATTTGTTTCCACTTAGCTCTGTGACTAACGGTTATTTGATTAACCATTCACAGGAGGTGGAGCACCGTAGTGACCCGCTGCTGCAGGAGATTACGCCAGCAGCTAGGTCTACTCGAGCAGATGCACCCCCGCCGTCTCCGGTGTTTAGAGACGTGAGTACCGCCGAGCAGTTTAGAAGAGAGAGTGTGTGAGAGACTTATGTAGTACATGTATAGCCCACGGGCTTTTATAAACGCATAAGGCTTCGGCCCTAGAACCTCTGTATTAATATGATATGTAGTGGTTTCCTGTTAATGCTTCCGCTATATTCTGATGGGTTGTGAATGTTATGATTCGAACCACTCAAGACGGCCATCTAGTGCTTGAATAGGGTGGATTGTTTCCCCTATGAGCCCTGGGTAGACGTCTTGGGCCAGTAGTACCCCTCCGGCCCGACCCAGGCAAAAGGTTGGGGGGGGGGATCCTACAAATGGATCAGAGCGATCATGATTCGTCCTTGTGGAGCAGTCTCAGGATCCCTCCGTCCCTCGCTTCGTTCTAGGTTCGGGACGAACCTTGTAGTGGAAGCCTGGTGGACCCTAGTGTAGAGGCTTAGGGATTCTAGACTGTACGTTAGTACGCCCATACATCATTGTTTTCCGCTTGGGTTGTCGCTTTTGCAAATTCCCTTACTTTTGCAAAATATTGACACTCTTTCATGTTACTTCTCCAGATACCGGAGTACAGTAACGGGGGATCCTCGTCCAGAGGATACGTTCCGGCCACCCCACCACCAGACCCGGTTGCTCCCGCAGCCGTACCGTTTGCCGAGTCAGATATAGGGCAGACACTGACGGCTATACTAGTGACTTTCCGAGATGCCCTGGCACAGCCACCGCGGGAGATGACCGCACCCACAGATCTGCTGACGACTTTTCGAGGACTGAGGCCTCCCCCTTTCAGGGGTACAGAGACGGCCATTCAGGTAGAGGAGTGGGTGGAGCGAGTGGAGGAGCTGTTGGTAGGGATGATGTGCCCAGCTGTGGCAGCAGTCTCTTTGGTGGTGACCCTCTTGGAGGGATATGCGAGGGATTGGTGGAGAGCGTCTAGTCGCTCTACCTTCCGAGGTCGGCCGATGAGCACGATCCTTTGGGGGGAGTTCTCTGTGGCTCTGCTAGAATTTTTCATCACAGATGCAGACCGAGCCGCACTGCAAGAGAGGTTCCTGCTCATTCGACAGGGCAACCGCACTATGGCAGAGTATGAGAGAGAGTTCATACACCTGGCACGCTTCGCCGGGAACCTGGCTGCCTCCGACAGGGATAGGGCTTCTCGGTTCTATCGAGGACTACGAGACGACCTGAGGCAGGCCTTGATTATGCTCTCTCAGGCCACCTTCCACACCATAGCCACCCATGCGGCAGCTCTAGAATTAGACCAGCAGATGGTGGCTCAGCGGCGCAGAGGTCAAGTGGAGCTTCCTCGAGACCAGAGGCGAGACGTTGGAGTCGCTCCCCATAGACAGGATAGAGAGAGCAGACAGCGACGCCGCAGGCTGCCTTATAGGCGCCCACCAACACCCCCAGCACCCCCAGCTGCACAGCAAGACAGTAGACCATCTCCAGCTCCACAGCCCCCACTAGTGGCCCGACGAGATGTTCCCTTCGCAGGGAACTGCTTCTGGTGTCTGCAGCCGGGACATATGAGGGCCTTCTGCCCTCAGGCGATAGGGAGACCAGGACTAGGAGCAGTCCAGGGTGGACAGCCGACACGGGGACAGGGTCAAAGAGGCCGTAGAGGCCGAGCTGGCAGGAGAGGCCAGCAGGGCCGAGCAGCTCCCCAGGAGGCCTATGCACTAGACCTGCAGCATGGACCAGCCCCTGACGTAGTCATAGGTATATATCTTAGGCGATAGAAGATATCAGATCTTCCACTATTGTTGTATATTTCATATATATATATATATATATATATATATATATATATATATATATATATATATATATATATATATATATATATATATATATATATATATATATATGTATATTAGTTGGATGATATATATCTATATGTTTCCTATGACGTCAGGAATCTTGTTGGTAGAAGGTCACCCTGCCAAAACCCTTTTTGACACAGAAGCGACTCATTCTTTCATCTCCCACGATTTCATCGCAACAAAGGGAAATGTTATTCGCTCAACCAGACTGTCTATACAAATCCGTTTACCAGACGGGTCGGATATGACATCCACCGAAAAGTGTTCGTTCCAGGCTACGCTGGGAGAGGTAGAGTTTGAAATCTACGCAACCATCCTAGCTATAACTGGGTTTGACATAATTCTGGGAATGGACTGGCTGGCCGAGCACCAAGCCCAGATAAACTGTTCCACGCGAGAAGTCCGGATACAGAATCCAAATGGCCAGAGCGTCACGTTGACAGGTGTGCCATCTGTCTCTCGTATTATCTTGACTTCTACACATATGGTGAAGTCAGTCCGTCAGAAGGATGAAGTATTCCTTATTTATTTCGAAATGGAAGATAAGACCCAGGTGCTCGCCAAGGTCCCAGTAGTCCGAGACTTTCCAGATATCTTCCATGAGTCCCTCCCGGGATTGCCACCTCAGCGAGAGGTCGACTTCCAGATCGAGCTCGTGTCCGGAGCACGGCCAGTATCGCGAGCCCCCTACCGGATGGCCCCAAGGGAGCTGACTGAACTAAAGATCCAGCTACAAGAACTAATAGATGCTGGATTCGTCCGTCCAAGTTCCTCGCCCTGGGGAGCCCCGGTACTTTTCGTCAAGAAGAAGGACGGGACTCTGCGACTGTGCATCGACTATAGGGAGCTAAATAAGCTTATTGTACGCAACACGTATCCCCTTCCTAGGATCGACGAACTGTTCGATCAGTTACAAGGTGCTTCGGTATTCTCCAAAATGGACCTGAGGTCCGGCTATTATCAGCTTCGGATCCGAGAGGAAGATATTCCTAAGACTGCCTTCAGCTCCCGATACGGTCTTTACGAGTTCCTAGTGATGCCCTTTGGGATCACCAACGCTCCCTCCGCCTTCATGGCCCTGATGAATAGAGTCTTCGAACCCTTCTTGGATTACTTTGTCATCGTCTTTATAGACGATATCCTAATCTACTCGAAGACCAAGACGGACCATACCCGGCACCTGCAGATGGTTCTATTAAAGCTCCGGGAGCACTCTCTCTTCGCGAAATTCAGTAAGTGCGAATTTTGGCTAGAAGAAGTTGGATTCTTGGGCCACACGATAAACAAGGAAGGAGTGGCAGTGGACCAAGCCAAGATCCAGGCAGTACAAAATTGGCCGCCACTCAGGACGGCTGCGGATATCCGGAGTTTCCTCGGCCTTGCCGGATACTACAGGAAGTTTGTCGAGGGATTTTCCAAGATTGCCCTACCCCTGACTGCTCTCACCAAGAAGGACGTCGTATTTCGATGGACGCCGGAGTGCGAGGCTGCGTTCATCGAACTGAAGAAACGTCTGACTTCCGCGCCAATCCTTACGATTCCTTCAGGGACCGAGGGATTTCAAATCTACACTGATGCCTCCCTGAAAGGATTGGGAGCAGTCCTAATGCAGCATGGTAAGGTAGTGGCCTACGCTTCGCGACAATTAAAGCCGCATGAATTAAACTACGCAGCACACGATTTAGAGTTGGGCGCCGTCGTCTTCGCCCTTAAAATCTGGAGGCATTATCTGTACGGAGTAAAATGTGAGATCTTCTCCGACCACAAGAGCCTCAAGTATATTTTCACGCAGAAAGATCTGAATCTCCGGCAGCGCCGATGGTTGGAATTCTTATGCGATTACGACTTCACTCTCCAATATCACCCCGGGAAGGCTAATAGAGTCGCTGACGCCTTGAGCCGCCAGCCTGCGATAGTCGGGAGTTGGATGGAGCAGATCCCTAAGGAACTTTTCCAGTCTTTGATAGACTTGGTGATTACCCTGGTTGCCCGAAGAGATCCGGAAGAGTACTATTCTCAGCTGTATTGGATGGAGATCCAATGCGATATCCGGGACCGGATACGAGAAGCCCAGAAGATCGACCCAGAGGTAATGTCGATCATCCGATCTCTGCAAGGAGGGGCACATGAGGATTATAACTTGCATGATGGGATTCTACAATTCAAGCATCGCATATTTATTCCCGCTACTGGAGGGATTCGTGGGGAAATTCTGCAAGAGGCCCATCAGTCGAGGTACTCGATTCACCCTGGCGTAGTTAAGATGTACGTGGACTTGCGTAGGACCATTTACTGGCCCGGAATGAAGAGAGATGTCACCGACTTCGTAGCCCGGTTCCAGACCTGTCAGAAGGTCAAAGCTGAATGCCGCAGTCCAGGAGGCCTATTGCAGCCCCTGCCGATACCAGAATGGAAGTTCGAAGACATCTCCATGGACTTCGTCCACGGCCTACCTCGATCCCGTGCTGGGAATGACTCAATATGGGTGGTCGTAGATCGACTCACCAAGGTAGCGCGGTTCATTCCAAACCGACAGGGTGACGGAGTAGATATCCTGGCCAGGATGTTCCTAGAACAAGTGGTACGATTTCACGGAGTACCAAAGTCCATCGTGTCTGATCGTGACGGTCGTTTCACATCTAAGGAATGGAGGCGGGTGCAGGCATATTTGGTAACCAAGTTGGCCTTCAGCACTGCCTTCCACCCGCAGACAGACGGACAGACGGAGAGGACAAACCGGACGATGGAGGATCTTCTTCGACTGTGCATAGTGGAGCACAATGAGCCGTGGGAGCAGCTGTTGCCGTTAGTCGAATTTTCGTACAATAACAGCTACCAGGCTAGTATTAAGATGGCTCCGTACGAGGCATTGTATGGAAGGCGTTGCCGAACACCGTTGACTTGGGCTCAGGAAGAGGACCCGGAAGCCTTGGGAGTGGCTTACATCGATGACGCTACGGCAGCGATACGACTGATTCAGGAGCGAATGCGGGAAGCGCGGAGCCGGCAGGCTAAGTACTATGATGCGCGACACCGACCAGTGGAGTTCAGCGTGGGGGAAATGGTGTTTCTGAAAATAAAACCCATGCATGGTGTCTCCCGGTTGAGGAAGCAGAAAAAGTTAGATCCCCGCTTCTTGGGCCCCTATCCGGTGATAGAGCGTGTTGGCCCCGTCGCCTATCGTTTAGCCTTACCCCCAGAGTTGGGGAATCTTCATAATGTGTTTCATGTCTCTTCCTTGAGACGAGTCCTCCGGCAACCAGAGCAGTACCTTCCTACCCCTCCGGCGCAACTACTGTCAGATAGATCCGTCCGGCTCGAACCCGTCAGAGTAATAGATTATAAGGTGAAGACACTACAGAACAAAACCATTCCGATGGTTAAGGTGCTATGGTCAAACTGTGGACGAGAAGAGTTCACATGGGAACCTGAAGCACTCCTCCGAGAAAAGCACTCAGAGCTCTTTCCCCAGGTATGTTACTTTTTCCCCCTACTTCAAGCAAATTTTCGGGGACGAAAATCTTTTTATTATTATTGGATTGTAACATCCCGCCTTTTATTGGGCTACCAGAGCCTTAGTGGGCGTAATAAAAGTGGCCCGAACCCTACCCATGACCCGGCGGGAAATAACCCTAAGCGGGAAATAGAGCTAGAGAACTCTGAATTGAGTTCTGTCAGTTCATGTGGCCTCGTATAGTCAATACGAGCGCATCGGAACTCGTTCAGTTGGACTCCGAGGTCTAACGACAATTTTACACATTTCGACCATTTTAGCGCGCTGCGACGCGCAAATTTCGGACTTTCGTCAAACGGACTCCGATTCAACCCAAGTCAGTGGCGTTAGACTCGTGTGGTCAATACGAAGTCAACGGAAGTCGTCCCGGTCAATTTCGATGACGTTTGGTCAACCCGTGGTCAAATCAAGCATAGTTGTGCACCGAAAAGCGTGCGCACACCAATTATGACACGACACCCGAACTTTGACCCGACCCCGACGACTTGGACCCACTTTGACTTTGACCAGCAAGGGGGACCCAACCTAGGGTTGACTTGGTCAAACCCTCATAAAAATCCACTTTTTGGATTTTTTCTCCAAGTGAGGGGCCCACCTCCTCTCAAAAGAAGGATGACCCATGCCCCCCTCACTCTCCATGGGCCACAACCAGCAAGCCTCCCAAAGCTCAAGTGGAGGATCACCCACTTTTTCTTTTCTCCCACTCTCTCCCTCTCTTTCTTCACCATGAAGGCCCAAGCTTCAAGCCCATAAAGGGCCCATCCATTTTCCCCACATGGGGGAAAATGGGAGACTTCCAGCTGTCATTAGACAGCTGGAGGGTGGGGATTAATCCCTCCCTAAGGAGGGATTAGTCCCACACCACCCAAAGGGAGGGAACTCTCCCTCCCCCTCCATATAAAAGGACCTCCCCTCCCCTAATCCTCCTCACACCTCTCAGAGAAGCTCTCTCCCCCTTCTCCCCCCCTCTGCCGGAGCTCAGGTGGCCGGAAAAAGCCAAGCCGGAGCTCCTCCTCCCCTCCTCCACCACCTTGAGCCATGTCCGACCAAGCCGGCCCCTCCCGAGCCCACCAAACTCAAGTGGAAGCCTTCTCCCTCCTCCTTCTCCATTTTGGACGTCTTGCATGGCACTCCCGGCGGCCGGAGCGCCGCCGCCGTCGCCCCCTCCCCTCCCGTCCATTTTTAAGAAAAAATGCTCCGGCGGCGGCCGGCGGCGGCAGGCCGCCGGACCACTGCCGGAGGGAGCGCCCACCACCAGCGGGTTGGCCGGTGGTGGAGCCACGGCCGGCCGGCGGTCGGCCGGTGGCGGAGAAGCCCGTAAGGGTGCGGAAACGGTACAGCAGCGGGGTGGGGGGAGATGAACAGGAAAAATTTATATTTATTTATATAATATTATATTATATATATTATATATATTATTATAATATTTATAATAAATATTATAATATTATAATGGGTTGATATTTTAAAGGGGCTAAAATAGGCTCCTAGGGAAAAAGTGTTGACCATGAAAAATGTCCCCTTTGTTAAGGGCTTCCTCCATAAAGATTTTGAGAATTTTTGGAGTTGATTTGGTAATTTTAAAAGCCCAATTAAACTTTATTTGGCCAAATTAAAGGACCAAAACTCTTTGAAAAATTATGAAAATTTTTCTATGCTCATTTTATATCCATATAAGGGTTGTATCAAAATTTGAGCTCATGTGGATAAGTTTTGATATTTTTCCCAAAATATGGAAGGCTAGGACCGCGCTCGATATTATTACGCTCGTTTTCTTCGAAAATGAAAATTGGAGCGCGCGACTATCCTCTCTAATTTGAATAAGTTTCATATCGACGAGAGTGGCCGAGGCAAGTGACCAAGCTCCGGGTGTTTCGAGATTTCATGAAAACTGTCGAGCGCCTCGACTCTCGGGCGATTTGGGCACGCTCGGAAGATGAGAGCACGAGTGGTGAGTTATGAATTATTCTTGACGAATAATGAAAGTATAACTCCTGATAAGCCCCAATCCAATTAAGCCGTGGTTAATAAGGCGCAACCAACTCATAATCGGATCTTAATAAAGGTGTAACCCAAGGAAACCTTATTAAATACTGGGATGGAACTGAGAAATCTCTCCTGAGAACGGAGATGGAACTGAAGCCTCCTGTATGGAGTGATTAGACTACTAACAATTTTCTTTATGATTATTTCAGTTTTGCACTGGTCCAGTTCCTTTATTCTTTTCAGTTCAGTACTTTCAATTCAGTACTACTCCAGTCTCGTACTGGTCAAGATTATTTCATTACTTTCATTTCAGTACTACTCCAGCCTCGTACTGGTCAAGCTTATTTCAATACTACTCCAGTCTTATACGGGTCACATTTCTTTCCAGCACTTTAAATAAGCAGCATAACCACCGCACTTGATCTTATCGCAATTTACTTTTATATTCCCGGGTCCTGCTCTGACGAGCAGTTGTTGTTTAGGTTGAGCCTTAGTTGGGGATAACCGGAGTTGAGGTAGTCCTCCAGGTCTAGCCACAAATAAAGCGCTCCCACGCTCCTTGTCGAAAGTAGAGCAAAGTGCCGATGCCCGAAGTGTAAGCCTAGTAAGGCAGGCCGTCGTAGACCCGATGTTATATTGTTTGCAAATGTTTGATTGATTGTAAATTGCTTGCGGTGAAATGGTGGCGGGTCAGTCCCTTCCGCAGACCGTTCGTACCGGTGCGGCAAGGTTGACGACTCAAGGCGACAAGGAGATGAGTACCACGGGTGACCGGCCGTTATATTCCCCGTCGGGTTTTCCTCCGCTGGTCGGCCAAAATGATTCACCGGATGTCGCTCACATCCAAGAGTACACAAGGTTGTACGTGAGGGCCTGGGGTTGTGCGGTACGATCACCCCCAGAAGTGGCAGGACTGGCCACTGTCACCGACGACCACATCGGTGAGGCCCGCGGGGCTCGCTACCCTGCTGGAACAGAAGCGGTCCAAACCATGTCGACATAGGGTTTGTGTGCGCGGCTATGAATGCCTGCGGTTTGTGTGCGCGGCTATGAATGCCTGCGGTTTGTGTGCGCGGCTATGAATGCCTGCGGTTTGTGTGCGCGGCTGTGAGTGCCTGCGATAGAATTCAAGATATGAAAACTTGTTGTGCTGATGAGCTAGTAGAGCATTGCTATAACCGTTTTATGTTATTGCTGCTTTTTCCGGTTATACTGCACTCTTTTATAATTGCTCCTAGTTGTTCATATATGAAATGTTGTGATAACCCTCTCTTGCTTCGGCTATTTACTTTTGTTGGGTGGGTGCGTGCTCGTCCTCAGGATGTGGATCCGGGGAGGAGATTTGTTTCCACTTAGCTCTGTGACTAACGGTTATTTGATTAACCATTCACAGGAGGTGGAGCACCGTAGTGACCCGCTGCCGCAGGAGATTACGCCAGCAGCTAGGTCTACTCGAGCAAATGCACCCTCGCCGTCTCCGGTATTTAGAGACGTGAGTACCGCCGAGCAGTTTAGAAGAGAGAGTGTGTGAGAGACTTATGTAGTACATGTATAGCCCACGGGCTTTTATAAACGCATAAGGCTTCGGCCCTAGAACCTCTGTATTAATATGATATGTAGTGGTTTCCTGTTAATGCTTCCGCTATATTCTGATGGGTTGTGAATGTTATGATTCGAACCACTCAAGACGGCCATCTAGTGCTTGAATATGGTGGATTGTTTCCCCTATGAGCCCTGGGTAGACGTCTTGGGCCAGTAGTACCCCTCCGGCCCGACCCGGGCAAAAGGTTGGGGGGGGGGGGGTCCTACAGAACGTTTCAATATTCGAGAGTTTGAACCCATATGGGATTGGATGGCCGAGAATTTGTAGCGCCAAAGGGGATCCTTGGCAAAGCGGTCGGAGAACATGAACATTTCTTCTTCCTGCCTGGCGGTATTCCTCAGCGATGACCTCTCGGATCTCTTCTCGAGTAAATCTTTGAAGTGGTGGAACATGGGCGTCATTGACCGGATTGTGTCGATGGTGGTCTTCTCCGGCCCCTCTCCGGGCCGGGGAGCGGAACTGGCGGCTTCGGAGTATTCCTCGGGTCCTTCTTGTATTGAAGGAACTTCCTGGGTTCTGCGCTGATTTAGCTGTGACGGAAGATTTGCTGGCGCTGGTGGTTCCGCTAGTGCGGGAGGTGCTCCCAGGTTTCGAAGCAAGGTGAGCATTTCAGTTTGCTGCTCTTCCATTTGGCTAACACGCCCCTCCAAGGCGGTGACGGGGGCAAAAGCTGCTTCAGTCGTTAGCGACATGTCTAACAAAGAGTGGAAGCATGTCGGCTCGACGTGTCTGCCTAGGGCGGATCCTTCAGCGGTGCCAGTGCTTCTCTTTGCCATTGGAACAGTACTCAGAAGCGGCTGAGCTGGTGATCTAATTATTTTGAAGGATGCTGGGAATCGCTTCCCACAGACGGCGCCAAACTGTTGCGGGCTAACTCGATGTCCCGGTCGGACCGGAATCAACTGGGCCGCCTTAGCTTGCGGGGCGGTCGAGCGCGCATACAGTCAGCGAAAAGGAAAGATCGACTCAAGATGTGATGATGGGGAAAAACCCATCAACTGGGTAAAAAACCACGTGACCGGATCTGTGACGGTCAAAATCCACTAGTTGCTTGCGATTACAGTGCGTTTGAGAATCGGGGAGACAGACCGCTCCCGTTACAATTTGAGGTGAGAGAAGAGGACTACAGCTTCCCGCGGGCAACAGGCTGCGTCGCGGGAGCGCTTTGGGTACTAGAATTCGAGTGGTGGCACTGGTGCTCTGTAGCTTGGAGTGCGGGTCCGCCGCACGTCTACTTGTAAGGATCGCCCTCTTCCTTCTGCTCGCTCTGGGACTTAGGCGTTTTTCGGCTGGTGGTGCACTGGTGGCTCGTGGTGGCTCGCGGTGGCTCGAGGTGGCTGGAGGATGATTTGAGGGAGGAGTCCGACAGAGCTCTGACCTGAGGAAGAAGATAACTAGGAGCCAAAAGATGATGAATGAGGAGGCCCTGAGGCTCCTTTTATAGCCTCCATGAGAGGAACATGGCGAGCCCCACCACCAATGTAGTGGGCTAGTGGGTGGTTACCCACCAGATCAGATGGTGAGGAGAGCCTACCGTAATCAGATGGTGGGCAAGCTGCCAACGGCGGTGGGGAGGCCATGCGTCGGTGGTGGCCGGCCAAGGGGCGGCCTGGACCGCGGCCTGGCCGGTGGTTGCGGCCAGGCCGCCGGCGGCCTGGCTGGCGCCCGCGACCAGGCTGGCGGCGGTGTGGCCTGAGCCTGCCACCAGCCCGGCTGCGGCCTGGCCGGAGCCCGCGGCCGGCCAGCGGCGGCCTGGCCAGCGCCCGCGCCCAGGCCGGCGGGCGCGACCTGGCCGGCCGCGGCCCGACCAGCGGCGGGCTAGCCGGCGGGAGTGGTCTGGCCGGCGGTGAGCTGGCCGGCGGTGAGCTGGCCGGCGGGAGTGGCCTGGCTGGCCTGGCGCCCCTGCTGCGGCCTAGCCGGCAGTAGCCTGCTTGGGGGCCGCGACGGTGGCCTAGCCGGCGGCGGGCCGTGGCTTGTCCGGCGGCTGCTGTCCGGCCGGCGGCCAGCCGGCGGAGGCGGTGGCCAGCCAGCGGTGGAAGCGGCCGGCCGGTGGTTACCTCCCAATGGGGGTGGTTTTCCTAAGTGGGGAAAGGAAGTGGGCCCACCCCCATGTTCTCCTCATCATGGGAGGTGGGGTTGAGTAGTCAACTGTTGAGATTATATTAGCCAGCAGGACACGTGTGTGTGGGACCGCATGTTTGGGCTTTCCCCATTACGTTCCAGGTCTGGGTATTGACCCCGGTGGGACCCCTTGTGTGGCGGAATATCCCCGCGGTCCTGTGGTTGGGGTTAGTCCCACATCGCCTGCAGCAGGCGATCCTTTGTGTTCATGTACCCCCGTCCCCCCTTACTATCACCTCGGGGTTTTTGGAAGATGTGTGGTGACGGGTGGTTTCCACATGTGGTATCAGAGGCAGGTTGTCCTGCTGCGGGGGTGTGTTGAGATTATATTAGCCAGCAGGACACGTGTGTGTGGGACTGCATGTTTGGGCTTTCCCCATCGCGTTCCAGGTCTGGGTGTTGACCCTAGTGGGCCTCCTTGTGTGGCGGAATATCCCCGCGGTCCTGTGGTTGGGGTTAGTCCCACATCGCCTGCAGCAGGCGATCCTTTGTGTTCATGTACCCCCGTCCCCCCTTACTATAACCTCGGGGTTTTGGGAAGATGTGTGGTGACGGGTGGTTTCCACATGGTATCAGAGCTAGGTTGTCCTGCTGCGGGGGTGTGTTGAGATTATATTAGCCAGCAGGACACGTGTGTGTGGGACCGCATGTTTGGGCTTTCCCCATCGCGTTCCAGGTCTGGGTGTTGACCCCGGTGGGCCCCCTTGTGTGGCGGAATATCCCCGCGGTCCTGTGGTTGGGGTTAGTCCCACATCGCCTGCATCAGGCGATCCTTTGTGTTCATGTACCCCCGTCCCCCCTTAAGATCACCTCAGGGTTTTGGAAAGATGTGTGGTGACGGGTGGTTTCCACATGTGGTATCAGAGGCAGGTTGTCCTGCTGCGGGGGTGTGTTGAGATTATATTAGCCAGCAGGACACGTGTGTGTGGGACCGCATGTTTGGGCTTTCCCCATCGCGTTCTAGGTCTGGGTGTTGACCCCGGTGGGCCCCCTTGTGTGGCGGAATATCCCCGCAGTCCCGTGGTTGGGGTTAGTCCCACATCGCCTGCAGCAGACGATCCTTTGTGTTCATGTACCCCCGTCCCCCCTTACTATAACCTCGGGGTTTTGGGAAGATGTGTGGTGACGGGTGGTTTCCACATGTGGTATCAGAGGCATGTTGTCCTGCTGTGGGGGTGTGTTGAGATTATATTAGCCAGCAGGACACGTGTGTGTGGGACCGCATGTTTGGGCTTTCCCCATCGCGTTCCAGGTCTGGGTGTTGACCCCGGTGGGCCCCCTTGTGTGGCGGAATATCCCCGCGGTCCTGTGGTTGGGGTTAGTCCCACATCCCCTGCAGCAGGCGATCCTTTGTGTTCATGTACCCCCGTCCCCCCTTACTATAACCTCGAGGTTTTGGGAAGATGTGTGGTGACAGGTGGTTTCCACATGGTATCAGAGCCAGGTTGTCCTGTTGCGGGGGTGTGTTGAGATTATATTAGCCAGCAGGACACGTGTGTGTGGGACCGCATGTTTGGGCTTTCCCCATCGCGTTCCAGGTCTGGGTGTTGACCCCGGTGGGCCCCCTTGTGTGGCGGAATATAATCTCAACATCAACCCCATCATCTCCCATTTTGGGGGGAGATCATGGGGGAGTCTTCCCTATAAAATGATGGTGTAACCCTTCAGTTGCGGGTCACCCAGTTTTAACCCGGTCTAGACAATCAGACAACCATAGAAAGGAGTTTGACCGGACGCGCAAACAGTCAATGAAAATCCCACAGTAATGATAAAAAGCTATTTTACTGTGAAAAACCTGAAAAAGGTGAAAAATCACATGATCGGATTTGTGTTGGGCCAAAATCCACTATTTCTCTTTGAGATTGCAAGTTTCGGTAGTTTTCTCGGAGGGTGACAGGTCACCTCTCTGTTACAATATTTGAATACAAAAGCAGCAAAAAATAAATTAAGTCCTCCGAGTCTTGATGAGAGAGCTCGGGTGGGAAAAAATGTCAAGTCCTCGGAGCTTTGATGAGAACACTCTCGTAGAGTCAGAGTCTTGATGAGAGCGTTCACGCAAAGAAGAATGAGTCTTTAAAGCTGTGTGATGTCTTCACGCAAACATCCGCGGAAGCGAATTCCAGTGCCTTCTCCCGAGCTCACAAAAACATCCAAGTGAGCGTCGGGCATTATGCACGCTAGAGAGGGAGCAAAGCGAATTCCGAGTGGAGAAAGGATCTAAGTCTCACGTTCTCGCCGGAAAAACTCAGAGCTCTCTCTAATCTCTTGAGTTGTTTGTTTTCAAATGATGGCCTGAGGGCTCTTTTATAGTTTTCTGGAGGAACATGCTCGTAATTGCGCTGGAGCGGATTTTGAGATGACAAATGATGTCGCTCCGTTTCGGTCACATGTATCACTAATTTTCATGAAATAACGAACATGCCCCCCGAGCGGTCCGGGCAGCCCGGCGGCGGCGGCCGGCAGCGATCGGCTGCCACCGGCGTGCTCTAGCGCGCCCGGATGCGCGCGCTTGCACGTGCGTGGTTACGCTTGCGAGGTGGCTCGGTTCCTTTGGCTTGGTTCAGGAAATCTCACGGGGAACCCATCAAGCTTAAACAAAAGTTAAATTTAAAACATTCTCGATTTCAAACTTGACGTGAAATCACTAATTAAAATAATTATCTTTTTAAAAGAATTGTTAAAAGCACCACATTTTGGCTACCTGCACCGATTTGTAAAAAAGCACCGTATTATGCTAAATGCACATAAAAATGTTATAGGCACCGCAAATTTGTTAAAAACAAACCAATTTGAAATAGCTTCATATATAAATAACATTCAACGTGATATCATGAAAATATTGAGGGATTGATGACATAAAATTTGAATATAACATGATTTATATCAAAATTAAGAAAACCAGCCACAAAAAAAACATAAATAAATCACAACATGAATGGGGACTTATTTTTGCCGGTCAAGCAGTCATGACCGCATGAATCAGGACTTATTTAAGTCCCGATTCATACGATCATGACTGCTTGACCGGTGAAAATAAGTCCACCCAAACGGAGCCTAATTCTCGTCATTTGTTGTCAAAATTTTTTTCCTGTTGGTCTCTTTGATCTTCATATGCCCGACAAAAAAAGAAGGCTAAATTTTTCCACAAATTATTTTAATGGTAAACAAATATTTACAAATTTTTTATTCCGCACATTTATCTAAAGTACTTCAAACTTAATCGCACTTCATATTCTCATCATATATGTCAAACAATTTACATCAATATACACTATTTATTAAAATAAAATGATGATAATAATAATAATAATAATTTCTCATCTTGATTTGTGATTTCGTCGTTTGTTATCAAAAACTGATAAACAAATATTTATTAAAATAAGGCTATTTTCACGGGGGTACTTCATATTTACGACAATATACGTCTGTTTGGGAGGACAAGCGGTTACGACCGCATGAATTAAAGTCTGGTTCATGCGGTCGTAACTGCTTGACCGGTGAAAATAAGTCCTCTCAAACGGAACATAGAAGTCCTCCAAATCAATAATCATCACATGGTAAAACAAAATCACAATAAAAATTGAGGAAGAAACTTGAAAATTGGGCAGAAAAATAAAATAAAATGTAGAAGGTGTCGATTGCTCTGGAGTCCTAGGGGTGCACAAAAAAAACGGTCCTAATCGGTCCGGTTGTTACCAGACCGGTTAGGACCTACTAGAGACTGGTCCCGGTTAGGACCGGTCCCAGGGGTCCCCTTTTCCCCTCAAAGACCGGTTCGGGACCGATAAAAGACCGTTGACTGGTCTTTTACTGGTCCGGGACCGAACGGGACCTAAAACCGTCCGGTCAGGGTTGACGATCGATTTTTATAAAAAAAACCCTCTCTAAAAACAGGCTCCGCCCGTTCTCGATTTTTGCTTAATCATCTTCGAAGAGATCAGCGATTGAGAATCGCGGCGGTGGAAAAAAAGTCTAACTGGAGCTTTGGTCTTAACCATATAAGCTATAGGGACCATATAAATGGATGATTATAAATGGTGTATTGTGTACAAATTCGAGCAGATATATAATTTTATAGTTTATAATCGAACCTGGCTGCCGGTCCGCCCGGCAGAAGATCGCCCGGGAGGATAGGTCGCGCCCGCCTAAATGGAGGCGAGCTGATGCGAATATACTATAAGCTTAGAACAATATTTTGTATGATATTGGCAGTTCAGGTTCCAAAAATCTATTAGAAAAATTATTAATATATATATATATATATATATATATATATATATAATATATATATATATATATATATATATATATATAAATACTTTAGATAAAAACAGCTCTCTAAAATATTAACAAATTTTTTTGTAGTTTTATAATTTTATTATTATTTTGTTGTTTTAAATTTCTTTTTTTCTCCCTAAATATTTAAAATATATATAATACTTTAGACAGTATTTATTTTTTTCCTTAAGTAATTAATATTAACTATTAAGTATTTATTATAATGAAAATTTATAGTTTTAATTTTTTTTAAAAAAACCGGTGACCGGTCCTCCGGTCCCAGCCTGTCCTCCTCAGGAGAAGGAAAACCGGTCCCGGACTTGGATTGGTTTGAGAAGGACCGGTAGGCAAAAGGTCCGGTCTTTTAAAAGACCGGTCAGGGAACCGGACGAACAGTCCTTATGTGCGCGGTATCTGAAAAAATGCAAAAGGTAAATCAAAATGTTCTAGTTTACCTTGCCGGAGAGAAGACGTCGATTGTGAGCAAAACGGCGTTGATTGATCGACTTTGGAAAAACCGCAGCAGTGCACTGGCTGAAGAACGGGAACAGACGGAAGTGCCGATGGAGGGACGCGAGCTTGCAGAAGTGCAAAAGGAGGGTGTCGAGGGGGCGGAAGAAGCTGCGGAGCACGGGCAGAGGCCGTCGGAGTCGAATCAGGTTCAGGGAGCGGCTACGGCAGAATGCGAAAATGCGCTATGCCCAAAAATGTGTGATAAAAGTTGGGGAGTATTTTAAATCAAAATTTAAGTGAGTTTGCAATGCAGATAGTAAAATTTGCGGTGCTTATAACAATTATTATTATTTATAATCAAGGAGAGCATCAGGGCATTCATTAATTTAATTTAAATACATTTAAAATAATCCATCCAAATATTTTTTCAAAAAACTGTCCCAACATGAACGTTCATAAATAGAAAATTTCAGCTCTGAAAAGAACCGTTGCTTCCCGCCATTTCCTCCAAACCTCTCTTCCCCAAAACTCTACCCACCGTTCAAATCAACCCCCATCAACACCTAACTCTTTTACACAGCCATAATCTCTATTCTTTTCGCCCCCTTCTCCCCGCTCGACAATTCATGCAATCCCTCTCCCCGCTCCGGCTTTCGCCCCCACGCCGCCGCCTTCGATGGGAAACTGCTTCTCCAATTCCCGCCGATCCCCGGCTCCGCCGGAACCCGCCGCCCCCATTGCTGCAGTCATCAATTTCTCCCACAATAACTCAAACACTTCCTTCCCCAAGTCACCCACCCCTGCCCCTCCCCCCGTCATGAAACCCACCAAGCCCGCCCCCATCGGCCCCGTCCTCGGCCGGCCAATGGAGGATATCCGCGTCACCTACACCATCGGCAAAGTGCTCGGTCGAGGCCAATTCGGCGTCACCCACCTCTGCACCCACAAGGCGACCGGCGCGCAATTGGCATGCAAGACGATCGCCAAACGCAAACTCCGCACTGTCGGGGACATCGAGGACGTGCGGCGCGAGGTCCAAATCATGTACCACCTCACGGGGCAGCCCAATATCGTCGAGCTCAAGGGGGCGTACGAGGACAAGCTCTCCGTGCACTTGGTCATGGAGCTGTGCGCCGGAGGCGAGCTTTTCGATCGAATCATCGCCAAGGGAACTTACACGGAGAGAGCCGCGGCGTCTTTGCTGAGGACCATCGTCCAGATTGTGCACACGTGTCACTCCATGGGAGTGATGCACAGGGACCTCAAGCCAGAGAATTTCCTCTTGCTCAGCAAAGCTGAAGATGCCCCTCTCAAGGCAACTGATTTTGGGCTTTCAGTTTTCTTCAAGCCAGGTCTGTGCAATTTGATTAAAAGAAAATTAAGCAGTCTAACGAGCAGTGACGGAACTAGGACTCTGACTTAGCTCGGGCATTAAGTAAAAAATTAATTTTTCTCGTATAATTATAACATTCATAATTATGAAAGAAAAACAGGAGTCATTATCTTAAGAGAATCTAGTATACACAATTTTTTTAAAAAAAACCCAAATAGTTTTAACAACAAAATTTTAGAAATTGAAAGAAAAATAAAGAGTCACACTCATTGCTGAAAAACACTATATATATGTGCGTGCGTGTGCGTGTGTGTGTGTATATATATATATATAGTTTCAATATTACTGGGACCTCCCCTCTTACATTGAAAAATTACTGACTACACCCCTTTTATTATGAAAATTACAAAAACCTCTTTTCAATGTTACAAAACATAACATTTACTTCCCCTGAAATACACATTTCATATCATCCATGCACAAAAATATCCGCCTAGGAGTACATTTCCAAGGGGGTATTTTGTGCACTGATGTTACGAAATGTAAACTTCAGGGGAGGTAAATGTTATGTTTTGTAACATTGAGGAAATGTTTTTGTAATTTTCATAATACGAGGAGTGCAAGCTGTAATTATGCTATCTTCCAGCGAAAGTTTTGGTAATTATTCTTATGGAAAAACTCGTAATAAAATGGGTCAAATTTTTTGAAAAATATAACTATAACTATTGTTGATTGAGACATAATTTTAGAAAATGTTTGACTAGTTTTACATATGATGTTGATAGTCATTTGATCTACTTATCAAATTTTTAGCAATTAGTTATAAAATCTTCATAAAAACATTTGATTGATGGATTTATCTTGTGTATTTTTTTTTGATACGAGTGCAAAGCCGCATTCGGATTTGAATTTCATTGCGTGATTGATGAGAAATCAACAATTAAAGTTTATAAGTTCGCATTAGCGAAAAACCTGCATCACCCCACCCCCTCAAGGCACGTGTCCGATGCCCGAATGTGCCCCTAAATAGTTCCGCCCCTAAAGTAATGAGAATTCATCACCCTAATCCCCCCAAAAAAACATTGCACAGACCCACTGCTTATCACTTTGAAAACAAAATTTTTCTCAATTCCTCTTGATTATTTGTGCTAGTCTCTTCTATAATGAACACCACATGTTCCATTTCCAGTTCTTCTGAGGTTGCTTAGCTTCTTCTATGCTTATAAACACCTTTTCCAACCTATAATTCTATGCTTATAAACACCTTTTCCAACCTACAATTCTATGCTTATAAATTGTGGTAACCAAATAGGTGAGGTCTTCAGTGATGTACTTGGAAGCGCTCACTACATTGCGCCCGAAGTACTGAAAAGAAACTATGGAGCAGAAGTTGATATATGGAGTATCGGCGTGATGCTTTACATTCTTCTCTGCGGTATACCTCCTTTCTGGTCAGGTAATCTCCATTTTATCTCCATGTCAATGTTCTCAAAGAGCTTCCTTTGAAAGCTTAGAAAGAAGCTAACAAGATGAGGATTTTTCAATGCAGAATCTAACAATGGAATTTTCAAGTTAATTGTGGAAGCCCCGCTCGATCTGAAGAGCGATCCATGGCCAAGCATATCGGACGGCGCAAAGGATCTCGTGAAGAAGATGCTCTGCAAAGACCCACAAAAAAGGTTTACAGCATTTGAGGTCCTCAGTAAGTATACATCAGTTTGTAAAATCTCAAACATCAGAACAAAAGAAAAACTTAATTTATTTGCAAAGTCATGAAGAGCATTGTATGATTGCATGTATTAGATGTATGCCTTTACATAGATTTAGGGTATGTTTAGGAAAAGGATGGAAGAGCAATGACACGATTGCGAACTCAGCGGTAGGGTAAAAAAGATAGTCTTTTAGGCTCCGTTTGACACGACTTTTTTGTTCCAGTGATATTGAACAAAAACACCACATCATAGAATGCATGTTTGGCATGACAACATTTATGACCTCCATCAAGAAAAGAAAATTGATAGCATGTAGTTGTATCGAGATCGAAAACAAATAACTTACACTGCATTAAACAAAAATACTTTAGAGTTTGTCGGTCTTCCACTAGCTCCTTGAACTCCACTAACAATTGGAACGTGTCAGACTTCTCCTTCATTAAGTACACCCAAGTGTACCTGGTATAGTCATCAATCAACACCAGCATGTATCTGCTGCCTCCAAGACTGGCGTTGATAGTCAGTCTCATCAGATCACTATGGATACACTCCAATGACGCTTTAAACCTAGCATGTGACTTGTCAAACGGAAGGCGATGAGCCTTTTTATATTAACACCCCGCGCAGTCATGTACGTCGTCGTAGGATGACAATCTAGGCAAGTATTTCACAAGGCGCCTTACCGTCATAGCTTTCAACTTGTCCATCCAGACATGTCTCAGCGTCTCATGTCAGATAGCTGCACTATCGTTGGCTATCATCTGATCAACATAAGAACTTGTTGATAGCACAAACAAGTCATTTAACCTCCTCCCTACATGATCAACGTCAGTCTTCACTGCTGAGACGTTGCGGAGAAACTTCACTTCTATCGGGCCGAACAGAACGTGATAGCCCGCACCCACTGCGTTGGTCACAGATAAGTGGTTCTTCTTCATGCCCAACACATGATAAACACTTCTCAAGGTGAGTGGACACTTATCACTGCCTAAAAAAACTATGCCCTCCTTCTCGACTGCATGAACAATATCATAAACTGTTATGATAGCTTCGTTACTTGAGAACGTTTGCAGAGAGGAGAACTTCGACTCATCCCCGGTGAGGTGATGACCACACCTTGAGTCCACGATCCAGTCATCGTCGTAGTCGATGGTGGACAAAGCGCGGACACACATGCCCGTCATAAATGCATTGCCCCATCCTGCAACTATCCGCACTGATCCCTGACCAAGTCAGAACCAAATGTCTAGCTTCTTAATGCTAGCCGAACAATCTGCAACAGTAAAAACCGATCAACTTCTCAAACCGTGCGGATACAAAAACCTATCTGTAGCAACTACACCCGAGTTCAACTTACTGTTCATTCGATAGATATGATGTGACATGGGGTCCTATTTATAGGCACAGAGAAGAGTGTGGTTACCTCCCTAACCGATAGGATCACCACCCTTACTCCCAGCTAGCATAAAGCGTATCCGCACAATGCGCGGACATGAACCCTATCTGCCTTGTCGCCCCGACAAGGACGGACAGCCAGATCGCCAAGGCCAGAACTTGGATTAGTCTGTTATACCCGCGGACACTGCGGATTACGCCACCAGCCCGCACACCCTGCAGACACTGCTCCAGTCCGCACACTCCGAGCCCGCAACTAGAGCGCCAGGCTGACAAGTTGCCGAACTCGGCGGACAGAGAAAACTGTCCGCCCTAACAACGCGATCTCCTGGACTGAGCACAACCTGACTTGGTACAGATCCTGACCTTGTCCACACCTGCAGACATCCCTGGTGCGAACACAGCACCAGCGGATACAGAAGACAAACCGCACAAACCGGAGGACTCAACACCAGTCCGCACTAACCGGCGAACTCCGCGGTTACACCAAACCGCTCCACCAGAGCAAGACCAAGGCACAAGCCATGCCAATCTCCCGAGCTCCAAACCAGTCAGCAACATCCCGGACTCAACAAACTCTAGACGAGTTCGCAACTCCCGCCGATACCAATCCTATCCGCCCGGTTACCTCCTGGGAACAACGCCGCCACCCTTGTCCGCACAGTCCGCGCGGACAGTCCGTCCATGCTGACACTTTCACTTCAAAAATTTCAACAGTACCCCCAAACAGAGCTTTATCATCATGGAAAATACATCTTCATAACCATATTCCTTCTTTTAGAGAGTGCTGCAAGAGAATTTTTCAATAGCGATTCCAGGTGAAGTTTTCTATACCAATTACACAAAAAATTTTTCAATAATACTAAGTGAAACTACATGCTAAGCTAAAATCTAAAATTCAATTTTAATAACATGATCCCCTTTAATATTGCAAACTACCGCCAATTACCAAATTTTTTTTTGAATCATTTTTCATTCATTCGGAACCTTCGTTGGTCCTATGCTAATTCTCGGGCTTCTTGTCTGCTCCAATCAACAAAGGGTTCCATTCTGCCTATTGATGCACCTATTAATTCGTGCGGTGAGTAATTTTAGCTACATGACTCACGATCATACTGTGGGAATCTGCGTGAAAATACAACCGTATTTTTGAATTTCAAATATGATCGTGTACAGTTGAATTTTCACCCGCACGGTATGTTGTACGCACTATGAGCATGTACCTACTTATTCTCCAACAATTATTTCAAATACTTATATTTTAATTTGATGGTTTAGGGTTTAGGGTTTACAAGACGAGATATACATGTCGAGACATGATTCGCTGATGTACCCGATGAAAGCAAAAAACCAACAAGGGAAAGAACTAGCCGCGTGGTTAGAAATCGTAACCGTCGAATCTGCCGAATTGAACAAGGAGTTCGCTGAAACCGTTAGGTCGCCAGACCGCAACCTAACCGCGCGGACACCCCGTTATTCCAAGCTGAAGAAACTCTGTCCGCTATCTGCAAGCCTCCTGACCGTGAGGTCGCCTAGCTGCCAGAATTCGCGAACAGCTGCTGCCGAACTGAACAGACCGCTAGAAGTGGACAACCTTATTGAACTAGGAAAGATTGTCAATGAGAAGACCGCCTAGTCGCAAGCCGCGACCTGCTGCTAACCGCCGATTGTATCTGAAACTATCTGCACTGATCCATGACCAAGTAAGAACCAATTCTCTGACTTCTCAATGCTAGCCGAACAATCTGTAACAGCAAAAACCGATCAACTTCTCAAACCGTGCGGATACAAAAACCTGTTCGTAGCAACTACACCCGAGTTCAACTTACTGTTCATTCGATAAATATGATGTGACAGAGGGTCCAATTTATAGGCGCGGAGAGGAGTGTGGTCACCGCCCTAACCGATAGGATCACCACCCTTACTCACAGCTAGCACAAAGCGTATTCGCACAATGCGCGGACATGAACCCTATCTGCCTTGTCGCCCCGACAAGGCCGGACAGCCAGATCGCCAAGGCCAGAACTTGGATCAGTCTGCTATACCACGGACACTGCGGATTCTGCCACCAGTCCGCACACCCTGCAGACACTGCTCCAGTCCGCAAACTCCGAGCCCGCAACTAGAGCGCCAGGCTGACAAGCTGCCGAACTCGGCGGACAGAGAAAACAGTCCGCGCTAACAGCGCGATCTCCTGGACTGAGCACAATCAGACTTGGAACAGATCCAGACCATGTCCACACCTCCAGACATCCCTGGTGCGAACACGGCACCAGCGGATACAGAAGACAAACCGCACAAATCAGAGGACTCAACACCAGTCCGCACTAACCGGCGAACTCCGTGGTTACGCCAAACCGCTCCACCAGAGCAAGACCAAGGCACAAGCAATGCCAATATCCCGAGCTCCAAACCAGTCAGCAACATCCCGGACTCAGCGAACTCTAGACGAGTCCGCAACTCCCGCCGATACCAATCCTATCCGCCCGGTTACCTTCTGGGAACAACGCCGCCTGCAGAATGCTAGCCGACCTGGCTAGCCGCCACCCCTGTCCGCACAGTCCGCGAGGACAGTCCGTCTATGCCGACATTTTCACTTCAAAAATTTCAACAGTGCCCCCAAACAGAGCTTTACCATCATGGAAAACACATCTTCATAACCATATTCCTTCTTTTAGAGAGTGCTTCAGGAGAATTTTTCAATAGCAATTCCAGGTAAAGTTTTCTATATCAATTGCACCGATTTTTTTTCAATAATACTAAGTGAAACTACATGCTAAACTATAATCTGAAATTCAATTTTAATAAAATAATGCCCTTTAATACTGCAAACTACCGCCAATTACAAAGTTTATTTTTTGAATCATTTTTCATTCATTCTGAACCTTGGTTGGTCCTATGCTAATTCTCGGGCTTCTTGTCTGCTCCAATCAACAAAGGGTTCCATTCTGCCTATTGATGCACCTATTAATTCGTGCGATGAGTAATTTTAGCTACATGATTCACGATCATACTGTGGGAATCTGCTTGAAAATAAAACCGTATTTTTGAATTTCAAATATGATCATATTTTTGCCACGTGTACGGTTGAAATGTCACCCTCACGGTACATTGTACGCACTATGAGCATGTACATACTCATTCTCCAATAATTATTTCAAATACTTATATTTTAATTTGATGGTTAGACTAACAGTTACATTTGTATTTTGTAGACCATCCATGGATCAAAGAAGACGGAGAAGCACCTGACACACCTCTTGATAATGCAGTTCTCAATAGGCTAAAGCAATTCAGAGAGCTGAACAAGTTCAAACAAGTTGCTCTAAGGGTAACATTACTAGTTACCTATTCCTTTAATAATGAGTATGCCAATAACACCTAATGGCAACCTCATTGAGTCCAATAACCTTCAATATTTTGTTAAAATCTGTGATTAGTAGACAAATTTTTTGCTTGCATGCTCGACATTATATCTCGGATCGATAGTTCAAAAAGACGGAGGTATTGATAAAGATGTGACACAGAATCCAAGCGGGTTGGTTGAAGTGGAGAGGCGCATCAGGGATCTTATGTGATCGCAAAGTACCACTAAAACTTAAAGGCGAGTTTTAACGTATTGCAATTAGACACACGATGCTCTATGGTTCTGACTGTTGGGCAGTGAATTGTGTACATGAGCAAAAAATGAGAGTTGCGGAGATGAGAATGCTTAGGTGGATGTGTGGACACACGAGATTGGATAAAATTGGGAATGAAAGTATCAGGGATAAGACGGGGGTAGCACCAATTGCAGAGAAGACGCGAGAAGCTTGTCTAAGATGGTTTGGACACGTACAAAGGAGACCATTAGAGGCACCTGTTAGGCATTGTGAGAGTCTAGTCACTAGGCATGTTAAACGAGGGAGGGGTAGACCAATAAAGACTTGGAATGAAAATGTACGGAAAGACATGACGCACTTAGACATTAGTGAGATTATGACAAAAGATAGGGCACAGTGGCGACGAAGGATCCATATATCCGACCCCACTATAGTGGGATAATGGCTTGAGTGTTGTTGTATGCTCGACATTATATCCTGAATTTGTTTATCTCTAGTTTCTTGAGAATTCAACTTCTTTCGTTGTTTTTCTCTGAACTGAACTTTCTGCCGATGATAGCTCATGAAAGAAACCCATATTTATGAATTAAGGCTCCATTTGGCACGACGGTAGCGGTCGTGAAAGCGGTGGTTATGAATCATCATTCGTGAATGCCCGACCTCACCTAAGGAACTTCATCCACTTTTATGTTCAAAACCACTTTCCTTTCTTGGTGGCGGTTATAACTGTTGTCATGCCAAACATGCATTCTATGGCGGTGGGATTTTCTTCCAAATTCACCCGAGCAAAAACGCCGAAGGGAGCATAAATCTTAAATGAAATGGCTACACATGTCTTGTTATGTATATACATTGGAGTATATAACCCAAAAAATTGTCAAATGCATGGAAGTATGAGAATATAGAATAAGCAGGAGTTATCGTTACACTTAGAAAATATACATTTCCTTGAATATACTAATATTAAATATTATCTTTTTCATTTGTACTTTATCAAAGAGCAAACGTGACAGTATAAGGGACCACTATTTCAGTGGTATCTGTGAGCAGACACTTTGTTTATTTATTGTCAAAGGTTAGGTCCTCCTCTGAGAGAAGCAACTTTGTGCATAATGTCAAATGTTAGGTCTGTTTCCAATCTTCCCCCACCCAAACCCCCAATGATTGGGGACAATATGGATTATGTTGTTGTTGTTGTTGTACTTTATCAAAGAGCAATAGCCATTTCTCAAACTTCTAAAATTTATGCTTTATTATTGACATAAAATGTGCAGGTCATTGCAGGATGTTTATCAGAAGAAGAGATTAGGGGTCTCAAGGAAATGTTCAAAAACATTGATACTGATAACAGTGGGACCATAACTACTGAAGAGCTAAGACAAGGGCTCCTACAGCAAGGAACAAAGCTTTCAGAAGCAGAAGTCAAGCAGTTGCTTGAAGCTGTAAGTTCTGCATATCAACAAGGAATTTTGTTTCAGAAATCTTGCAGCTTACTATAAATTTTCTGAAATTTTCTTCTGAAATTTTCATCATTGTCTTTATGTTAACTGCAGGCTGATGCGGATGGAAATGGAACCATCGACTACGATGAGTTCATCACTGCTACAATGCACCTGAACAGAATGGACAGAGAGGAGCATCTATACACAGCATTCCAATACTTCGATAAGGATAACAGCGGGTAAACTCAAACATTAAGTTTGTTTCTTTTTTACATTCTTCTCAGCCTTCTACTTCTTATGTTTCTACTTGAGGGCTTAGAAAGGTCTGAATGTATAGACTGATACTCAAATTTTTTCTTATGTAATCTTCAATTCAGCTACATTACTAGAGATGAGCTTGAGCAAGCTCTTAAGGAGAAGGGCTTTTACGAAACCAAGGACATAAAGGAGATAATCTCTGAAGCTGATGCAGACAATGTAAGAATACATAAAACTTAATGAAATACTGAAATGTCTCTAATAGTATGTTAAATTGGCTCAAATTCAACTCTGATTTAACCACAACTAACATGTTCCATGTTGGCATGCATAGACCAATGAAATCAAAGTCTTCAATTAACTTTCAGTTCTAAAATCTTCCAAAAAAATAAGATGCTTCTTCTAATATAATCAATGTTATATGCAGGATGGGAGGATCAACTACGAGGAGTTTGTCGCAATGATGAGGAAAGGTAATCCAGAAATTGTTAATCCAAAGAAGAGAAGGGATGTTGTTCTGTAAAATGGAACACAAATGAAATTATTGAAATGATCTTGTCAATGATTGTAAATGCATAGACAACTTCAAATTCTTTAGCATGCAGCACAAGGGGAGGGGGGCCCCTAAAAAGTGCTAAATTTGGCATCCAATGAGTTTATTTTGAATAGGGTTTTTTGTGTGCACTATTGATACTTAAATCATACTTTGAATATTGAGGAAATGTACAAGGTTTTGTGGGGGGTTTGAAAGGTTTTCATTTAATTGAATTCTTCATAAATTGACATAGGAAAACAATAAATATTTATTGGATGTGCTGAAAATCTCACAAGCTAATCAACCGATAGTTCTGGTACCAAGCAAACACTTCCAGAGCTATCAAGCTGATCACTTGATCAAGCGGAAAGTTGGAACCAGGCGCAGGAACACTCCAACCATAAACTGAGCTAAGTAATCAGAAACAACAGAGAGCAACCACAGATCTTGTATTATCAAATATCAACTTTACAAGGCAAGGAATACATGGCGAGACATGATTTAGCCAAGTACAATAGAGAAGCATACAAGCAAACAAGACTCTTCAAGCCGGGCGGACTGCCCCAGAGACCGCCGAATCCGCCGAGTCCACTGAGACCGCCAAGCCGCTGCTGCTGCACCACTGATCTACGGAGTCCGCGAAGTTTGCGGCGCGGACTACCCGTTATTCTGTTGAGACGACTGCACTGCAAGCTGCCGCCGAACTGAAAGAACAGACCGCCTAGTCCACCGAGACCGGCGAAAGGGTTATTGAACTTGAACAATTGCAGGAGAGAAGACTGGCTGGCCGCAAAGTGCGACCTGCTGCAAACCGCTGATTGTAACCGCAAGCTCCAATGCTTCCTGACTGCAATCAAAACCAGACTTCTGGCTTCACAGTGCTAGCTGCACAACCTGCAAACTACAACCAGTTAATCCTTCTCAATCCGCACAGACTAGAAAATCGAGGGCGCAACAATTAACCCGCGCTCAACTTACTGTTCATTCAGTTACTGTTGAAGTGATGGGGGTCCTATTTATAGGCGGGGTGTGGAGTGTAGTCGCCGTCCTAGTGGATAGAATCACCACCCCAGGTCGCAGCTAGCACAATGCAGTCCGCCGAGTCCGTAAGGACAAGACACGACATCAGCCGATTCGCCAGGCACCAAGTCAGGAAGCCAGTCCGCTACCTGGTGGACACCGCATCAGTCTGCATGTTGCACAACACGCAGACAACAACATCACACATATTGCACCAGCCCGCACGCTATACGCGGACATAGCACCAGCCCGCACAGCTTGCGAACACCGCACCAGCCCGCCACACGAGTTCACGACCAACAGGCACAGATCGCCCGGTCAACCAGCGGACACCGCGGGCTCTGCGAATACCCTGGACTTGTCACAGAATGTGACCAAGTCCAGCAAATCACCAAACACCTGGCGCGAGCTCGGCGGACACGAAGCCAGATCGCCAGCTCCAAAGACAGTCTGCCACCATGAACACGGTTATCACCAACCGCATCACCAGAGATCAAGGGCAAGGACCAATGCCGATCTCGCGATCTCCAAACACAGTCCGCCACAGCAGACTCCGCGAACTCAAACAGAGTCCGCCACATTCCCGCGGATACACCACCAATCCGCCCGGTTACTTCAAGGAACAGCCAACAGCTGAACCACAAGCTGAGCTGATTGCATGCATCACCGGGTCGCAATAACAGGCCGCCCAAGCCACACAACCAGTTCACCCAGGCCGCACCATCAGATAACCCAGACCGCACCATCAGGCCGCCCAGGTCGCGCGGTCTGCTTGATCAACATCCACTTTCACTTCACAATTTTTAATAGGATGAATCACTATTATATATCTGTGGTGATGTAGCATATCAAGTAATGAGTTATAGAAGCACAAGGAATGATTCCTTATTCAAATATCACACACCCACTTGTGATGAAGGCTATGTTATTGAAGATAAAAGTGACTGAAATCTTTAATGGCCAAGGTTTCCAGAATTTAATTTCTAACTTCTGAAACATAGAAATCTGACCAATATCAATATTTTTCCTTCACATAATACATAAATTTAGCTTACACATTATTAGTGAATAAGAATTTATTTCTAGCTCTCTGCATTATTGTTTTCCTGTTGTAGAATTTGTTGGATGCAAAAGTTTGCTTTTGCACCAGAAATTAGATACCACAACTGATTCATATGCTAAATATAAGATTGCTGATAGCACCAATAAAAAAGAGTCTGTTTGACTAAGTTGTGGCTATGCAAGAAGCAGTGGTGGGAAACAGTGGTGCAGGAATCTGCTGTTTTGCAGTGGTGAAAAAATTCATGAAACTGTTTGAAAAACTGTATTTGCAGTGCTGTGTGAAACAGTGGTGCAGAACAAAACAAAAATGAAAATTAAACTACTAATAATTCTGCCATTCATTTCTCCCCAATTTGCTTTGAGGTCATGTAAGGTATTTTAGTAGGAGATTGGAGTATGTATTTGCTTATTACCAAAGCGCCCGCCGCAACGAGGTTTTGGTAAATAATAAACCTCAGTTTCTGGTTATTTTGGTGAATTAACATGATCTGTTCGTCATTAAACATATCATCATCATCATTGTTGTGCTCTTCCATCGTGAAGATACCTGATAACAAAAATATTTAAACGAAGAGATGCATAACATGATTCCAAATTGTAAACATAAACAACAATGCTAGATTCCAAATTAACATACACAGCAAAAGTTTAACATTACAAAACATTGCAAGAGTTCAAAATAGGCCGAATTGGCGGCGTCCCTGGAGGTGAGATCTGCATCGGTAGAGGACTGCAAGAGTGCGGAGGAAGAATTACGAGGAGAGATCGGCGGCGATAGAGCAGAAAAATCAACCCAATAACGGGAGAAAAAATCTCAGCGTTAGCCGACGAGCGGACAAGAACGGCAGAAATCAAGCAGAATAATCAAACATACCTAACGGAGGAGAAGAGAGGCGGAGAACGACGCCGGCGTTAGCCGACAAGCGGCCGAGAACAACGAAGAAGAATGCGCTGCGGCTAGGGCTCCGGAGAAAAATCGGGAAGAAGAACTTGCTGAAATCAGGGCTGCCGCTGCTTTTGACGAAACGTCGTCCCACTGCTGCTGCTTTAAAACTGTTTGGCGCTGATTTCTCTGCCGCAGCAGTGTGCAGCACCCCTGCCGCTTTACCAAACAGTGCCAAAGTCTGCAACATATAATTGAACAAATAATAGTTGAAATATCTTTCCTTCACAAACACTTGTTTATTTTTTGTCCCACTTCCTTTATTTTGCAACAACATTTGGCTGCATCACTCAAACACATGAATGCTTCTTCGTGCCTTTACTTTATTTCTATGTATAAAAGTTCAGATTGTATTCGTCATCTAGTGTAGCATACAACGTGCACAAACATAATATTATCAAATTATATAAAACGCCCAAGCAGTTAAGGATTTCCAGAGTATGAAAAATTCACACAAAAGCTAATAACAAAAACAAGAGAGGTGTCCACTGAAGTAGGAATTACAAGATTCATTAAACAATTCATACACCAAAGTTCATAATATTAGGCCTTAGAGCCTTTGCATAGATATCATAAAACAAATTCAAAAGGAAGCGAGGCATGCAATCCAGCATTGCAAAATACAAAAAAATAAGCTCTTCAACACTTTTAGTTTTAGGCTTGGCCTGCTAAACAAAGGTCACGCTATATGTCCTACAACCAAAAATCATAAAAGAAAAATGAGGGTAAGCCTAAGCTGGCCAAACATTGTGTAACAACAATTCCCTCCTTCGGCCATCCTAGTAGACAATGAGTTGAGCTAGCTCAGACCCTGCAAATATGCAAATGAAGCAACATGCAATATGCATAACAAAGCAAAAGTAAAGACAAACACCTACTCTGCGTAGGTAGTATTTCAGGCATCACACGTGCACTATGTTGAGCATGAAATTAAAAGCGACCTACATTGCATCATGAATGAAATCCTGGTTTGTAGCAAAACCTAAAATAACTTCACATGGATCTAACTTATCAATCAATCAACAATATTATCGAAAACACTCATGACCGCATTACCATACGCTCAAAGAAACATCTACACAATACACACACACCCAAAATATGCAAGGCATACATAGTCATAAGTCATAGGTTTATCTTCTCATATTACGCAAGCTAAGCCGTAAAGCATACCCGGCGACATAGTTCTATTCCAGTCATCGTAACCCATAATGTAAGGGATACCAACTAGAGGTTTCACGTCACCACACTTGTGTGCTCTGGCTGCGAGCTCGTGGTATGCGGATTGGAGTGGAGCCCGTAGGCGCGTGTGGACTGGAGCTGTGTCCGCAGGTGGCCGGACTAGGGCAGTGTTCGCAGAGTTCGGCTGTATGGAGATCAATTCTGGCATTGCCGTGGCGACAAGGCGGACTAGCTTGATATCCGTCCTTGGTAGTGCGACCTTGGAGGACCGGCTGTCTAGCCTAGTCGCGGCGGTCTGGTTGTGTATCCGCGGTTTGGCGGATACTCTTGGTGCTCGCCGCGAGATAGGGTGGTGATCATATCAGCTAGGGCAGTGATCATACTCCTCTCCGCGTCTATAAATAGGACCCCCCTGTCACATCAATATATATCGAGTGAACAGTAAGTGGACTTGGGCAGTTGCTGCGGACATGGTTTTCTATCCGTGCGGTTTGAAGTGCTTGATCGGTTTGTGCTGTGCAGGCTGTGTGGATAGCGCTGAGAAGTCAAGGGCTTAGTTTTGACTTCAGTCAGGGACAGTGCAGACTCTGTAGTTTGCAGCCAGCGGTTAGCAGCAGGTCGCGGCTTGCGACCAGGCGGTCTTCTCTTCTGCAACTTGTTTCCCAGTTCAATAAGTTGTCCGGTCTGGAGGCTTGTTCAGTTCTGCAGCAGCAGTTCGCGTGATCTGGCGGCTAGGTGACCTCGCGGTAAGACGGCTTGCATTTCAGCGGACAGAGTTCTTTTCAGCATTGGAATAACGGGTTGTCCGCACGGCTTGGTTGTTCTCTTGCGACTAGGCGGCTTCAGCGGACTCCTTAGGCAGCTCGACTGGGTCGGTGACTTCTTCTTGAGACCACGCAGCTTGTGCTTCGCCTTGTAATTTTTTCTGCTTCTGTCGGATACATTGGTGAATCATGTCTCACAATGTATGCTTTGCCTTGTAAAGATTTTATGATAGTACAAGCTTCTTGCTCTTCTATTGGCTTTTGGTTTGCTTGGGCTCAAATTTGTTGAGTCTTCCTGCGCCTGGTTTCTCGTTTTCCACGAATCACAAATTTTTACATGGTATCAGAGGGAACATAGGCTGAGCAGTGATCAACCGTCAGCTTGATTTTTTTGTTTCTGTGAGTCTGAGTATTCCTGGTTCAGTGTAATGGAAGGTGGAATGGCAAGAGGTCTTGTAATTGAGCTCCTTACATCGACCAACTTCAAAAAGTGGAAGTCGTGTATAAAAGGCTTTCTTTTAGGCGAAGACTTGTGGGAGGTCGTCTGTGGAGACAATAGGCAAGAGGTGGTTGCTGCTCCTGGCAATGCTGATGCGGTGAGAGCTTGGAGGAAGATAAATGTGAAGGCGGAGTTTACTCTCAAGCAGGCTATCTCATTGGAACTCTTTGACCACATCATCGAATGTTAGTCTGCTGCGGAGATTTGTACTTCCCTTGATGGGTTGTTCAACAGGAAGAATGTAGCTCGCCAATAATTCCTGGAGAATGACTTGGCTAGAGCCACTTAGGGAGATTTGTCCATCTCAACATTCTTCCTAAAGATGAAGAATTTGTGCGCTGAGATTTCAGCGTTGGACCCTGATGATCCTATCTCGGAAGCAAAGCTGAAGAGGCACATGATCCGTGGGTTGTGCAAGGAATATGTGGCCTTTGTCACTTCTGTTCAAGGCTGGGCCAATCAGTCGTCTTTGCTGGAGCTGAAAAACCTGTTGGCTTTGCAGGAGAGATTAGCAAGTAAGATGGTTGAAGTCACCATCTCTGGAGGAGATGGTGAGGCGCTCTTCTCAGGGAAGAAAAGGAGATGGGACAAGAAGAAGAAGTCGGCTGCTGGTGATGGTCCTTCTACTTCATATTAGCAAGAGATGAGTGTATCTCCTGAGCGTGATGAGAAGAGGAAGGAAGGTCCATGGTGCTATAAATGCAACCAGTCTGGCCACTTTAAGAAGGACTGTAAGGTTAAATTTCAGTCGGTGAACGTGACCCTTATAGGGAGTAAAGATATGAACTTGGTTGGGTTATCAACAAGTTCTTATGTTGATCGAATTAGGGCCAATGATAGTGCATCTATCTGGCATGAAAGACTGGAACACGTCGGGATAGGCAGGTTGAAAGTGATGGTGGTAAGGAGCTTTGTGAAAGGCTTGCCTAGATTTTCGTCCCTCGGCGATGGTCATGTTTTCGTGACATGTCAATACGATGAGGCTCATCGCTTCACATTTGATAACTCGCAGACTAGCTGTACAACACCATTGGAGTGCATCCATGGTGAGTTGTCGGGACCGACCATCACCGCCGGTCTTGGAGGCAGCAAATACATGCTGATGTTGATTGATGACTACTCGAGATACACTTGTGTGTACTTCATGAAGGGGAAGTCACATGCATTCCGTTTGTTTGTGGAGTTCAAGGAGCTAGTGGAGGGCCGACTTGGCCTGCAGATCGAGAAGTTGAGAACAGACAACGTGAGTGAATTTATTTCAACCGTGTTCTCTAACTTTTGCGGGAAGTGCAGAATTCGGAGAGAGCTCACTTGTGCACATACTCCACAACAAAATAGAGTAGCAGAGCGGAAGATCCGTCATCTGACGGAGACCTACAAGTGTTGGCTTCATGCCAAAGGCATTCCTAGGGCCTTCTAGGCAGAGGGGATGGATTGTGCGTCATGTGTCATCAATCAGATGCCTCTGAGTCCGATCAACATGAAGTCTCCTCATGAGTTGATGTTCAAAGAGAAGCCCAGCGTGAAACACTTTTGGGTGTTTGGGTCGACCTGCTATATACACGTCCCGGAGGCTCTCAGGACAAAGTTGGATGTGAAGACAAGAAAGCTAGTCTTCATGGGCTATGATGAGCAGAAGAAGGGATGGAAGTGTATGGATCAAGTGACGAAGAAATTCGTCGTCTCAAGAGACATGGTCTTCAACGAGTTGACGACATATGGTGGTGGCTCCTTTGTGGAGCTACCGGAAAGCAGAACAGACGATGGGCAGGTTGAGGCTGCTGAAGATCTTCTGTTGGAGCTGCCTATGTCACCAGGAGCTCCATGTTGTTCTAGCTCCGAAGCGCAGGCCTCTGGTTCAGGAAGCAGGGGGAACGATGCTCAAGGTGCTTCTAGTTCCGGGATGGAGGCTTCTGGTTCAGGAAGCAGGGGGAGCGATGCTCCAGGTGATTCTAGTTCCAGGGCAGAGGAAGCAAGGGGAGCGATGCTCCAGTTTTTCCCAGGAACGGAGCTAGATCAAAAGAAGCAATGAAGGTGGTTAGCCATGATCAGGCTCTTCAGAGATCGAAGAAGATTACCAACCCACCAGCTTAATTTTGCGAAGGAAACGCGATGAGCTCGGTCTCTTGTTTCTTCGCAGGACCTCTGGTCGAGCGAGAGCCTTCTAGCTATGAAGACACCACTGAAGTCAAGAAGGTGGAAAGCTCTAAGGATGAGGAGGTGGTTGTCCTCAAGGGAGACGAGGCTTGTGACCTTGTGCCCAAGGTTGATGGTGTTACTCCTGTGACGTACAAGTGGGTATTAAAGCTGGAGGGATCCCTTATGGTCTTTGATATGCTGAGTGAGGACTATATCACTAACATCTTCTTGAAGGCGCTATCAGAGAGGCCAAGGATGAGGTCATACTGGCTACATTGAACAAGAAGGCACAGAACATTATTGTTAGTGTCATAAATGATTCAACCTTTCAGAATCTGGTTCATGACCATACCTCCAAGGAGATGTGGGACACTTTGGTGGTCTACATGGAGGGAACTGAAGAGGTCAGAGATGATAGAAAATTCATGCCCAACTAAGAGTATGAGACCTTCATGCAGTCCCAGAAAAAGAACATAGTTACTTGCTATGAAAGATTTTTAAGGACAGTTAATGAACTGAGGGCCAATGAGAGGGTCTTCAGTCATTATGAGCTTAATGACAAGTTCTTGAGGTATCTCATCAGAGAATGAGACACCAAGATATGTTCCATCAGAGAGGTGGCCAAGCTAGCTGATACTCCTTCCCATACTCTATTTGGAAAGTTTCTCTCTTATGAGATGCAGCTAGCTGCAAGGAAAGAGGAGAAGTCCGCCAGCAAATCCCAGGCCAAGGAAAAGCTTTGACCTTCAGAGCAGAGAGCACCAAGAAAGGCAAGGAGAGGATTCCCTCTCCTTCATGGAGGCTTGCTGACTCAGACAGCACTGTGCCAAGTTCATCTGACAGCAGCTTGCCTAGACCTTACGTACACCTCAACGCTAAGAACATAATAGCGGAGCTCCCACATACTCTTGCTGGAAATCCCCCAGTCTTTATGGTCGGGAGTGCGTTTAAGGGATAATCCTCCAGACTGCAGTATAAACAACCTACTAGCCCCAAAAACCTGCACTCCTCACCAGAGTCAACGTATTTCTGTCGGTGTGCCGACTGGACCAGTACCGAATGACCCACCACAACAAGCACAATCCAGGTATAATAATACCTATCCGAGCCTCCAGCTCGCAGGACCATCTGATACTCAAGTCTTATAAAACATCGAGCCTTCAGCTCGCAGTACTAACACGTCCTTAATTTATCACTATCCCGAGCCTCCAGCTCACAAGATTAACGAGTCCTAAATCACTCCAACCCATACACGAGTGAGATTACTATGTTGTTCTTTCAACCTGTTAGACTACTCTTGTATAACTTTTAGTTGTACATATCGACTTATGGTTGATCATGGACTTCCCGAGGTCTACCCGGTGAATGGCTCACAACGGTACTAGGAGATACGATGAGTTGAAGCTCAAATCTCCTTTTCTCAAGATATTTAATATTAATGGTGCTGCCTTTATTCAAACCCTCTCTCAAGGTCACTGTTAGATTTACATGTAAGACCCCCTCCCCTCGCTTCATGAAAACGACACAAACAGGGGGATCCTACCGCACACCGCCGCCAACATACGATACCGAAGGAGCAACAGAGGGACACTCATCTCCATCATCTCCCTTCGGTTTCCCCCTATCACATACTAACGATGATGTTAAGCGAACAACAATACATATAAAAGAAAGGTGAAGCAGTTTCCCGGCGAAAGGCAGCATTAACGGGTGCACCTTATTACGGAAAGCGGAATGCATAGTCTCATAACGGAAGATTACCCTTCACATACACTCCATACCCGAAACCTGAGCAAGCTCGCTCCTTCTGGGTGATATCCTTTATCCGCACAGGTCACCTGTGCAAATGACAAATCATTAGAACTACGTATAAAATACAATCCTTAATAGCATCAAGTGTAGTAGTTTTTTTACAGTAGATATGAAATTTCTATTTTGGGTCGAGGCTGTCTTCCCATGAACACCACCTACGTACTCTGTATCACCCTACATACGGTCTACGACCCACGCAGTTTTATAGTTTCGCGCATGTTGTCTTCCCAGACCGTCCACCATGCGGGTTGCCTCGGAGTGAAACTCTTCAGGCATCCGATATTTTCTCATGACATATATCCCGAAGGCACAAACACATTCCAGAATGAATCGCATCTCGAGACACATTTTTTGAAGGCACAAATACATTCCATAAGGAATCACATCTCGAGGCACATTTCATTTCCGTAGGAACAATATCTCAGAGACATAACTTATTCCCGTAGAAATAATAACTCAGAGACGCAACTTATTCCCATAGGAATAGTATCTCAGAGGTGCGTCTCGTTCCTGCAGAAATAATATCTCAGAGGCGTAACTTATTCCCGTAGGAATAATAACTCTGAGGCACAGCTTATTCCCATAGGAATAGTATCTCGGAGGCACATTTCGTTCCCGTAGGAACAATATCTTAGAGACATAACTTATTCCCGTATAAATAATAACTCAGAGGCATATCTTATTACCGTAGGAATAGTATCTCGGAGGCACATCTCGTTCCCATAGGAACAAAATCTCAGAGGCACAACAAATTCCCATAGGAATAGTAACTCGGAGGCACAACTTATTCTCTTAGGAATAGTATCTCGGAGGCACATCTCGTTCCCGTAGGAACATTATCTCAGAAGCACGAATTATTCCCGTAGGAATAGTATCTCGGAGGCACAACCATTGAAGACAAATGTACCATAAATTATGAACCGGTAGTAATTAGATCGATTAAAAATGGAAGACCTTATAAATCAAATAAGTCAACGTCATGATAACCAAGGGTTGAGTCAAAGGTTGGAGCCTCATCCTGCCCAATAACTTATAAACCAGAATTTTAGCTATATAGCTCTAGTAAGCACCAATTCTTGGCTTAACTTATCATACGTCATGGCCTCTTGGGTTACACATAAGTTTGGTCACAAAATAACTAAAGGAAATCATGCTCATTCGTAAGACTTGTGCGTTAATTTGATAATTTGCTAACTACTGAATGATTTGTCAGGTGGTTAAGATGTCAACCTCAACCGCACACTCTACTTTATAGAAATTCGATCGAGTCCTGCACTATTTAGATTTGACCATGATGGAATTTCTCATCACCAAGTCAACTATGAATTAAAAGTGAAATCAATTAAAGAGCCTTATCCCCTAACTTATCTGCACTGCTCTATTGATAAGAGTGACGGCCTAGTTCTGCACTACATAGGGTTAACCCTGAATCGAATTGTCCGCTCAACTCTACTGATAAGAGCGACTGGTAGTTCAAGTCTAACTAGGGTCGACCCTGAAGGAATGTCCCGTCTTCAGGTCAACTCTTAATTGTAGACAAAACTAAATAAAGATGTCTACCCTCAGACTTTTCCGCACTACTCTACCGATAAGATCGGCGACCAGTCCGGGTCTAACTAGGGTTGTCTCCGAAGGAATGTCCCGTCTTCAGGTTAACTCTTAATTTTGACAAAACTAAATAACGCAAAACATTGAACAATTTGCTCTTCTCTACTGATAAGGGTGGCACTCAGTTCAACATTATTTAAATACAATACTAAAATTAAAACATAAACCTCGATCTGTCCGCTCTGCACGAAGAGTGGCAGCCAGTTTGACTATTAAAGACTGTACTGAAACAAAAGGCTAAACCTCGATCTGTCCGCTCTGCTCGAAAAATGGCGGCCAGTTCGGTAATTAAAGGTTGTACTGAAACAAAAGCATAAATCTCGATCTATCTGCTCTGCTCAAAGAGTGGCTGCCAAATCAGCAATTAAAGGCTGTACTGAAACAAAATCCTAAACCTCGATCTGTTCGCTCTGCTCGAAGAGTGACGACCAGTTCGACAATTAAAGGTTGTACTGAAACAAAATCTAAACCTCAAACTGTCCGCTCTGCTTGAAGAGTGGCGACCAGTTTGACAATTAAAGGCTATACTGAAACAAAAGCCTAAACCTCGATATATTCTCCTCTTGTGCATGTCGGTGATGAGATGCAACACACACAATTTTATCATCGACCTCTCTCTATCTTATCTTTTTAAATAAACAAAGAAAAATAAAGTGACAGCCCTCCACTTTTATTGTATTGAACCCGTCGGCTGATGTTGAGCCAAATGGATTACATTGTACCCATAATTACGCGATCTAATCGATATATATCTGAATATAACCCTATTAGCAGGAGGTAAATATACATATATGTATTTATGTAGATATATAACTATGTATATACAAATATAACTGTAAAACTATATATAATAGACGGGAAACCGTCGGCATGCAGTGCCTTCCCCTCCCTCCACCACAGTCTGGTCGCCGGCTTGCCACGCCACCACCTCCGGCCGGTTAGCAGGAGGTAGGCGCACCACCCGACAGTGGTCTAGCGGCCTGGCGCCGCAGCCGGCCGCCGGTGATAAATTTGGAACAGAGCCATTAAACTCTCGGGCACCGCCAGAGCTTCGCTCTCCGGCGATGCCGCTGCCTGAAACCCTCCCGGAGAGGGTTGCCAACCCCTTTGTAGCACTCCTTAGTATGCTTTAACGAGCCCGAGGAGATTTTTCCCGAGCATGGTGGGGTTAGGTGGCGGAAACAGAGGTGGGGCACGATTTCGTTTTGCTTGGGGAGGAGCTCTTCCCCCCTTCCCCATCTACCTTAAGAGGAAGGGCCTTTATATAGAGTGGCCAAGACCCCTCCCCTCCCTCTCTTTCTTCTTGGCCAAGCAACAACCCAGGCTGTCTCAACCATGCCGAGGTTGGAGGTGGCTGCTGGCAGCATCTGAGTGGAGGAGTGTACGACTGAGTTAGATTAAGCACAATTTAGGGAACCCTAGTTGAGGCTCTATTTATTTGGGCGTTTCGCTGCTCGGTTTTTGGCAAACGTCATCGGAAGGAGGGTAAACAGATGAATCTTTGACGGCGTTTGCTCCGTTTCCACCCGCCCGCCCTGAGAAATGCCCCCAAAAAGCTCCGTTTGAAGCAGCCACCTCCCCCCTCCGATTTGAACACTCTGTTTCCACCCTCCGAATAGACCCGCCACCGCCGAACCAAATGGAGCCTGAGTTAGGCTCCATTTGATTCCGCGTTTCGCTGCTTCATTTTGGGCAAACGCCGCCGGAAGGAGGGTAAACAAATGAACCTTCAGCGGCGTTTGGTCCGTTTCCACCCGCCCGCCTTGAAAAATGCCCCAAAAAGCTCTGTTTGAAGCAGCCACCTCCCCCCTCCGATTTGAACACTCTGTTTCCACCCTCCGAATAGACCCGCCACCGCCGAACCAAATGGAGCATGAGTTACTCCTCCCTCTCTCCTTCTCTCTCCCTTAACTCGGGTAGTGTTGGGTCCAGCCAACTCTGGTTGGCCTGGGGACAGCTGGCAGTACCTTAGAGGCTTGCTGGTACAGGTTTGGGTTAACCAATCAAAGGCCAGCACATGGATTGGATTGTGTGTTTTCCTTTGGTTAGATGAGTGGCTTGGATCTCATCTTAAGATCGAATCACCTTCTTCCTTCCAAGATCTAACTGCCACTTGGCTTAATCTCCTTTTCTTTGAGAGGTGTGCTTCGTGGCTGATCCACCAATCATGGGTGAGCAGGGGGATTGATGTTTTCTTTTGAGTGGGAGATGAGTGGGGAGGTTTTAAAGCTTACAAAAATCACCTCTTATAAGAGGGTTTGTCCAAGTGGACCCAAAGTAGGGTCCCTTATGCATGTCAAGGCCAACATGAGTCCGGGTTGTCGAGTGTCGAGTTGATATTATGGCGACAAAGTTGAATTCGTGCATTTACGTGGTCCAAGATGTTGTAATATTTTATGAGCTTTATTTATTTATTTATTTTTAACCGATCAAACGATGTCGGAATTCAGCAAAACGAGTCTCGTTATACTCGTGCTGACCGTACGAGTCTAGAGTATTTGAATGAAGTCAATTTGGAGTTTGTATGCTCAATATTTTAACATGATGTCGTTAAGACGCGCAACACTACTCAAAATAGTCGTTTTCTCCAAACGATCTCAGATCGAGATGAAACAAGTTCTGGTGTGCTTGTACTGACTATATAAGTCCAATGGAACTGACGGAAGTCGATTCAAAGCATATATGCTCAATATTTTAACGCAGCGTCGTTGCAGCGCGTAACACTACACAAAAAGGTCGTTTTCATTAAATGACATTGGATTGAGACAAAATGAGTTTTGGTGCACTCGTATAGATTATACGAGTCCAATGCAACTGACGGAAGTCGATGCGGAGCCCGTATGCTCGATACTTTAACGTAGCGTCGTTGCGACGCATAACATTACTCAAAAAGATCGTTTTCACTAAATGGCATTTGATTGAGAAGAAACGAGTTCCAATGCACTCGTACAGGCTATACGAGTCCAATGCAACTGACAGAAGTCGATTCAGAGCATGTATGATCGATATTTTAACACAACATTATTGTGGCGCGTAACACTACTCAAAAAGGTCGTTTTCACTAAACGACATTAGATTGAGACGAAATGAGTTCTGGTGCACTCGTACAGACTATACGAGTCCAATGCACCTGATGGAAGTCGATTCAGAGCACGTATAGTCGATATTTTAGCACATTATCCTTAACCATGTAGCGTAGGTCGGGTCGTAATTTGGCAGGATCCGGTCCAAACCCCTTCCTGGGTTCAATTGAACCGTCTAGACTCCTTTTTTGAAAGCAGAATATTACATTACATGTCTAACATTTAGTTGCACCTAGCGATTTAGGGTTAATCTTGCACTTCCCGAGGTCTACCCGGTGAAGGCTCGCAGTGGAACTAGGAACTATGATGAGATGAATCCCCATTGTTTCCTTTCTCAAGATACTTAGTAAAGTTAAGTTACCCTTATTAAACATATTCTCCTAAGCAAGATCGTCTGCTGAATCTTTATTTCGTCAAAATTGCGAAATGTAGATCATGTGAACACGTTTGAGTGTATGAATTGGAAATCCTCAGAATACTTTTCCAAAGGCCCTAAGATTATTTTCAGGGGTCCATCATGACATATTTGACTTAAATCCAGAGATTCCTAATTTTCCTAAATTAAACAGACATAAATATAATTTTCCTAAATTAATGTCACTAGTGATTTTGAACATGAAGTGCCACTTTATATTGTCAAACTAGCATGATTAAATTACCTTAATATCAAATCGATGAAACATGAGTATGGACAACATTTCATAACTTTTAAGAGACATTTAATGACACAAATGAATTTTCCAAAAATAGGACCTCTAGTTCACTTTTCAAAGGAAGTAATTGAGTAAATAAATTCCATAAAATTTCCAGAGGAGTTAAATGCTAAATACAACATAATTTCAGAAATTCATAATTTTTTTCAATGATATGATCATAGAAATTTCAAAAATATTAAAGGGAAATAAATAGAATAATTGGAGTAACACTACGCTCTTGACCTCCAATAATGCTAAGTAATTTTTCTAAAGTGATATATTGACTTAAAAGAAAGTTTAACAGAGTTTGGTGCCCATCCCAAGTCATTAAGGCCTAATTTACCTTAACTCTAAATTAATGACTTTTCTACCTTTGTTCATGAACTACTTGTAATAAAATTCTAAAAATCCCAATTAAATTCTCACTGACATAAAATAATATAAAAAGAGAGCACCCAAAATTCAAGAGTTTTCCAAGCAACATATACCATGATAATCTCAAAAACTCCAAAGAGTGTAACATGTAAATTTGGACATTACTAACAACAATTATTATAGATTCTCATCCAAATTTTTTCCATAGGTGTATAATGTCAATAAAATACTAGTGCAAAAAACTAGAGTTTTCCAAGTTAATTTGCTCACTTATATCTACTTAATTTTAAAAGGTGACATAATTAAAATAAATTGCAAACCCTATGATTTTTGTCCCAAAAATCCTAATATTACTATGAATGGTGTATTTCATCATCATAAGCCCATGGACAAAGTTTCATGGGCATACAACATGCCAAATGGGCTAAAATCCCCCTTTCTCATTTTTTGCTAAATGCACCTCAAATCACACACATCATTTCCACTTGCAAGTTGGATTCACCAACATGCAGAGGTACAATGGACGTAAAATTTTTATCAGGGCTTTGTATTCCCCTAATGAGACTCCCACCAAAATTTGGGGTCATTATATTTCTTTTTCACCAAAATATTTTTCTTTTATGTAAAATCATATTTTACCTAAAACTATATGAAAATGTTATCCAAAAATTCCCATTTTTAGACAGGAGGTGTATCTAGGATACATACATACATGTTCCAAAATTTCAACTCCATAACTTTAAACATTTAAAAGTTATTCAAGAAATATGGTCTGTCCCCTCCTAAGGAGCAGTCCCACTAAATCTGGCATACAGAGAGGTACACGAATCAAAATGGGCTGATTCAAGTTCCTAATTAAAGTAGACACAGAGATCTAAAAAAGTTGTCGTAGACAACTTGTCATAAAAAGGCCTTTAAGGGCTTTAATTTTAATGATCAAAATCAACATTTCAATGTGACAAAATTTACATTTACTAACTATTATATTAATCTATAAAATCCTTGATGGACGACCCTGATTATGTCTCCTATCAACAGCCAAGGGTTGTGATGAGCCCGACCTGGGCACATTCCAGATCAATTTCCTAGCCACTGGGCCACCAACACCACCAGCCACTATCGCCACCACCTCCGTTGAGGTGGTGGTCGTCAATTGCCGGCGACATGGGTGTCGGAGGCTGCTCCTCCGTCGATCCCGAGCAAGAAATAAAGCTCGAAAAAATCTCAATTTGCTCTCATGGTATCAGGCTCAATTGAGCCTGATTTCTCTCCTAATTGATCTAGGATACTAGCACTGAGGGAGGGGAGGAGAAACGGATCTATAGGCGAGCTTGACGGCAGATTTGGTGGTGGTGCGCCATTACCGACAAGCTAGCTTGAAATCCACTTCCCGATTTCGATCCTCCAACAAAAGCTCCACTCCAAAGCTCTGGCTCGACTCCTTGTGAGGTGGTGAAGGTGATGAAAGGCTTGAAAGGGGTTGAGGAGGGGTTTATAAGTAGGGCCAAGAGAGGGGGTGGTCAGCCATGGAAATTGAAGGCTCTTCTCTCCCTCTCTCCTTGTTATCAGTCGGTTGGAGTAATGGGAAGGCATTCCCCATGCATGGGAACTCCCTTGGCATCCATTGGGAAGAGGAGGTGAGTGTCAAGTGGCAACCACCCCATAAAATCTCCCTCTTTCTCCTTCAAATGGGTGAATTTCCTATCTTGCCCTCCATGGAAATCCTCCATTCAAATTCAGAGGGGCTTTGGATGTAAATTAGCTTATGGGCCCGCTGTATGGGCCTTGGGCAAGGCCTTATCCTAATTAGTTTTGACTTGGGCTCCTAATTTTCCTCTTTAGGCCTTATGTTGACCGTGGTTGACTTGGTGGTTTGACTTGGTCAACTGATGTGTGGTTTGGTCCAATGTGTGTGTCTTGAGTCCCTTGACACCACTCAATGTTGGTTGGGTCATGGTGATGCCCTAATTGAGCCAATTTAGCCAATAGGTGTGATTTTGTTCAATTTAGGGCTAAGTTTGACTTCGATCAAATTGGTCAAATTGATGACTCCATGATGAAGCTTTTGAGTCAATTGGGTCCCTTGTGATGTCCTAAGACCAGACGTGAGGTCAATTTCATGTTTTGAGGGCCAATTGAACCTAATGGTGAAAGATTGACCTATATTGACCTAAAGGATATTTTGGTCAATTTGGCCAATTTGGTGACCCTATGATAAGGTTTTTGGATCACTTGGATTTCCTTTAGGGTTAGGGTCATAGTGGTGAGGACAATTTGCACTTTTGAGTTCAATTTGGGCTAGTTTGACGTAAGTTGACTTGTACACTATAGTGAGCCCCATGTGAGTTCACCCTAACTCATTGGGTCCTAAGGTTATCACCTAGCCTAACTCATCATACTCACCACATGTCATATCATAATTTGTGTTAAGGGGGTTTGTTAACTCTAATTTTTGGAGTTATTTTACTATCGTTTTCTAGGTTTGTTGTTAGCTTTATGCATGATTTTGCCTCCCATTTATCCAAAAATCTATAATCATTGAATATGTGATTTATAAGTGTGAATATGGGTATTTTTGCATTTATACTGCATAAATAGTCAAATTGTATTTGCCACTCAATGGTTTACCAGTCTTGTTAGTTGAGTCGTGGCCTGAAATTTTATGGTTAAACATATCGTGACTTGTTACTGTTCATTTTCCTGAATTATTATATTAAAGTGTTAGCACACTTGTGGTTTGCATGTCACAACTTTGAGGATATTCGACAGGCTAATGGTGGGTATGGGGGTGGCATAGTTTTTTATATAAAACTTTTATTTAGCCGATTGTTGACTTTGCCTTCTCACCTATATAGTTAGACATTAAAATATCCAATCTTTGGTGGTGATCTTGACTGGTGATGAAGGAAGGGATGGGCAAGATGTGGCTCTACACACAAGGAGGTGCAGGAATTAAAGAGGATATATAAAAAAAACCTGGAAGAGAAAAAGGAGGGCCTTTATCGGGGAAAGTTGGGCGATGGAGACAAAAAAAAAGAAAAAAAGCTTCATCGGAGAGAGAAAAGAGGAGGAGCTTCGTCGAAGAGAGCTAGGGGAGAAGAAAGGTGAACCAGACTTGAAGAAGAAGTGTATCATGGACGGTGGAGCTCGAGAGAAAAAACTGGCCACCTTGGCTAGAACGTTTTAGAAGGGGGAAACCCTTCTCTTTTCATTTCAGTTCTTAAAACTTTATTTTGTGTTTGTGCCAAGGGAGTATTATGACCATGTTTGTGTTAAATTTTGTTGTTATGAGCTAATTAACTTTGGTCGTGGATTGTTCTTGCTATCTAGTTTATGATGTGTTGGTTGTGATTTTATAAGTCCATCTTACTTTGTGTTGTTTAATGTGATTTGTGCTTATCATATATGATGCTTGGCCAGCTTCTTATATAAATTTGTAATTCCTAATCTTGCTCGAGAGAGATAGATTAGGATTTTGTCATGATGACATTAGGGAGTGTTGTGTGCAAGTTTAGTGATAAGTTGTACCCACTCTTGCCCCATTGAAATCAATGCCTAATGCTTTAATTTGATTATCTTAGTCATAGAGGTATACTGAGGACTCTTAGTGACAGGGTTTATTATTGCTCAAGAGAGAATAACAAAGAATTTTGTATTTCGGGCAACAATCCATCCTAAAAAAAACTTATACAGAGCACTTAGACATCTGTAATTAAATAATATAGTCAATCCAAGACCGTACTTTAATATCAATTTAATCACTCATCTATCTAAGTTTGTGTTTAATTTGTTTTCAAGTACCTGTTTTATTTTATCTATTGTTCTCTCTTTAGTTTTTAATCTAGTGTAATCAACTTTTAAATTTCGATTCGCCTGGATTAAACGAATATAAAAATCTAGTACTTGACGTGCTTAGCCTAATCCTCATTGGAATGATCTCACTCACTCTTTTATTACTTGTGCGACACGTGCACTTGCGTGCTATAAAAAATATTGTAACAAATTTTTGGTGTCGTTGTCAGGGATTATAGGAGTCTAAGTTTCTGTTGCGTTGATTTTAGTATTTTTATTTGTAGTTTGAGCTCAAGCATTTAGATTTCTTATCTGTACTTATTATTTTTATTGTGTTTGTCTATGTGTTTGTTTGTTGCATGAGTAGATATCAAAACATTGAAATCCTTCCCTTAAATTACTCGATTGAAAGTGCGTGTCGGCAAAATCGTAGCATTGTTAGAGAAAACAACACTCAACCCTTAGTCATGGATAATCCAAATCATAATCCGGGGAACAATGGGGGGCAAATTCTTGATGATGTTCGCAATCACATACAGGAGCCAAGGATGTGATGTAGAGACTACCACATGTCATTGCATGAGGGTTTACAATCAAGTATCACTCACCCCGCTATCGATGCAAATAATTTTAAAATCGATTCAAGTACTACGCAATTGGTGCAAAATAACAAATTTCATGGGTTGGCCAATGAAGATCCTAATGCACACTTGAGGACCTTTGCTGAAATTTGTGATACCTTCAAGGTAAATGGAGCCTCGGAGGAAGCTATTAAGCTTTGCCTTTTACCATTTTCCTTGGACGGTTGAGCACGTGATTGGCTAAATTCTTTGCCCAATGCATCTATCACCGCTTGGAATCAATTAGTATAGAAGTTTCTGTTTAAGTATTTCCCACCCGCTAAAACGGCTAAACTCCACAGGGAAATTCAAACTTTTTATAAAAGAGAGGGAGAGACATTGTACGATGCATGAGAAAGGTTTAAAGAATTGCTTAGGAGGTGCCCACACCATGGTCTGCAATTACATCAACAAATCATGACTTTTACAATGGGTTGAAGATTTCAACCATGATTTTAGTTGATGGGGCAGCCAGGGGTTCACTCATAAATAAATATCCGGATGAGATTTTTGATATTCTTGAAGAATTGACTTCAAACAATTACCAAGTTGTAGAGAGGCAAGCCATACCCAAACCCGAAAGAGTGCACCAAGTGGACCAATTCACTTCATTCACAACACAAGTTACCGACCAGCTGAATGCACTTAACAAGAGACTTGATAATCTTTCCTTAATGCAAGGACAACCAAGTCAGCCCAATACTTGTGTGGCTAACACCATTAACCAATGTTTCACCATGTCTCAACCATTATTGCATCCATGTATAACTTCCGATGAAGTTAATTTCATTAGTGGGCACTCTAGACGACAACACAACACATACTCCAACCTCTATAATCCGGAGTGGAGAAATCATCCAAACTTTTCTTGGAAGAACAATCATTGTCAAGGTGCGCCACCAGGTTTTAATTTTAATACAATCCACCCACCACAAGGACCACCCAAGAAGAACACGGAAGAGATTCTTTTGGAATATGTTCAAAAGAATGAAGCTAGAGCTGCTAGCCAAGATGCTACGTTAAGGTTGTTAGAAAATCAGATCAGACAAATAGCCAATGCCCTTAATACAAGGTCCAACGGGACCTTACCGACCGATACTCAACAAAATCCTAGAGGAGAATCCTCTGGAGGGCAATGCAACGCCATAGAGCTTGAAGTGGGAAGAGTATCTCGGGGAACACAAAAGTAGCCACAAGCACCATATAGCCCATGGTGAGTGAGAGTAGTGATCATCATAAGGAGGTAGAACATCATGACTCATTAGGGAGCCCTAATTTGTTATTAACGAAAGAAAAAGACTGCACAAAGCTTAAGGGCATTGATGAGGATAGATCAAAACTTGATCGACCTCCACCACCATTTCAACAAAAGATTAAGAAGGAGCAAATTAGATAGTCAATTTCAGAAATTCCTTGATATTTTCAAGAAATTGACCATAAACATTCCTTTTGCAGAGGCGGTTGAGCAAATGCCGGACTATGTTAAGTTTATGAAAGATGTGCTTTCAAAGAAAAGGAAGTTTGGGGAGTATGAGACTGTTGCACTCGCTGAGGAGTGTAGTGCCATTCTACAAAATAAACTCCCTCCTAAACTCGAGGATCCAGGTAGTTTTACTATCCCTTGTTCTATTGGAATTCAGTTTTTGGGAAAGGCACTTTGTGACTTAGGGGCTAGCATAAACCATATGTCATTATCAATTTATAACAAGCTAGGCTTGGGAGAAGTCAACCCTACATCATTAACACTTCAACTTGCCGACAGAACATATGCTTTTCCTAGAGGGGTAGTATAAGATGTCTTAGTAAAGGTGGAGAAGTTTAAATTCTCAGCTGACTTTGTCGTGTTAGATATGGAGGAGGACCAAGAGGTCCCAATTATTTTAGGTAGACCTTTCCTTGCCATCAGGAGAACGTTGATTGATGTCCAAAAAGGAGAGTTGACAATGCGTGCTAATGACGAACAAATCACTTTTAATGTCTTGAAAGCTATTAAATTTCCTTTTGATGTTGATGAATGCAATTCGATTAGTTTTATTGAACCTGTAGTTATGGGGATGGGGGATATAGACAATTATGAGAAATTTTTTTTGTCTATTTTACATCATGACATTGATGAAGATGATAGCGAAGCGTTAGAATGTATACATTTACTTGATTATTTTCGTACTTTACAATCTCCTTGTGATTATGAAATTATTGATATGCTGGAAAATTTTGGTTTGTTAAAGCCATCAATCATAGACCCTCCTCAACTTGAGTTGAGACCATTGCCATCACATTTGAAGAAAGTTTTTCTTGGGGAAAATAGATTTTTCTTTTATGTAAAATCACATTTTACCTAAAACTATATGAAAATATTATCCAAAAATTTCCATTTTTAGACAGGAGGTGTATCTAGGATACATGCATGTATACATGTTCCAAATTTCAACTCCATAACTTTAAACATTTAAAAGTTATTCAAGAAATATGGTCTGTCCCCTCCTAAGGAGCAGTCCCACTAAATCTGGCGTACAGAGAGGTACACGGATCAAAATGGGCTGATTCAAGTTCCTAATTAAAGTAGACACACAGATCTAAAAAAGTTGTCTCAGGCAACTTGTCATAAAAAGGCCTTTAAGGGCTTTAATTTTAATGATCAAAATCAGCATTTCAATGTGACAAAATTTACATTTAATAATTATTATATTAATCTATAAAATCCTTGATGGACGGCCCTGATTACGTCTCCTACCAATAACCAAGGGCTGTGATGAGCCCGACTTGGGCACATTCCAGATCAATCTCCCAGCCACTGGGCCACCACCACCGCCAGCCACTATCGCCACCACCTCTGTTGAGGTGGTGGTCGTCGATTGTCGGCGACATGGGTGCCGGAGGCTGCTCCTCCGTAAATCCCGAGAAATAAATATAGCTCAGAAAAATCTCAATTTGCTCTCATGGTATCAGGCTCAATTGAGCTATATTTCTCTCCTAATTGATCTAGGATACTAGCACCGAGGAAGGGGAGGAGAAACGGACCTGTAGGCGAGCTTGACGGCGGATTTGGTTTTGGTGCGCCATTACCGACAAGCTAGCTTGAAATCCACATCCCGATTTTGATCCTCCAGCAAAAGCTCCACTCCAAAGCTCTGGCTCGACTCCTTGTGAGATGGTGAAGGTGATGAACGACTTGAAAGGGGTTGAGGAGGGGTTTATAAGTATGGCCAAGAGAGGGGGTGGTCAGCCATGGAAATTGAAGGCTCTTCTCTCCCTCTCTCCTTGTTATCAGTCGGCTGGAGTAATAGGAAGGCAGTCCCCATGCATGGGAACTCCCTTGGCATCCATTGGGAAGAGGAGGTGAGTGTCAAGTGGCAACCACCCCATAAAATCTCCCTCTTTCTCCTCCAAATGGGTGAATTTCCGATCTTGCCCTCCATGGAAATCCTCCATTCAAATTCAGAGGGGCTTTGGATGTAAATTGGATCATGGGCATGCTGCATGGGTCTTGGGCAAGGCCTTATCCCAATTAGTTTTTACTTGGGCTCCTAATTTTCCTCTTTAGGCCTTATGTTGACCGTGGTTGACTTGGTCAATTGATGTGTGGTCTGGTACAATGTGTGTGTCTTGTGTCACTTGACACCACTCAATGTTGGTTGGGTCATGGTGATGCCCTAATTGAGCCAATTTAGCCAATATGTGTGATTTTGATCAATTTAGGGCTAAGTTTGACTTTGATCAAATTGGTCAAATTGATGACTCAATGATGGGGTTTTTGGGCGAATTGGGTCCCTTATGATGTCCTAAGACCAGGCGTGAGGTCAATTTCATGTTTTGGGGGCCAATTGAACCTAATGGTGAAAGATTGACCTATATTGACCTAAAGGGTATTTTGGTCAATTTGGCCAATTTGGTGACCCTATGATAGGGCTCTTGAATCACTTGAGTTTCCTTTAGGGTTAGGGTCATAGTGGTGAGGTCAATTTGCACTTTTGAGTTCAATTTGGGCTGGTTTGACGTAGGTTGACTTGTATACTAAAGTGGGCCCCATGTGAGTTCACCCTAACTCATTGGGTCATAAGGTCACCACCTAGTCTAACTCATCATACTCACCACATGTCATATCCTAATTTGTGTTAATGGGGTCTGTTAACTCTAATTTTTGGAGTTATTTTACTGTCGTTTTCTAGGTTTGTTGTTAGCTTTATGCATGATTTTGCCTCCCATTTATCCAAAAATCTAGAACCATTGAATACATGATTTATAAGTGTGAATATGGGTATTTTTGCATTTATACTGCATAAATAGTCAAACTGTATTTGCCACTAAATGGTTGACCAGTCTTGTTAGTTGTGTCGTGGCCTGAAATTTACGGTTAAATGCGTCGTGACTTGTTACTGTTCAATTTCCTAAATTATTATATTAAAGTGTTAGCACACTTGTGGTTTGCATGTCACAACTTTGAGGATATTCAGCAGGCTAATTATGGGTATGGGGATGGCAGAGTTTTTTATATAAAACTTTTATTTAGCCGATTGTTGACTTTGCCTTCTCACCTATATAGTTAGACATTAAAATATCCAATCTTTGGTGGTGATCTTGACTGGTGATGAAGGAAGGGATGGGCAAGATGTGGCTCTACACACAAGGAGGCGCAGAATTAAAGAGGAGATATAATAAAAAAAACCTGGAATAGAAAAAGGAGGGTCTTTATCGGGGAGAGCTGGACGATGGAGACAAAAAAAGAAAAAAAAAGCTTCATCGGAGAGAGAAAAGAGGAGGAGCTTCGTCGAAGAGAGCTAGGGGCGAAGAAAGGTGAACCGGACTTGAAGAAGTGTGTCATGGACGGTGGAGCTCGAGAGAGAAAACTGGCCACCTTGGCTAGAAAGTTTTAGAAGGGGGTTTCCTTTCTCTTTTCATTTCAGTTCTTAAAACTTTATTTTGTGTTTGTGCCAAGGGAGTATTATGGCCATGTTTGTGTTAAATTTTGTTGTTATGAGCTAATTAACTTAGGTTGTGGATTGTGCCTGCTATCTAGTTTATGATGTGTTGGTTGTGATTTTATAAGTTCATCTTACTTTGTGTTGTTTAATGTGATTTGTGCTTATCATATATGATGTTTAGCCAGCTTCTTATATAAATTTGTAATTCCTAATCTTGCTCGAGAGAGATAGATTATGATTTGGTCATGATCACATTAGGGAGTGTTGTGTGCAAGTTTAGAGATAAGTTGTACCCACTCTTGCCCCATTGAAATCAATGCCTAATGCTTTACTGTGAGTATCTTAGTCATAGAGGTATACTGAGGACTCTTAGTGACAGGATTTATTATTGCTCGAGAGAGAATAATAAATAATTTTGTATTTCGGGCAACAATCCATCATAAAAAAACTTATACATAGCACTTAGACATCCATAATTAAATAGTATAGCCAATCCAAGACCTCACTTTAATCTTGATTTAATCACTCATCTAGCTAAGTTTGTGTTTAATTTGTTTTCAAGTACATGTTTTATTTTATCTATTATTTTCTCTCTTTAGTTTTTAATCTAGTGTAATCATCTTTTAATTTTCGATTCGCCTGAATTAAACGAATATAAAAATCTAGTAATTGATGTGCTTAGCCTAATCCTCGTTGGAACGATCTCACTCACTCTTTTATTACTTGTGCGACACGTGCACTTGCGTGCTATAAAAAATATTGCAACAAGTTTTTGATGTCGTTGTCGTGGATTCTAGGAGTCTAACTTTCTGTTGCGTTGATTTTAGTATTTTTATTTATAGTTTGAGCTCAAGCATTTAGATTTCTTATCTGTACTTATTATTTTTATTGTGTTTGTCTATGTGTTTGTTTGTTGCATGAGTAGATATAGGAACATTAAAATCCTTGCCTTAAATTAAGCGATTGAAAGTGCGTGTCGGAAAAATCATAGGATTGTTAGAGAAAACAACACTCAACCCTTAGTCATGGATAATCCAAATCATAATCCGGGGAACAATGGGGGGGCAAATTCTCGATGATGTTCGCAATCACATACAAGATCCAAGGATGTGATGTAGAGACTACCACATGCCGTTGCATGAGGGTTTACAATCAAGTATCACTCGCCCCGCTATCGAGGCAAATAATTTTAAAATCGATTCAAGTACTACGCAATTGGTGCAAAATAACAAATTTCATGGGTTGGCCAATGAAATCCTAATGCACACTTGAGGACCTTTGCTGAAATTTGTGATACCTTCAAGGTAAATGGAGCCTCAGAGGAAGCTATTAAGCTTCTCCTTTTTCCATTTTCCTTGGATGGTAGAGCACGTGATTGGCTAAATTCTTTGTTCAATGCATCTATCACCACTTGGAATCAATTAGTATAGAAGTTTCTGTTTAAGTATTTCCCACCCGCTAAAAATGCTAAACTCCTCAGGGAAATTCAAACTTTTTATCAAGGAGAGGGAGAGACATTGTACGATGCATGAGAAAGGTTTAAAGAATTGCTTAGGAGGTGCCCACACCATGGTCTGCAATTACATCAGCAAAACATGACTTTTACAATAGGTTGAAGATTTCAACCATAATTTTAGTTGATGGGGCAGCCATGGGTTCACTCATAAAAAAATATCCGGATGAGGTTTCTGATATTCTTGAAGAATTGACTTCAAACAATTACCAAGTTGTAGAGAGGCAAGCCATACCCAAACCTGTAGGAGTGCACCAAGTGGACCAATTCACTTCATTCACAACACAAGTTACCGGCCAGCTGAATGCACTTAATAAGAGACTTGATAATATCTCCTTAATGCAAGGACAACCAAGTCAGCCCAATACTTGTGTGGCTAACACCATTGACCCATGTTTCACCGTGTCTCAACCATTATTGCATCCATGTATAGCTTCCAATTAAGTTAATTTCATTAGTGGGCACTCTAGACCACAACACAACACATACTCCAACTTATATAATCCAGAGTGGAGAAATCATCCAAACTTTTCTTGGAAGAACAATCATTGTCAAGGTGCGCCACCAGATTTTAATTTTAATACAATCCACCCACCACAAGGACCACCCAAGAAGAACGCAGAAGAGATTCTTTTGGAATATGTTCAAAAGAATGAAGCTAGAGCTGCTAGCCAAGACGCTACGTTAAGGTTGTTAGAAAATCAGATCGAACAAATAGCCAATGACCTTAATACAAGGTCCAACGGGACCTGACCGGCCGATGCTAAACAAAATCCTAGAGGAGAATCCTCTGGAGGGCAATGCAACACCATAGAGCTTAGAAGTGGGAAGAGTATCTCGGGGAACACAAAAGTAGCCACAAGCACCATATAGCCCATGGTGAGTGAGAGTCGTGATCATCATAAGGAGGTAGAACATCGTGACTCATTAGGGAGCCCCAATTTGTTATTAACAAAAGAAAAAAATGCACAAAGCTTAAGAGCATTGATGAGGATAGATCAAAACTTGATCGACCTCCACCACCATTTCCACAAAGATTAAGAAAGAGCAAATTAGATAGTCAATTTCAAAAATTCCTTGATATTTTCAAGAAATTTACCATAAACATTCCTTTTGCAGAGGTGCTTGAGCAAATGTCGGACTATGTTAAGTTTATGAAAGATGTGCTTTCAAAGAAAAGGAAGTTTGGGGAGTATGAGGCTGTTGAACTCGCTGAGGAGTGTAGTGCCATTCTACAAAATAAACTCCTTCCTAAACTCAAGGATCCATGTAGTTTTACTATCCCTTGTTCTATTGGAATTCAGTTTTTGGGAAAGGCACTTTGTGACTTAGGGGCTAGCATAAACCATATGCCATTATCAATTTATAACAAGCTAGGCTTGGGAGAAGTCAACCCTACATGATCATTAACACTTCAACTTGACGACAGAACATATGCTTTTCCTAGAGGGGTAGTAGAAGATGTCTTAGTAAAGGTGGAGAAGTTTATATTCCTAGCTGACTTTGTCGTGTTAGATATGGAGGACCAAGAGGTCCCAATTATTTTAGGTAGACCTTTCCTTGCCATCGGGAGAACATTGATTGATGTACAAAAAGGAGAGTTGACATGCGTGTTAATGACGAACAAATCACTTTTAATGTCTTGAAAGCTATTAAATTTCCTTTTGATGTTGATGAATGCAATTCGATTAGTTTTATTGAACATGTAGCTATGGGGATGGGGGATACAAATAATTATGAGAATTTTTTTTGTCTATTTTACATCATTACATTGATGAAAATGATAGTGAAGCGTTAGAATGTATACATTTACTTGATTCTTTTCGTACTTTACAATCTCCTTGTGATTATGAAATTATTGATATGCCGGAAAATTTTGGTTTGTTAAAGCCATCAATCATAGACCCTCCTCAACTTGAGTTGAGACCTTTGCCATCACATTTTGAGGTATGTTTTTCTTGGGGAAAATAGATTGCTACCTGTCATTATTTCATCTTTGTTGTCACCTACATTTGAAGAAAAATTGTTGAGAATGTTGAGAGAGTATAAGAGGGCCATAGGTTGGTCTATTGCTGATTTGAAGGGTATAAGTCCATCTTATTGTATGCACAAGATCAATTTGGAAGGTGACCAAAGAGGGTCAATCGAGCCTCAAAGAAGATTGAATCCACCCATGAAGGAAGTGGTGAAGAAAGAAATTATAAAATGGCTTGACGCAGGGATAATTTATCCCATTTATGATGGTGCTTGGGTAAGCCCAATTCAATGCGTACCAAAAAAAGGGAGGGCTAACAGTAGTGGAAAATGAAAAGAATGAGCTAATCCCCACGAGAACCGTCACAAGGTGGCGTGTTTGTATGGATTATAGAAAACTTAATAAGTCCACTAGGAAAGATCACTCCCTCTACCCTTCTTGGCCAAGTACTAGATAGACTAGCAGGAAATGAGTTTTATTATTTTCTTGATGGGTATTCGGGATACAATCAGATCACCGCTGCTCCTGAGGATCAGGAGAAGACCACATTTACATGTCCTTTTGACACATTTGCTTTTAGACGTATCCCCTTTGGGCGATGTAATGCGCCAGCCACTTTCCAAAGGTGTATGATTGTTATCTTTTCTGATCTTTTAGATTATGAGATTGAGATCTTCATGGATGATTTTTCTATATTTGGCGTTACTTTTGATGTATGTCTAATAAACCTTGAAAAAAGTATTGAAGCGTTGTAAAGAAACTAATCTTATTTTGAATTGGGAAAAATGTCAGTTCATGGTTAAAGAAGGGATAGTCCTAGGACACATGGTGTCCAAGAAAGGTTTAGAGGTGGATAAAGCTAAGATAGAAGTAATAGAGAAATTAACTCCACCTAGGAATATAAATAGAGTTCAAAGTTTCCTAGGTCATACCGGGTTTTATAGGCGTTTCATCAAAGATTTTTCAAAAATTTCAAAACCTTTGAGCTGTCATCTTTAGAAAGACAACACTTTTATTGTTGATGACGCCTGCTTAACCGCTTTTCAAGAATTAAAGTACCGACTGATCGCTTCACCAATTATTACTGCACCCAATTGGGACCTTCCTTTTATCATTATGTGTGATGCTAATGACTTTGTTGTTGGAGCAGTGTTTGGACAATCACAAAAGAGAAGCTTTCACTCTATTAACTATGCTAGCAAAACTCTCAATGATGCTCAAATAAATTACACCACTACAGGGAAGGAGTTGTTGGTGATAGTGTTTGCAATTGAAAAGTTTTGTTCATATTTATTATGTAACAAAGTCGTTGTTTTTTACTGTTCATGCAGCTATCAGATTTTTAGTGGACAAGAAAGATTCCAAACTGAGACTTATTCGTTGGGATTTGTTGCTGCAAGAGTTTGGCATGGAGATTAAGGATAGGAAAGGTTCGGAGAACCCTGTAGCTGATCACTTGTCACGAATTGAAGATAATATAATGGAAGATAGAACTATAGAGATCAATGATTCATTTCCGGATGAGCAACTATTAGTGGTTTCCTCTAGCTTTGCGCCTTGGTATGTCGACTATGTGAATTACATAGTTAGTGGCATTATTCCTTTAGGTTTAACCTATCAACAGAAGAAACATTTTATCTATTTAGTTAAATTTTATCTGTAGGATAGTCCATATCTATTTAACATCTGCCCTGATCATATAATTATGAGGTGATACCTGAGCTTGAGTATGAATTTATTTTAGAAAAATGTCATGTTGCACCATATGGAGGCAGTTTTGGTGGAGATAGGACAACATCCAAGGTATTGCAATTGAGTTTTTATTGGCCCACTTTATTTCATGATGCTCAAAAGTTTGTAAAACAATGCGATAAATGTAAAAGAGCAATGAACATTCCTAGAAATAATGAAATGCCCTTAAACAGTATTCTAGAAGTTGAATTATTCGATGTTTTGGGCATTGATTTCATGGGATTATGTGTTCATTCTTGTGGGAAGTTGTATATTTTGTTACCTATTGACTATGTCTCCAAATGGGTTGAGGTCATTGCCACTAGCACTAATGATTCAAAACAAGTAATCAAGTTTATTAAAACTAACATTTTTTGTAGGTTTGGTACTCCAAGAGCCATGATCAGTGATGAGGGAACACACTTTTGCAATAAAAAGTTTTCTAATCGTTTGGCCAAGTATGGAGTGAAACACAAGATTGCATTGGCATACCACACACAAACTAATGGGCAAGCTGAGATTTCAAATAAGGAGATCAAATAAATTTTATGTATGTTTTAAAGTTTGTCTCCTCCAGTATGTTGAATGATATTTTACATAGAATTTCTGCTGAGCAAACGCTCAAATGTTTCTGGAAGAAAACACTCTTAGAGCCGTTGCTCTAACCCGTGAAGCCAAACTTTTGCAGTATTTTATATGTTCCAATGTCATTCCTACTTCCCATATTAGTGACGTGTCCATTGAGCGAGCTACCTTGATTTACCGCATGTTAGAAGGTCTTGATATTAACTTTAGTGCATGGACACGTGCACATGCATTATGAGGAATCAAGAGATGCTGGCTAGGCATATAAATTTGAAGTATTATCATGAGCCTAGCATCATTTCACCCGGGTATTTGGGTGGCTCCACTTCTGAGGAGGAGCCATCTGACTCTAGCACGCCAAAGGAAGATGAGGAGTCTAGCAGATAGTTTTGCATGCATGCCCTCTTCACTTTTGGGGATAGTGGTGGTTCGTACTTTCATTATTTCTGCTATTATTATAGTTTGATTTTCTATCCATATGTTTTATTCCTGCCTTTTGTCCACTTATGCATGAGAATTGAGTAATTATGAAAGTCATCATGTCCCATGTAGTTAGTTTGAATTATAGTTTGATGTCTTTTGTTGATATTCTTATTGTTTCTCTCATCATTATTGGATAACTAATTTTTTGTTACCATTGGTGATAAAATCATGTTCAGTTTTTGATGTTGTTCTTATTCATGAACACTTGATTAGATACTTTAAAGAAAAATGATTTTTATGCATGTCTTATGGAAGACGATAGAAGGAGGAGTATTTAGAGTAAAAATCTGACAAATGCCTACTCATGCATTGAGAGTTCCGTACAATTGTCGATAGTGTTCATTTTTTGATACTGATATACATGCTGCCTCAAGCACTTCACATCCATTAGTCATCCTCCTGCTCATTCAATTTCAATATATAACCTAGTGATCACCTCAATGATTAAGATTTTGTGATCATGTATAGTTTGTCTTTGCTTGTTATTGTAGTGATATGTGTCCTAAACATGTTCATACATGTTTGGAATGATCCCTACTACAAAAATAAAAATTGAAAAAAGAACAGAAAAAAAGTGAAAAAAAAAAGAGAAGTCTAGTTCTTACATATTGTGTACAAAGTTTTATCATTATGTTTGAAAAGAAGGAGTTAAGTTGACATCTAGTGTTAAATATTGTTTTGAATGAGCTAATTCCCAAGTACCATCTGTCATTCCTCATCCCAAATTGCCTAATTGTTGAAGACTTTTCTGATGACTGAATATAAGTCTCATGCATGAGTAGTGAATCAATTGTTAAATGATGCTCAAGATTATAGTTCCTATATTCTCAGATTTTAGAATGCATAAGAATTGAATTGCTTAAAGTGCATAATCAAGGTATTTCATGGATATATAGTTCCATTTATGACTTTAACATTTTTATCACATGCTACTAAGGATTTGTGATGTGATCATGATTATTATATTATTAAACCTAAATGATCTATCTTTGTTATTAAGTTATAAAGGTAGACGACTAGATGACGACATGATTACGTTTCATGATTACTCTTGTTGTCGTGCATGTTGTTTTATTAGCATCTTTGGATGGGTAATTCAAATTTATGTTATTTATTTTAGCTGTAGGGGATCATGATCTCTTGCTAGGGACTAGCAATTATTCAAGTTTTGGGGTGTGTTAACTCTAATTTTTGGTGTTATTTTACTATCATTTCTTAGGCCTGTTGTTAGCTTTATGCATGATTTTTTTCTCCTATTTATCCAAAAATCTATAATCATTGAATATGTGATTTATAAGTATGAATATGGGTATTTCTGCATCTATACTGCATAAATAGTCAAATTGTATTTGCTACTCAATGATTGACCAGCCTTGTTAGTTGAACTGTGGCCTGAATTTTATGGTTAAACATGTCGTGACTTGTTACTGTTCAATTTCCTGAAATATTATATGAAAGTGTTAGCACACTTGTGGTTTACATGTCACAACTTTGAGGATATTCAGCAGACTAATGATGGGTATGGGGGTGGATGAGTTTTTATATAAAACTTTTATTTAGCCAATTGTTGACTTTGTCTTCTTACCTATATAGTTAAACATAAAAATATCCAATCTTTGGTGGTGATCTTGACAGGTGATGGAGGAAGGGATGGGCAAGATGTGGCTCTACACACAATGAGGCGCATGAATTGAAGAGGAGATATAATAAAAAACCTGGAGGAGAAAAAAAGAGGGCCTTTATCGGGGAGAGCTGGGCGGTGGAGAAAAAAAAATAAAAAAATCGTCATCGAAGAGATAAAAGAGGAGGAGCTTCATCGGAGAGAGCTAGGGGCGAAGAAAGGTGAACTAGACTTGAAGAAGAAGTGTGTCACAGACTGTGGAGCTCGAGAGAGAAAACCGGCCACCTTGGCTAGAACATTTTAGAAGGGGGTTTCCTTTCTCTTTTTATTTCGGTTCTTAAAACTTTATTTTGTGTTTGTGCCAAGGAAGTATTATGGCCATGTTTGTGTTAAACTTTGTTGTTATGAGCTAATTAACTTAGGTCGTGGATTGTGCTTGATATCTAGTTTATGATGTGTTAGTTGTGATTTTATAAGTCCATCTTACTTTGTGTTGTTTAATGTGATTTGTGCATATCATATGTGATGTTTGGCCAGCTTCTTATATAAATTTGTAATTCCTAATCTTGCTCGAGAGAGATAGATTAGGATTTGGTCATGATCACATTAGGGAGTGTTGTGTGCAAGTTTAGAGATAAGTTGTACCCACTCTTGCCCCATTGAAATCAATGCCTAATGCTTTGCTTTGAGTATCTTAGTCATAGAGATATACTGAGAACTCTTAATGACAGAGTTTATTATTGCTCGAGAGAGAATAATAAAGAATTTTGTATTTCAGGAAACAATCCATCCTTAAAAAAACTTATACAAAGCACTTAGACATCCATAATTAATTAGTATAGCCAATCCAAGATCTCACTTTAATCTCGATTTAATCACCCCTCTAGCTAAGATGGTGTTTAATTTGTTTTCAAGTACTTATTTTATTTTATCTACTGTTTTCTCTCTTTAGTTTTAATCTAGTGTAATCACCTTTTAGTTTTTGATTTGCTTGGATTAAACGAATATAAAAATCTAGTACTCGACGTGCTTAGCCTAATCCTCATGGAAATGATCTCACTCACTCTTTTATTACTTATGTGACACGTGTGCTTGCGTGCTATAAAAAAATATTGCAACAGGGTCTAGAAGGAAATGTGATGTCTTAATCGGTGATGAGAAGTGAAAGAACTTTATAGTTAAGCGTGCTCAGGCTGGAGTAGTCATGGGATGGGTGACCTCCTGGGAAGTCCTGTAGGGTCGCTTAACTGGATCATTTCTCATTGAAGGGAGGCTGTGGATTCCAACAACCCGCTTGTGGATAGGGAGAAGTTTGGGTGCATGGTCAGCAGATCGGTTGAGGTTGAACCCTTTCGAGCTGGATGCAGGGGGTGTTAGCGGTCGTCCTTTCGAGCCATGAGCTGGGGAGGCTGTTACATATAATAATTTCAAACAAATTCATAAGGGTTTTTAACTGAAAAATTTATTATGGAAGACAACATCCACTACAAGATTGGTTGACTTTAATTGTAAAATGGAGAAGTTAAAAGTATTTGATATACAAGCTTATAATTGTATAAGAGAAAGAGATCCTAAAAATTGGGCAAGATCCCATTTTAGCCTATGACCCAAGTGTGATATGCTACTTAACAACTTGTATGAATGTTTCAACAATGTAATATTGAAGGCAAGAGGTAAACTCATTATAACAATGCTTAAGATTATAAGAGTATTATGATAAAGAAAATACATACACAAAGAGATAGTATGTTGAAATATAGTGGGGATATTTGTCCTAAAATTCAAAAAATAGAGAATAACAAAAGAAGGGTTCATGACTATATTCTGGAATAGAATGAATATGCAAAATTTGAGGTGAAAGGGTGGTCCAGTGATAAATGGACAGTGGACTTAGCAACCAACAGTTGTAGTTGCAATAAATGAGATCTAAGTGGAATTCCTTGTGTGCACTCTAAAGCATGTATATTCTACAAAAGAGAACGAGTTGAAGATTATGTTGACTACTGGTACAAGAAAAGCACATTCTTAAGAGCGTATGAACATTTATTGAATCTCATTAACGGGAAAAGAGAGTGACCACATTCCAATTTAATTTGCGTGGTCCTGTGGCACTATAAACCCAAAAAGGTCGGAAGACCCTCGATGCAAGCCAGAAGAAAGGAGGCGGATGAGTTGGAGAGTCGAATGTATAATATAAAAAGATCTGGTACAAAATATACATGCTCCAACTGTGGAATGACTGGATATAATAAAAAAAGTTGTGGTCAATAATCAAAGACAATGCCCACAACATCAACATTTAGATCTAAATTACCGGTTAGTAACTCTTAGATTATTAGCTTTAAATTTTATCCACTTTGAATGATTGTCATTAAAATAGTTTTCTACTTTCTTGTAATTGAAGAAGAATGATGGTAGTTCAAATGCAAGGACAAATATTATTGGAATAATTTATTAGGCCCTTTAGTCACGGTACTAGTTATCTCACGATTTCTACTTGGTTGTTTTTAATATAATAAAATAAATTATAAATTATATTGGTATTTTGCAGGTGTTGAAGATGTTTGGGATGACATTGAATAAAGAGAGCAAAAATTTCATTAGCTGAATTTCTTTACTGACTTTGTCTAAGATACTATGTAGTTTTATTTGCTTCCGTTTATTATTAACAAACGTTAAATAGTTATCTAATTCCACAAATATTAAGTGATCACACTAAATAATTTTTTTACACTATGAAATTAATTTAAATTTTACCTTACTTCAAAAATATCCGGCAATGCAAAGTAGTCTAAAGCAATATTACTCTACATATCACATGTAGAAACTTTGGATCATCTGTAGAAACTTTGGATCATCTCTCATTCACCGATCCCGCTCAACGTTAATGAAAATATCATTACTCATCAAAATAAATGTGTGACTCGATGGACACTACTCAATTCATGTATAAGAGTGTGATATATGAGAAATCCGTTTATTTTCTGTAGTTCCTATATGCAGGATAATATAATTTGACACTATTCAATTCATCAGATTCACTTCTCAATTCATCAGATGCAATATGAAATTCATGTCTAAGAGAGTGCGAGCAATGAAAATTACTGTTATTTTTCATACTTTATATGCAAGATAATATCTTGTATATTTAGTAAGATAATTTGGCACTGAAACCTCTAATGGGCCTTTTTTGCGCTTAGACATCTTCCGGGTTGAGAAAACATCACAACAAAATGAATCTCTTCTAGCATGAGTTAGAAAAAAAATTACATATTATTTGGTCTGCAAATAGGGGAGAATCTCTTTCTGTTATATTAAAAAAATCACCATTTAATAGTCTTTTTTTGCATAAATTTTTTTGGACTGCAAATAGTGCCAAAATAAATCTCGATCCTGCTATGTTTCTAAAATAGTCAACTATTTTGGCCTAACAACAATGCCAAATGAACATTAGATTAAATTTATTCAGCCGCCTATATAAATTGGAAAAATAAGTGATCAAAATACCCCTCAAATTTTTAATTACATGATTTAATAAATAACAAAAAATATGAAAATATCGTGAGGGTGCAATGTGCCACCTTAAAATATTTCAAGGGTGCAAAGTGTCAAAGTTGAAATGTTAGGGTGCAAGTTGCCAAAGAGAGTACTTTGAAGGGTGTTTGGTGCCAAAAATTCTCATCTCACTTACCTCTCTAAGGTCTCAAATCCCTCCATCAGTGCCATTTTGAAATAAATTTGAACCGGGTGGTTTTCACAAACATGGGCCCGTTCATGGATCCGTAGTTAGTCTGCCCGATTAGCCGGTTTTCTAACAGTTCTTGGCTGAGCCGATTCTTAAGATGAGGATCCTCTCCATTTCTGCAGAAATTGAGGGGATCCATTTCGCGGTCCAGATTTATTGGGTGGGGGATCCAACTGGTTCACTAATCCTCATCCTTTTATATTTTTTTAAACCAAAAAACTTTGCACCTTTGGATTCTTTTGAGGAGAGCTTTGTCCGTTAGATGGACAAATGTATTCCATCCATTTCGTCAGAAATGGGGAGGATTTTGTAAGAAATGGAGAGGATCTGGATCCGATTCTTAGGCTTGACCGGACCGGATACCCGGTCCTTAAAACGTTGACTTTTATAACGAATATATGTAAATATAATTTATATTCCACCGATGGATTGATGGCGCTCGCCAAATGGTAACGCCTGCCGAATGATACAAATCGATTGATGACGCCCGCCAAATGATACAAATCGATTGATGGCGTCCGCCGAATGATGCAAATCATTTTCATTGTTTTTTTTGCAATAATTACATATAATAATATAAACATATTAAAAAAGTTGTCTTTCTATTTTTTTAATAAAATATGTATGTATGTGTGTGTATATATATAATGATAAATTGAAATCTATACTATATACAAAGAAATTCTTGTCATACCGCGTAACTATGTCGGACCATCAAAACAATCCTAGTTATTCATCGCATTGAATATTGTTTTTTTTTTAAAAAATGACGCTGAAATTTCAACCCCAAAACTACAACCTTAATACAATATCATTAACCAACCAAACCAAATATATATATATATATATATATATATATATATATATATATATATATATATATATATATATATATATATATATATATATATATATTAAAATTAAAATTGTAATTAATACCGTTTTATAATATTACGAGCGACACTATACAGCGGAACATCATGCCGCCGCAACAGTATTCCAACCACGACACAATCGTGATCGGTTGCACGACGGCACGGGGTGTTTCCCGCGCACTGTCACTCTGGTAAGAATACAAATAAAAATATAAAAGTAAAGAAATAAAAAAAACAATTAAAATAAGAATGAGCACATTAGGCACCCATATAGGAGTATTAACATTATTCTCGAAATATTGGTTTTTGGCAAAATGTATTCTGAAAGTTTAAAATTAGCAAAATGCCTCTCCCCCAAATGATTTTTTTTTGGCAAAGTGCACTCTCAATAGGCAAAAAATAAAATGACTCAAATGTATACTCTATGGTGCATATTGTCAAAAAAAAATTATTTTTAAGATGCATTTTGCCAATTTTAAATTTTAGCACTGCACTTTGCCAAAAATCTATATTTTTGAGTGGGGGTTTGTCAAAAAAAACCTAGAAATCTTCGAGCCGACATTTAAGGCTGTCTCTTCATTTAGGAGTAGCATTATTCTCCGCTTCTCTTGATGTCTCCTCATGCAGGAGTATTGAGTAAGAAGCCTCTTAATT
>CM077155.1:3508562-3796747 GCA_039583875.1 Platanthera guangdongensis
CCCTGAATTTGGTAAGAGATGGGAAGATTCATCTCTATATGGTGGAGTTTGCCTACAACAATAGTTACCAAGCGGAGCATCGGTATGACACACCGTTTGAAGCTTTGTATGGTCATAAGTGTCGTACACCGTTAGATTGGGCATAAGCAGGTGAATCCAAACTCTATAAGCGTAAATAAGTCGATGAAGCTAACTCGACGATAAGCTCTATTCGGGAGAGGCTACTGATAGCCCATGATCGACAAGCAAAGTACTACAACGCCAAGCACCGGAATGTGGAGTTCGCGGTGGGCGATTTGGTATATTTAAAGATCAAACCCTTCAAAAGCATGTCTAGAATTCAGCGTCTGAAAAAGCTCAGTCTGAGATATCTTGGTCCTTTTGAAGTGGTGGAGCGAGTTGGGGAAGCTGCTTATCAACTAGCTCTTTTGACAGAATTGAGTAGATTACATGATGTGTTTCACATATCTGTGCTTCGGAAAGCTGTCAAAGATCCAGCTCAAGTGATCAAGAACGATCATGTGCCGGTTGAGTATGGGCTAACGACGAAGGTTAGGCCCGTTCGGATCGAGGATAGAGCCGATAAATAGTTGCTGTACAAAACAATCGGGATGGTCAAAGTCCGGTGGGACAACTGTGGCCGTGAGGAGCTAACATGGGAGCGAGAGCAGACCATGCGAGCTGAATTTCCCGAGCTGTTTGGGTAAACTGTTATACAGTGCACCCCTTATTATAACAAACATTGTGGAGTTATAACATCTTGTTTTGTTTCCTTACTGCGTGCAAATTTCGTGACGAAATTTCTTGTAAGAAGGGGAGGGTTGTAAAAGCCCAAATCCCAAATTTGGGTTCAGGCTGGGCAACACGGCCTGGGACACGGGCGTGTCACAGGCCGTGTCCTGCTCGGTTGAGCAGCCTGTCGAGTGCTCGACGAAAATGCACTCGACGAGTTCTCGAGAGGGAACACGCCCTGCGATACGGGCATGTCAGAGTGCGCGTCCTCCTCTGGTCGACGAACTCCACTCGAATATACGCTCGACGAATTCTCGAGAGGGCACACGGCCTGTGACACAGGCGTGTCACATGGTCGTGTCCTCTTCTGTGTACTCGAGTGGGTCTCGAGGGGAGGGTCTTGAGTAGGTCTCGAATGTATCGAGTAAGGCATACGACCTAGGACACGGGCGTGTCAGAGGCCGTGTCCTGCCCAATTACTCGAGTGGTTCTCTCGAGTAGGTCTTGAGTGTGTCTTGAGCAGGGCACACGCCCCAAGACACGGTCATGTCGGCCTGTGATACGGGCGTGTCACATGGCCGTGTCATGTTCTGGATAAGTCGGTTCGTGTGTTGCTTAAGGTACACGGGCCGTGACACGGGCGTGTCACGTGTCAGACCCGAAATAGCCATTTCAGAGAATTTTACAGTCGTTCATCTCCTTCCTCTGGGATCTGATGGCCCAGGTTTCTCCTTGTTGCTTTAAGTCCGAAATTGAGAAGAGAAGTCTCATTTTACTTTTGTCCATTCTCTTTCTAAAAGAGCTAGAAAGAAGGGAGAGCAAGAGGCTGAGGAGAAGGGATCCGGCCGCCGGTAGAGCTTGAGAGTTCTGAACTAAGGTCCGAGGCCAGATTTGTGGAGGCAAGCCCGCTGCAGTGCTTTCCAACTGGCTAGATTTTCCATGGCTCCGAAGAGGTCGTCAAGTGTAACGATCTTCCTTCTTGGACATGTGAAGTCCTTCGTTTTGGCATGTGCATGGATTTCCCCCATCAGAGGGTGGATTGTGAAGGGATTTCCTTGGGTTGATTCTTGAAATCCCCAATAGTCTTCCATATAGATCTGGAAATGTGTAGTACGGAATAAGCATGCTGTGTGAATCCCATCTGGATAGGTTGGTTTGGATTGGTGATGTTTCATTTGCACATCGGAGAAATCTCCATGGATAAACGTGTAGTTTGTGGAGTCTATGGGTTAGACCTGTGAAGGGCAGTAGCAGGAAGTACTGGAGTGGTAGTCCAAGAAAATACCCTTGTAATGCTTGTGCTGTGTGCTATGGCAAGACAAATTTTCTGGCACTGCAGGATGCTGCACGGTTTGGGTGGAGTTGGGTGCAGAAAGTGAGTTCTGCGGAACCCGCTAAGCGATCGTGAAGGACACTAGCATGAACTCCCCTTGTTGATTGTGAAGCCGGTCCTTGATGACATTGTGGCTATTGTGACGCCAGTCCTGGATGGACAGTGTGGCTATTGTGAAGCCAGTCCTTGGTGGACAGTATAACTATTGTGAGCTTGATGAGCTCTTGAAAAGGCCTTGTGCCGAACAGGAAAGGTGAAACTGACCCGCGCCTTATATTTAGCCTCGAGTACGTTGGTATTCGGTGATGGCAAGGTGACTTGAGCAATGGGGGTGGCTGATCTGTACCTGCACTATGTCCGTCCGACTTGAATACCTGAAAGTGCCGTTAGTTGGAGCGCATAATGAGAGTCTTAGGCCTGCGCACCGGAAAGACTAAATGCTCAATTTTACCATTGGGTTTCGGACCTAGAACGGTGGTGGGACCCTGGTTTGTCGGTACACCAAGAATGTGCCCTAAATGCACGGATCGTCGAGCCGCGTGGCTGACGGTTGTGTGAATTGTTTGTGCGTGAGAGCACAATGTGTGATATCTCTATCTGCCTATGAATTACTATGCCTGCAGGGAAGAAATACCACTGCCCCGGGAAAAGGGTAGGGTCGTTATAAATTGGTCAGCTGAATGCTGACTGTTGCCTTATTTTGCCACCGCTTGGTGGGTTGTCCTTGTGCAGGTGTTGGAGAGCCGAGCGGGACATATAAAGGCTGAAGTCCCTGATGTTGCTGCTGTTGCTGCTAGCCCTTAAAGGCTAAGCAAAGAATACTGTGTTTTGTTCATTTGTGGCCGGCCTGCGCGCCGATGTTTGAAATCCACACTATTTTAAAGAGTAACTGTAAGGCCATAAGGCCCAACGGTGCTGTATTAGTGTGCATTTCTTCGAGAGTTATTATATACATGTGGTTGTTTATACACTTGTGGACATTCATGGTTGGAGTTCAATATTACTGTTAAAATCTTCCGCTAGCATGCTCTGAGTTAGAGTGTGATTATGAATTGGTATTAACCTGTAACCTCCCCGCCTGTTTTGTGGCATATGGTGTGGGGCCCCGGCCGGACCTTTTATTTTATGCTATATGAACGGATAGAGGTGTTACATCCATGGAAGTTGCAAGTTCAGCGGTAGTGGCTCCTCCAAAAAGCGGTGCGTTGCATAGAGGCAATTTGGCGGGGCCAGATCAGTGGACTCTTCAAAATCGAGTTGTTAGTGGTGAGCGTACTTTTCCGTGTCATTGCAGTTGGTTGTGGCGCTTGTTTATACAAGCGCCGTTTCCAGAGATTTGTTGCAGAGTTGAGAACACTTTCCCACAGACGACACCAAATTATTGTGGGTCACTCAGTTTTTCCTTGGTTCAGAGAATCTGACCGCCTTAGCTTGAAAGTGAGTCGAGCGCACAAACAGTCAAATAAAAATCAAAAACTAATGACACGAGGTGTTTTAGCGTGTGAAACCAAAAGAGTGAAGAATCACGTGACTGAATCTGTGTCGGATTATTTGATGTTACAATTCCCAGAAAGGTGATGTAACACCTCTATCTGTCGCATAGCATATAACAGTAGGTCCGGTCGAGGCCCAACGTCATATACCACAGACAACTGAAGGGTTACGCAATGGAACCATCCTTCCAATAACCAACGTCCTACACAGAGTACATTCTAGCGGAAGTAATTTAAAAGTTGCAAATTAAGAACTCAGCCAACGACATGAATGTCCACTACACAAATCCAACAGGAATGAACGTACAATACACAAGTACTTGGCTTTATGACCTTACAAGTGTTTACTCAAATAAAAGTATTTTCCAAATCTCGGTATGCAGGCCGATTACACATGAGAATAAAAGTAAACATTTGTAATTAGGCCTTTGAGGGCCGGCTCAGCAACAAGGGCTTTTTGCCCGCTATTTGCCACTAGGCTCCGCAGCACCTGCAAGCAACAATCCACCGAAGCGGTGGCAAACAAAAGCAACGGTCAGCTAAAGTTGACCAAATTATAACGACCCCAACCCTAAACTCAGGGCGGCGATGCTCCTTCCCTGCACTTTATTAGCATAGCTTAACAGTAGTGAAATTACACATCATCACAGGCGTAGGCTCGCACGGCCACATACCTCGTGCTCTCAGGGCACATTCTCGGTGAACCCGGTCAAAATCTGCGATCTCACAATCGTCCCTTGGACGATAATTCTCGTGAGCATTATGGTCTTTCTGGCCTATGTCTAAGACCCTCCATCTATGCCAACGGCGAGTACCACGTACCTTAGGTCTCTCTAACCGAACAATACAGAGCGGGTGTGGTTCCGCCTAACCCATTGCTCACACCGCAACGTCAATTTAAGTCATATGCGCAGATCAAGTTTCCCTGAATCCCAATCCGATCACACACATTACATAACCCAGTTATGTGCAAGTTGGCTCTCAGGCCACCATGTTGACAGAATCACGCACCTGCCCAGTTTTTCGGGTGTACCTCTGAGTTAGTCCCCAAGGTTCCATGTTGCAATCTACCGCGTAGAAAACCCGAAAAACAACCAACGGTGCGGAGTCTTCTCCGGCCATTCATGCAATGCAACATCACCGATCCAGACCAACTTGTCCGTGTTCGTTGTCTCGACGATCGTCGACTGCATTTTCATCGACCACACGGCCATCGTCGAACCCGAGCACGACACGGCTCTGGGACACGCCCGTGCCCTGGGACACGCCCGTGTCCTAGGCCGTGTGACCCCTACCACGTCTCAAACTTAGCTCAAAACGTCACCCGTCCCTCTTTTGAGTTTCGGGGTGTTATAGGTGACACGTCACCTCTCAATTTACAAGCTTTAACGACAGAGAAAACAGGAAAAAGATCAAGTCTTAGAGCATTCACTTGAAGTGTTCTTCAGTTCCTTATTTGGTGCGTGCGAGAGTGACAACTGGAGCCTAAAGCGTGAGAAAACTTGAGAGTGAGCCGAGTGATTTCAGAGCGAAAGAGTGATCTAAAGTCCCACCTCCACACCGAAAGACCTATGAGCCCTCTCTTGTCTCTCTAGTTGCTTGTCTTCAAATGAATGCATGCGAGTCTTTTTATAACTTTCTTGAAGAGACATATTGGTGATTACGCCCGACTGAACACAAAAATGACGAATGACGTTCGATTCCGATCATCCGGTTCACTAGTTTCTCAACAATGACCACCAAGCTCCCTGAAGATAAAAATCGGTGATTGTTAACCGCAACCCGTTATTGGCTAGTCGCACCCCAAAATCTTCTAATTTTTCGTGTCTTTTTGAAATATACCTTATACATGCAATTTTAGGAAAAATGCTCAACACAAAAGTTGTAGATCTTGTCGCTTTTGTGTTGAGCACTTTTCCTAAAAATGCATGTACAAGGAGTACTTTGGAAATATGATCAGGTTTTGCGCCTTTCAGAAATAAGCTTTGTACATGCAATTTCAGGAAAAGTGTTCAACACAAAAATTGTAGATCTCGACGAGATCTACAACTTTCGTGTTGAACACTTTTCCTGAAATTGCATATACAAAACGTATTTTGAAAAGATGTGAAAAATTTGAGATTTTGGGGTGCGACTATCTTTTCACGGGTTGCGGTTAACAATAACCTAAAAATTAAGTGTGATAACTACATATATTTTGTAAATAGAATTATAAATTAAAGTAACATATAAAATACAAAAATTATAAAGAATTAAGAAAATTGAACTATCAATATTTCACCAAAAAAAGTGTTTCTATAATTGTAAAGGAAAACATGCATTTTTTATAAGAATCCTTAAGAATGATTTTTGAATATTTAGGCTTCATTTGAGAGAACTTATTTTTATCGATCAAACGATTATGATCGCATGAGCTGAATCTTAAGGTTCCGTTTCGAAGAACTTATTTTCATCGATCAAACGGTTACGACCGCGTGAACCGCAGCGGTAGTAACCGTTTGAATGCAAACGAAACCTTCTTTAAATTTTTGAGAATGTTCAAATTTACGAATTTATTTTTCTTTTTATTTTAATTGAAAACAAGTCATTAATTAACAAATTAAATACTTCAAAATTAATCTCATTGAAATTTCTGCCTTTTACAATTCCGAATCAAACTCGATTCCAAAGAAGCATCATCTGCCCTAATCGACATCGGAGGAACCAGAAAAGGCATCGCCGGCGGCGGATTCCTCCACCGGGGAAGCGATCCGGCAACAAATAGGGTTTCGAGAATCGGTCCCGCGTCAACGACGGCTTCCAGCAGCCGCCCTTTCAGCGGCAGTGGCTTCTTCCCAAGCCGATCGAAAACCATCCTCATCGCATCGTCTTCGTCCCCACCGGCGGCGACGCCGCCACTCTCCGGCGAGATCAAGCCATTGCCGGAATCCGCAAAGTTTGCGATCGATAGATCGGGGGAAATCGCCGATTCGTCGACGACGGTCGGGGACGAGGCGTGGGATTGGGCGGATCCGGTGATGGTGAGGAGGCGGGGGCTTGTGATGGAGCAACGGGAAATAGTTCGCCGGAGTTGGGCGCCGGCGCCGGAAATTTGTTGAGAAGCATTTGCAGCCGGTGCATGGTTTCATCTCTTTCCTGATTGGCTTCCTTCACTAAATAAATCAGCTGGTTGATGCTGTCTTCTTTTTTCCTTAATTCTTCCCTTGAATTATTTCTCAGTTCTTCAAGCTCACAAATGGTTGCCCATAGTTTGTTCTTCAGCTCCTCAATGGTCTGTTAATTAATTTACAGGCAAAAAATAATAATATTATTATACTCAGCTAAAACATTCCAAAAAAAAATCACAGAAAAGTGGGTCCCACTACTATAATTAGGTTAGGAGTTCGAGTGTTTTTGTGCTGAGTGAGACCCATTTTTTAGTGATTTTTTGGTATGTTTTAGATAAGTATAGTATTATAAAAAAATAGAAAAAGCAATTCAAAATAATACTGAAAAAAGGGGAATAGAACTATATGCAGACCGATTTTGACTACGTGCAGTCCGCACAATTTCATAACGGGCGTATATCGGTTCATGGCTTTCAATGATTTTTTAAAATTTGACTTGCATTTATCGTTGGACTGCACATAGTCAAAAATAGATTGCATATAACATTATCAAAAAAAGTGAGACCAAAGGAAAAAATATAGATTTGTGGTAATTAATATTATCTCCACTTGGAAAAATAGAAATTACTCGAAAATGGGGGCTTGTTAATGTGCCGAAAAAAAAGACAAAATACAGTTCAAAATAAGGCTCACTTTGACATGGTGGTGAGGGGCATAAATATTGGGTGAAATTGTCATTCGTTAACACCTGCATATGGAACTTCATTCACTTTTATGTTCAAACGAATGATTTTTGTTAGGCGATCCTTAACGAATGACGGTTTAACCCATACGTGTATGACTGCAACCACCGTGAAAAACGGAGCCTAATAATGAAAGAAGAGAAACCAAAAGCAATATATATAGATTTGAGGTAAATATTTGTTTTGTTTTAGGGTTGGATGTGCGTCTTTATCCGTCGACCGCGAAAGAACTTCATGGCTGAAAACGGGTGCAATTAGGCTTTTTTGACGGATGAGATTTCGTCGATTATTTAACAAACAGTTTTTGTAATCGTGGTTGTGTTTATCAAAGTTGGATCGGGCAAAATAAGCACTGACAAATAGAGTCATTATCTTCTTCTGGAATAATAGAAGTTGTTGTGGGTCACTCGACTGCCCTTCTTGATGAATGGGGCTTTAGGGTAGAGTTGCTAAAGTTGTAGAGGCTGCAAAGTTTGGTTTTTTTTGTTGAGAGATGGGGAAGGATCTCTATTTGAGATCTCAAATGAAGGTACATTTTATTTTGAGAATTGATTCTTTTATTTTATCTAAATGTGCCTTTTTTTATTAAAAAATGATTTTTTTTGCACTTTGCAATTTTGAAATAGGGGTTTTTTTGGCATTTTGCATTTCAAATCTTTAAAATTGGCAATTTATACCCGCTCAATTACCGATTTTTGACACTTTTCACGTCCAGACCGAAATTTCAAGGGTATTTAGCTCCAGTTTCCATGCTTGATGTTTTTTATCAGAACACGGCATAGGGAAGAAGAATACAACAGAAATTACTACTCAACTAATTGCATTCATGAATCGAATCAAATCAAATAGTTTTCAATGAAATTCAAATTGGACATAAAATGCATGGTTCATATTCATATTTGTTCGAATATTCAAAGTTGTCATGAAATATTGAATTTGAATTTAAATTTTACAATATTTAATTATATGTATAAATTTTATTTAAATATATATTTTAGTATTCACAAATTCTTGAAACAAGTATTAAATTCTTTGGATTCAGATCCGAATTCGAATTCGAATAAGTATTCAACTTCTAAAAATATAAATTTTAATCCAATTTTTATAATTTCAATTTCAAATTATTGATGAACTGTACTAGTTATCAACAAAATAAATTGCATTAATAAATAAAAAGTATAGCTTTATAATATTTTTTATTAAAAAAATTAGTTGCGAAATTAACAGCATTAATAAATACATCACAGATTAAAAAAAGACAGCGATTTGGTTCGGCGGCCACCAAGCTCCGCCACCGCCGGCGGCGGTTGCCCGGAAAAGGCACCACCATCCATAATGAGAATAGAATGAGATAGATAGATAGAGAGAGAGAGAGATAGAGAGAGAAACCTCTTCGTAGCCCCAAAGACTGATGGAAGAAAAGGTTTCCATGCTTTCCAGCTCTAAGCCTTTCCGTACATGAAGAGAGAGAGAGAGAGAAAGAGAGAGAGAGAGCCCGCCGGAGCTCTGCTTTTACGGGACCTGGTTGCTCTTTATACAAGGAAGAGTATTGCTATAAATAGCAATATTAATTAATATATATATCATTAATAAAAAAAAGAAAATAATCAAATATAACATTATTATTATTAGGATTAATATTATTATTCATTTAATGATTTTAATCTGAACGTGATAAATATTAAAAAGGAAAAAATACTCTTTATTTAAACACTGACTTTCCAATTTTTCCCATCATTATTAAAGAAATTTCTACTTTAATTTTTTTATTTTTTTTGAAATACAACAAAGCTTTCTAACTAAATTAAAAAATATGTTCATCTCGCCACTCGCAACCCCTCATGCATACCGCAAAAATGAGTGACGAGCATAGAACGCTCAGGGATTTGCGAGCGGCGGGAGCACTGTCCCGCTGGAACAATGTCGCGGCCAAGATAATGTCACACGGAAGTATTGTCGCGACATATCGTAGGGGCGGATCCCCGAGCCTGTCACTCGTATATATTTATGTGATAAAGGCAGAGAAAATTCTACTATGGTTGGTTGTAACCCTAGTTGTGTGCAGATTAATTAGTGCGGATATAAGAACTAGGAGCAATATTTTGTTGCGTATCGTGCCGTGAATTTCTAACCGTGGATTATTTGAAATTCAAAAATACGATCATATTTTGGATTGTCCAATTTTGCGTGGACTTGCCTTAATAAAAATAATTTGAATTCTTGTTATACTTTTTCAAATTTCTTGAGAATAATATGGTAATTATTTTTAGTGCTTTAATTTTATTTTGAGAAGCGGCTTTCTTTCCAAATATGATTTTTTTGTTATTAAATATTTTTCCTTAAACATTACTTATCAAATTTGTGTGGATATCTAATTAAGGAAATATTGTAATATTTGTTAATTACTCACAGACGACCACATTATATATAACTTGATGGGATATTCGTGGGGTGTGTTGACGCACGTGATTGCCGACGATGGCCGGACTGGTTGCCGGCGAGATGAAAGGGAGGGGTGAATAACGGCCGGAGAATGTCAAAGTCAACGCTGACAAGGTGGAATGAGGTCACTGGTTAGTAGGGCAATAATTGTGTACTTGTAAGCCATATAAAAGATTTTGCGGAACTGTATTTTTAGTTTGAAATACAACTTTAACGTAAAATACAGTTACACATAGACTGTATTTTCAGCTACAAAATAAAATTATTTTTTTACAAGCGTACTTTCAACTCGAAATATATATATGACTACTTAAAATGATTATAAAAATGTATTAATTTATATTTCATAATTTATTTTGCGAAAACAAAAACAAAAATGCATGAGATTAACGACCTTTTTCTTTAGTAGATTGACGATGCGTTTGTTCGTAGCATCCACTTACTCGTTGCTCTGAGGATGATGTACTGAGGCGAATCAAATATCCGTCCCCAACTGCTGACAGAAGTTGGTGAGCTCCAAAGATGGCGAACTGTGGTCAATTATCTGTGATGATGGCGAGGGGAATTCCGAACCTGCAGTCTATCTCCCCCAAATGAAGTTTGTTAGAAGGCTCCGCTCAAGATAGTCTACTAAGGCTCATCAGTGTGCAATGATCTTATATAGTATCTCCAGCGTATAGTCGTTACACTCTAGTGACACGTAACCCATTGGGTCGTTCCGAGTCGGTCTCGACACGCGCGGACATATATTGAATACAATAACAGTCTCCTCATATGTCTGTCGTAAACCCGACGTCGGAAAAAGGGTGGTGTGTGAAGTGTTCAACCGAACATGAAGCACTCACAATTGTGTCCATCACACTTGTCAGAACATATTGGACGTTAAGTAAAGCAGTTGTATGCATGCATAAGAATAAACAGAAAATCTCAGCAGCATCATAACAAAGTCAACAGTACAATCACAGCACAGGGTACCAGAGCACCAAGTGTCTCATGACCAACTAAAGAGCAAGAAAGTCCAAACAAAACAAGTGAAAGAAAGTAGAGCTAAACAGTGCTTAAGCAGAAGAAAAAACCAAATTATACTCTAAAAATCAGAGTCCAGCAGGTCATCCTCATCTGGATCTCAACTGGCAAGTGCTCCTCCATCAGCGGCAGCTCCTGTAATTTCCAACAGAGAAGTTCATTTAGAATGAATTCAACCTTGGAAAATATACAAGTATCTAGTTCTACTTATATGAACGTAGTACAGTATGAGAAAGCATGTGTAGAGTAATAGTTCTACCTCAGAATCCATTATTTATTTCCAAAGAAACGATGTTATGGACTTCTAGACACCGCAGCTGTATCTGTGTTCCTATATGGAATGTCACGGTTACTGTTCTTCTAGGGTCAATTGGAACTCATTAAATGTGGAATGGAACCAATAAACAGAAGAAGAGCCAAATCTAGTCAGATTGTGTTATCAAATGTGGAATAATACTCTCCTCCTAGATAAGAAAGACGAACCCAGTGGAAGTTGTTAACATCAAATGTGGAATGAAACAACTCACCAGATTCGTACTCAGCAACCCTGAGCATCAGCGGAGCACAGCACGCTTGCTTTGACAAAAGAAAGTGGAAAAATCAAAACATTTGGACTAAGGCTGAACTAAATCGCCCATCCTTGAACTAAGGCTGAACTTAAATCGTCTTGAGTCTCATTTCCCCCACTGTTTTGATTGATCGGTCTTTAGTCATTCCTTTCGTCAGTGGATCAGCCCGATTATCCTTCAATCGCACATCGATCAAAGTGATAATGTCTTGTTCTTTCAGATAATTCAGTAGATCGTGTCTCAGTCGTACATGTCGTCTTTTAGTATTAAAAAGGACTTTCTTCACGACTTGAATTACTGCATGATTATCACAATACAGGCTCAAAGAATTGACTTGAAGTCTAGACAAGGGAATGTCTAGAATCAAATTTCTAATCCAATCCGCTTCTTCGTCAGCTGAGGCTAATACAAACAACTCGGCTTTCATTGACGACAAAGCTATACAAGTCTGACTTTTGGATCTCCAAGTGACTGCAGCGCCACCCAAAGTGAAAATAAATCCACTAGTGGACTTGCTGTTCCCGACTTCTGAACACCAGGAGGCATCAGAGTATCCTTCTAACGTATGAGGGTAACCAGTGTAGCACAGAGCGTGGTCTTTAGTACCTTTCAGGTACCTCATCAGCCGATCTAAGACATCTCAATGCTCTTTGTCTGGACTACTGGTAAAACGACTCAGCATGCTTACTGAGAAAGCAATGTCTGGTCTAGTGCAACTTGTGGAATACATGAAACTACCAATGATCTTTGAGTACTTTACTTGATCAACGCTGGTCCCTTCATTCGGTCTCAACTTGACATTTGGATCGATTGGTGTGTCAACAGGCCTACAGTCTTTATAACCCCAGGTAGTGAGGATCTGCTCAATGTAATGAGCTTGACTTAGAGTGACACGTCCATTGTCTACTCTAACCTTCATACCTAATAGGGTGTCTACAGGACCAAGGTCCTTCATGTCAAATGCTTTCGCGAGAGCGGATTTATTATCCCTTACTGCGGCAAGATCTGATCCGAGAATCAACATGTCATCCACATATAGGCATATGATGACTGTTTGATTTGTCATCGAGTGGTAGTAGAGGCACTTGTCTGAGAGACTGGACTGAAATCCAACGCTCTTTACCACTTGATCAAATTTGTTGTGCCACATCTTAGGTGCTTGTTTAAGCCCACATATCGATTTGTCGAGCTTGCACGCTTTATCTCTTAAATCCTTATGTACATAACCCTCAGGTTGTGTCATGCAGATCTCTTCATCAAGCTCTCCATTTAAGAAAGCTATCTTTACATCCATCTGATGAACTATAAAGTTCTCGATAGAAGCTATGGCAAGAAGAATCCTAATAGTGGATAGGTGTCACACAGGTGAATAGACGTCAAAATAATCAATTTCCCCTATTGTTTATAACCCTTATCTACTAGACGTGCTTTGTATCTGGCTATAGACCCATCACTGTGCAATTTCTTCTTCAGTACTCACTTGCATCCTAAGACTTTAGCTCCTTTCGGTAGGTCAACTAGTTGTCAAGTGTTGTTTTGTAGCAGCGAGTTCATCTCTTCATCGATGGCTTCTGCCCACATTAACGCATCTCTAGATCGCATTGCTTCCTGATAGGAGAATGTATCATCCTCTAAGTGATAGGTGGCGAAATTCTCACCAAAATTCTTAGGGATTCTATCTCTTGTAGATACTCTAAGAGGAACAGTGATGGAGTAGCCCCGAGCCGCCCCTCTCGGTCGGCCCTACTCAGCCTAGCCAGAGGACCACGTTCTTGCGACCACTACCGGGCTGCAGCCCAAGCACCCCACCCATGACCGCGCCTATTCTCAGCACGGCGAGATGTTGAGGCGGGGTCTCGAACCCAGCCCCCTTGATAAATCCCTTTCCTAACAGGGACTATCACCAACTGAGCTGCAGCTCAATTGGTGATAGTCCCTGTTAGGAAAGGGATTTATCAAGGGGCTGGGTTCGAGACCCCGCCTCAACATCTCGCCGCGCTGAGAATAGGCGCGTTTGGGTGGGGTGCTTGGGCTGCAGCCGGCAGTGGTCGCAAGAACGTGGTCCTCTAGCTAGGCTGAGTAGGGCCGACCGAGAGGGCGGCTCGGGGCTACTGCATCAAAAAAGTGCAGCTCAGTTGGTGATAGTCCTGTTAGGAAAGGGATTTATCAAGGGGCTGGGTTCGAGACCCCGCCTCAACATCCCGTCGCGCTGAGAATAGGCGCGGTCATGGGTGGGGTGCTTGGGCTGCAGCCCGGCAGTGGTCGCCAGAACGTGGTCCTCTGGCTAGGCCGAGTAGGGTCGACCGAGAGGGGTGGCTCGGGGCTACTGCATCAAACAGGTTCTATCTCTTGAGGTTGGGGAGCAGTGCCAGAGGGGCCAGCTTCAGGTTCTACAGTAGATTCTGAAATCATGTCAGTAGACTCGGAGACGGTCAAGCCATGATCTTTGATAAATCTGTGTTCAAAGAAAATAGCATCTCTAGACTCTATCACTGTATTAGTGGATAGATCTAGAAACTGTCAGCAGCACTATCTTCTGCACTACCTAGATAAACACAAGTCGTTGTTCTAGGTCTCACCTTAGGTCTCTTAAGGTCTTATATCCTTACATAAGCGATACAACCCCAAGTCTTTAGAGTGTCATATCTACAAGGATGGTCATGCCACAACTCATACAGAGTAGAGTTGAGCTTTGAGTGAGACACTCTATTTAGAATGTGATTTGTAGTTAGAACTGCTTCCCCCAAAAAGGAATTAGGCATGTCAGCTGTGAGGAGTATAGAGTTCAACATTTCTGTTAAAGTCCTATTCTTACGCTCAGCAACACTATTCGACTGGGGTGAGTAAGGAGTTATGGTTTCTAGGATTATACCCTCAGAGGCATAAAAGTCCTTAAACTCAGTTGCAGTGTACTCTCCTCCTCGATGACTTCTAAGTCTCTTAATCTTTAGATTTAATTGATTTTCTACCCGAGATTTGAAGATCTTAAAGGTCTCGAATGTCTCATCTTTCGATTTCAATAGGTAAACATGACAATATCTGGAAAAATCATCGATGAATGTAATCAGATATTTCCTTCCCCCTCTAGTGGCGTGACTACGAAAGTCATAGAGGTCAGAATGTATCAACTCCAGAGTTGTGTACTCCTAGAAACTGTCTTGTAAGGGTTTATAGTGATCTAAGTTTGGGCACAAACATCACACCTATCAAATTGAATAGAAAGATCTAATGGGATGTTTTGACTTTTAGCTAGATCTTATATTTTCTTATAGTGGATATGTTCAAGTCTATTATGTAATAACTTTGGATCAATCAGAGTTGAACTCACTTGATTTATGCACACGTTATCTAGGCTAAGTCTATACATAACATTGATCAGGTAAGCGCAACCAAAGTAGTGAGAATTAACAGTTAATGTCATTCTACCGTTCATGGTTGTGAAAGACATTCTAGTTTTATCAAGCAAACTCATAAAAATCAAATTCTTAATTAAGTTAGAAACTACTTTAACATGTTGCAAAATTAAAGTTTTACCTGAAAAGAGCACTAGCTCTACAGTCCCAGCATGAGTAACATCAATCACTCCTCCATTACAATTTTCGACTATGTCCTTGACCGTTGTGACCTTTGAGAGAGGACTCCTGTCATTTGTGACGTGACAGGTAGCACCACTGTCCAGCCACCACTCAGAAGACGCACTGCGGTGACTACTCCCAATCATATCCACGAAGGACTTAGGATCGGAGTTGTCGACCACCATGTGCGCCACATTTTGTGGGGCTTCCTCCTTTTGCTTCTTCGGACCCCTGCATTCAGCGGCCCAGTGACCCCATTTGCCGTAGTTGTGACACTTGCCCTTCTTCCTTTTGAGAGAAGGCTTTTTGACCGTCAGCGGTGCTGGGGTATCACCCTTAGGTGTCGGGGGATTCCGAGAAAGCTTATTAGGATGCAAAACGAAGTTGACAGCCTGTGAGGGCTGTGCAACCTGCTCTAAGCTTTTCCCAGCAAGGTTTTGGTCCTCAATATGGATGAACCTTTTGAGTTTGTCCAAACTGATCTTCTCTTTCAATCGGTGCATCTCGGTCTTGAAAAAGAGCCACTCAGGAGGCAGTTTACTCAGGATCATATACACAAAGAGACTGTCGTCCATCTTCAAATGATCATCATCCAGCTTCTGACGAAGATTGACCAGCTCCAAGAGTTGAGAAGTGATAGGCACATTCGCTTTGAATCTGAAGTTGAAGAACTTCTCTCCAATGAGTGACTTTGACAATCCTTCCTCCTTCTGGAAATGCGCGTTCAGTCGATCACATATCTTCTTTGCAGATTTGTAAGCGTGGTAGGTCAACGCGAGCCGGGGATTCAGAGAATTTAACAGGTAATCCCTGCAGAAATCTTCATCCTTGTTCCATTGGTACTCATCCACGTCCTCGACGGTAGAAGCAAAATCGCTCTGAACAGTATAGAAAATCTCGTGTTCCTTCATTCCTAGTTGGACTTGAATTTTCCAACTGAGAAAGTCGGAGGCGTCGAACGATTACAATTTTATGGTGTCGAGCGCGCTTTTCTTCTACATAGTTCTAGATTCAAACAAAAAAATAAAATGTTAGAACGAGGTCACCTGAACCGAGTGAAGACGTCAGAAAATCTTCGGATCCAATAAAGAAATTTTGCTTCTCACCTTCAGAAAATATTTGATCACCTGAGCAGTATAGAAATAATTTCCAAAAAGGGCTAGATCCTTCTTCACAGAACTTTCAAGGAGATCCAAGGAAGTCTTTAGTTTGGATCAGCACACTTTCCTTGATCTGAGTGTTTGGACTGTAGATTTTCTCCAAACAGCACAAAAATGATGAATAGATGTGGACTGGTAAGATTATTTCCTGGGTTGGTCTTCTTTTAGAAATCCGATGATTCAGGAGAGTCTTCGGTCTAAATCTAGATCTGGCAACAGAGCACAATGGAGAAGCATGTTTCTATCTACAGGCGGGTGTTTCCTTCCTATTTCATGAATTTCATCTTGGAGGAATGGAGATCTGGAAGGTTGCTATGCACAGGGAATGGCTCCTTCCTTCCCGATCGACAAGAAATAAATCGCGAGAGAGGTGCAATCAGCAACAGAGATGAAGATCGGTGATGAAGAACAACAACGGGCAAATAGTTTTACCCGATCTGCAATCAGAGGAACGAAAAGCTTTGGTCTTCAGTTGCAGAACCAGATCTGGTTTCAATCTATCTGGGGAAAGCGAGATCTGCGATCTCTCCACTGAAATCGCCCAGATCCAGACGAGAGAAATCCCCAATAGCTTTCTTCCTCTCGATCGACTTGCGGCTGAGCGACCGAAACAGCGCTGGATGAACTTGCGTTGCCCAGATTCACAAACTGATGAGCGACTTGGCCGGAGAGAAGAACCAGACAGCACTAGGCTTCCTCCTCTTGCCAATCTGCAGTGACGGTGAGCGATTCACAAAAAAATGGCAATGGGAGGAACTGCGCCGCCCAGATCCACGAACGGCGAGGCACAGATGGATCGGGAAAATCATTGAGCAAACGGGAACAGGCAAAACCTAATTTCTTATCTTGAGAATGTTAGAAGGCTCCGCTCAAGATAGTCCACTAAGGCTCATCGGTGTGGAATGACCTTATATAGTATCTTCAGCGTAGAGCCGTTACACTCTAGTGACACGTAACCCATTGGGTCGTTTCGAGTCGGTCTCGACACGCGCAGACATATATTAAATACCTTAACAAAGTTTTCATGATCTGGGACGTGGTCTTAGCGAGAGTTTTGGACTCAATACATGTCAAAAAGTAGTCAATTATTACAAGAATGAACCTTTGATTCTCGCTGGCTTGAAAGAAAGGGACAACCAAGTCCATTCCCCAGATGGCAGATGGCCAAGGGGTTGTGATCGAACTGAGTTGCTGAGTTGGCTGCTACTAGAGATGGGAGAAGAGCTGACACTTTGAATAATTTTTGGAGAAGACCTCAGCATCCTTCTTGATCGTCAGCCAAAAATAGCCGTGACGCAAAATCCTTTAATCTAGAGTGCGAGTTCCCGAGTGACTCCTACATTATCCAGAATGAATCTCTTCCAAACCCGAGGTACCTCGAGCTGTAACACGCACCTGGCCAAGGGGCCCGAGTGAGTCTTCTGATAAAGCTCTCCCTCGTGCATTAAGTAGTAGGCCGCCTTATAACAAAACTTCCTCGTGTCTCTTCACCTGTCAGGAGTTGGTCGATTGTTAGGAAAGTGATGAATAGGTCCTTCAAGGAAGCTTGCTGCTCGATTTTCATGATTTCCCCTTCGTCGATAGATGGCTAGAACAATTCTATGATGGTTCCACTGGCACTAGGACCGTACTCGGCCAAGCGATCCATCGCTGAGTTCTCCTTAGAGGTACATACTCTACAAAGAATGACTAGAACCCTCCCAACAAACCCTTCACCTTTACCAAATACCTATGTAGAACGTGGTCGCGTACTTCAAACTCCCCTGATTTGTGACATGACTACCATTGAGTTGGTGAAAGCCTTGACATCTTGAATTCCTAGTTCCTTGGTCAAACGTAAGATTGTCACTATTATCTCATACTCCGCTTGATTATTTATAACTGGGAAGAGAATTTCTACCATCTGCTCGATCCTTGTCCCTTATGGACTTACCAGAATGATTCCCACTCCCAAGGAATTTTTGCTCGAAGCTCCATCTACATACATTTCCCCTGGAATTAATCCAAGGATCCCTAGGTCTTCACTTGCTTATACCGAGAAGTCTGCTAGAAAATCTGTCATCGCTTGCGCCTTGATTGTGGCCCTAGGGTGAAAGGAAATATCGAACTCACTATAATTTATCGACCAATTTATCAGTCGTCCAGAATGCTCCACACCCCTCAAAAAACTCTGAAGAGGATGACCCGTCACCACATGGATGAAGTGTGCTTGAAAATAAGGCCTGAGTTTTTGAGCCGAGATCACCAACGTCAGTGCCAACTTCTCTAGAATGGGGTATTTAAACTATACCTTCTAAAACACCCTACTCACATAGTAGATTGGGAGTTGCCGCTTCCCTTCTTCCTGAACTAATATCGAGCTCACGACCTCTGCTGCCACTACTAGATAGAGTTGTAACACCCTCATCCGTCATATGAGATATAATAGAAGGTCCGGCTGGGGCCCTACGTCATATTCCACGGACAGTCGGCAGGGTTACATATTAATACCAAAGTACTATTACAAAATTTTGAAACCTAACACAGAGCATTCTAGAGGAAGCTTTTAAAAATGTTATAAAAACTCATCACAGAACATGAATATCCACTATAACTCAAGACAGTACTGAAATACCAAATACACAAAGAGTTTTGGCCTTATGACCTTACAATGTTCATCTTTAATAAAAGAGTTTTACATACTTCGGCACGCAGACCGGCCATACATGAAAATAGTAAAAGCAAACACTTCGCTTGGGCCATCAAGGACCAGCACCGCATCAAGGCCTTTAGCCCGCTACTTGCCACTAGGCTCACTTGTTCCTGCAAGAACAATCCACCGAGCGGTGGCAAAACAAGGCAACGGTTAGGTAAGGCTGACCAATTATAACGATCCCTCCCCCTTACTCTGGGCGGCAGAGCTCCTTCCCTGCAGATTATTAGCACAACTGATGACAAACTTTAGTCATCGCTTTTGGGTAGTTTAGTATTCATAAATATTAGGTTTTAATATAGTTTTATCTATTTATATGCTTAATTATGTTATTATTTTATTTTAATGTTTGATGTTATAATATAAAAATCTATAGTTTATTAGATGTATTGTTGTCACATTATGTTAGGTTTGTTGTATTATTTCATGTTATAAAAAATAAACAAAACTAATGTTTGTTTTGTTTTGTTGTTTGTAGGTTCAAGTCCGAGTAGCCCTCATCAAAGCCCACATGTTGCAGCCCAACTACAAGCCTACCCGAGCCTTGATGTTGGAGCAGCCCTCTTCCACCAAAATAGCCCACATGGTGCAGCCCGGCCACTTATGGTGCAGCCCCTCTACATAATGCAGCCCCTACATGCAGCCCTTGAAGTTTGGAGCAGCCCGGCCCTTTTCCTTGAAGCCCATATGATGCATTCAACCCCTCTTCAAGCTTCCCAAGCCCATATAGTGCAGCCCACTTCATCCATGTGTGGCCGGCCACTCATTTTCCCCCCTCCCTCATCATTTATTGCATTCATGCACCTCTCCAAGCATATGGCCGACCACCCCTCTCTCTCTCCTATTTTATTTGTTTTTTCCTTCATTTAATCCACATTCATCCCCCTCTCTACTTTACATTCTCTCTTATCATCCCCATAAATGAAATGCATTGAATCATCCTCTCCCTCTCCCTTCATTAAATGAAATGCATGCACTTCTCTCCCTTTACATGGCCGGCCACCCCCCTTGCCTCCTCCTCTTCATTTCATTCTAGATCCTTCTCCATCTCCTATAAAAGCCACCCCATCCCTCAAGCCAAAGGAAAAAATTTTGAGAAGTAAAGTTTTAAGTTGAATGTGAGTGTTGAGTTGGAGAGTGGAGAGTGCTTGTGAGTTGTTATTAGTTTCATTATTGTATTAGTTTTCTTTTCCATTTTTGCAAGTTTTTCTTCCTAACATATTCTTGTCTTTTTAATATTTTGTGTACTCTTTTTGTTTGCAAGTAATAAAAATATTTCTCTCTTATTTTGTTTTGTCTTCCCTTCCAATTATGAGTAGCTAATTTTCTTTAGCATTCGATCGTGAGGATCCATAAAATGAGATGAGGGTTTCCTTTATTTCATAATTTTATTTTTGTCTAAATTTTACTCGATCCTTCTTTGATTTTTATTTTGCCGACTCCGTATTTCCGGTATACGGTAGTAGGCTTGGGATCTCATATTTGAGTAGCCGAGAGGCTCGTGAATGTGAAAGATCACTCAAAGAAGGAAGGAGTTGAACGCAACCCTAGAGATAGGATGACGCAAATCTTCCGGATTGGAGTCAAATCCAATAGTGTGGGTCACCTCGATAATGCGGCTTTAGGCCTTCTTGACTCGAAAGAGATTTCGGTCAAAACGTCTATAAGTCAGGGGATTTAATTCTCTAGCGAGATTATTTCCTAATTTCGGATCTGTCACGGTCGAATATGATTTGCAAATTTAAAACTATGCCCTTTTCATCCCTCTCATTTCATTTTATGGTGAATCTTCGATCGAATGCTAGCTTTTTATTATAAAGTTTTTCGTCTAAAAAATTATCTTTCGTTTTACTTTAACAATTCTCAAAACCCATTTTCTTTCGGTAGGATAATAGTTCAAGCGTGAGTAGCAGTATTTGACAACTCCGTGTTTAAATACGACCTTGATACTACAATTCGACGGGTACACTTGCCTGTTCGGGTTTTAGCACATCAAGTTTTTGGCGCCGTTGCCGGGGACACTTTTTCGTCAATATTAGGAAAGCGCTTACGCTATTACTTCTGCAAAAATTAAAAAAAAATTTCCTTTCTCTATTTTCTTCTTCAAGTTTTTATTTCCCTTCTTTTCTTTTTCTTTCCTTCATTCTCCCTCTAATTTTCTTAGTGCATGACCCGCACGAATCCGTCGCTACTTGTTGATTTGGACCCAGAAATCGAACGCTCCTTTCGGAGAAACTTACGATTCAGTGGTTCCACTTCTCAAACAGCGGTTGAGGATTTCGACGGTGATTGTAACTTCAACTCCGAAATGGGAGACCCTAACCCAGCGTTTGCCCAGCAAAGGACGATGTCCGATTATGCTCGGCCCAACCTGGAGGGTACAGAAACAAGTATTGTTCGACCTGCAATTGCGAACAATAACTTCGAGCTTAAGTCTAGCATCATACAAATGGTGCAGCAATATGTACAGTTCGACGGATTACAAGATGAAGATCCGAACTTGCATATTGCCAATTTTCTTGAAATCTGTGACACCTTCAAAATAAATGGTGTCTCAGACGATGCTATAAGGCTAAGACTCTTCCCCTTCTCCTTAAGAACTAAAGTCAAACAGTGGTTGGGTTCTCTTCCAAGAGAATCAATCACTACGTGGAACATTTTAACTGAAAAGTTTCTCTCTCGTTATTTCCCCCCCCCCCCCCCCCGCCAAAACTGCTAAGTTAAGAAATGATATAACTTCTTATTCTCAAATTGCTTCTGAGACCATCTATGACACTTGGGAGAGGTTCAAAGAACTTTTGAGAAGATGCCCTCATCATGCTCTGCCTGTATGGTTACAGGTTCAAACATTTTATAATGGGCTAAATCAAGAAACTAAGCAAATGATAGATGCCGCTTCCGCTGGTTCTTTGGACCGCAAAACTCCGGAAGCCGCTCTTGAGCTTATCGAGGACATGGCGATGAACACTTATCAGTGGAATTCGTCTAGGACTCGCTCATCTAAACCTGCAGGTATCTATGAAGTGGATTCGGTTTCGCAAATGACGCTATAAGTGGAAATGCTGAACAAGAAGATTTCGGAGATGACTGCTTTCCTCCGCTGCTAAGGTATATGAAAATGCGAATGCTGCTGCTGCCGAGCAGGTGGATTATCTGGGGAACATACCCAGGCCTGCTCAAAATAATTCTGCCAATAATTTTTCTGTTTTTTCTAATTTTTCTGCACCTCCTGGTTTTAATTCTTTTACGAACTCTTATAACCCTGGGTGGCGTAACCATCCCAATTTTTCTTGGAGTAATCCTGCTAATGTTGCACGTCCACCACATGATTTTACAACACCACCACCACAACAAAACCAAAATCTTCAAAAAGCCCTCTCTTTGGAAGAACTTTTATCTAGATATATAAGCTCGAACGATGCTACTATTAGAAACTTAACAGGGTCGATGAAAAGTTTAGAAAACCAGGTCGGGCAACTTGCCAAGGCTTTTTCCGAGAGACCACCTGGATCTCTTCCCTCGAACACTGAACCTAACCCAAGGGAGCACGAAAATGCGATTTCCCTTCGGAGCGGTAAGGTTATTAACGAGCCCACCACCAGGAAAGAGCAAAAGGTGATTGTCCCTGTTGTTGTGAAAAAAATTATCCCCACAGAAAATGATAAATCAACTTTTGAAAATGAAAAAAATACTTTAGATAAAGAAAAAGATATTTCTGTTTTTCTGATTTTGTAAAAGAAAATGATGACGTTCAAAATAATGCTCCGGTTGTTCTAAAGGAATTTCCGTCACCTCCTTATCTGGCCCGACTTAGGAAAGAAAAACTAGACGATCAGTACCAACGTTTCCTTGAAATGTTCAAACAAATTCATATTAATTTACCATTTCATGAAGCGATTAGCCAAATGCCTAAGTATGCAAAATATCTTAAGGATTTATTAACAAACAAGACGAAATTGGAAAATTTATCGCATGTAACCTTAAATGAAGAATGCTCGGCGGTCGTTAAAAACTCTAATCTTCCTAAAAAGATAAACGATCCGGGTAGTTTTTTCATTCCTTGCGTTTTTGGTGATCTGTTTGTTAAACATGCGTTAGCGGATCTAGGAGCGAGCATAAATTTGATGCCCTTTTCTTTATTCAAAAAGCTAGGATTGGGCACTCTTAGCCCTACAAGAATGAGTATCCAGTTAGCCGATAGGTCGATCAAATATCCGTTAGGTATTGTTGAGGACGTGCTAGTAAAGGTCGACAAATTCATCTTCCCGGTGGATTTTGTCATTCTTGATATTGAAGAGGACGTCGAGGTCCCTCTTATCCTCGGTCGACCCTTCCTAGCCACCTCTCGAGCGGTCATCGAATGTTAGTAATGGAAAGTTGTTTTTGCGTGTGGGAGATGATGAGGTCACATTTTCTATCAATCAATCAATGAAAAACTCTTTAAAAAATGATGATTCATGCTACTTTCTTGATGTTTTAAATGAAGATTGTTCTCTTTCTCTTTCTAACATCTCTTCAAATGAATTTTTCTCTTCTTTTTCTGAAATTTCTTCACATGATTTTGAAAACACGGTTATGTCAGCACAAACAAATTTTGAAAATGATTCTGTCTTTGGTAGAAAAAAGTATGAAAATCTTATTTTTGAAAAAAAAAAGAATTTGAAAAACTCTTATGATGAGCCGCCCCATCTTGATTTAAAACCACTCCCTGATCATCTAAAATATGTCTTTCTTGAAAAAAATTCTAAGTTGCCTGTTATAATCTCAGCCTATCTATCTCAATCCGAAAACGATCAGTTGATCGAAGTACTACAAAAGCATCGCCGAGCTATAACGTGGCAAATTTCCGACATTTCTGGCATAAGCCCTTCTTTTTGTACTCATAAAATATTTTTTGAAAATAATCCTAAGGGTGTAGTTCAACCACAACGTCGTCTCAATCCGAATATGAAAGAGGTTGTGAAGGAAGAGGTGCTTAAGTTATTAGATGTTGGGATAATTTATCTGATTTCCGATAGTCAGTGGGTAAGTCCGGTACATGTTGTTCCTAAGAAGGGTGGGATTACGGTAGTAACAAATGAAAATAACGACTTAATTCCAACTAGGACGATAACGGGATGGAGGATGTGCATCGATTACCGTAAGCTAAACGATGCCACTCGAAAAGATCACTTCCCCCTCGATCAAATTTTAGAACGTTTATCCGGGCATAGTTTTTATTGCTTCTTCGACGGTCTCTCGGGATATTTTCAAATCCCTATCGCACCCGAGGACCAAGAGAAGACAACATTCACTTGCCCCTTCGGGACTTTTTCTTATCGTAGAATGCCTTTCGGGTTATGCAACGCACCCGCTACCTAGCGGTGTATGCTTGCTATTTTTGATAAATACGTAGACAATATTATGGAAGTATTTATGGACGATTTTTCTGTCTTTGGCAACTCCTTTGACTTATGTTTAAAAAATTTGGAAAAAAAATTTCAACGCTGCGAAGAAACCAACTTAGTTTTAAATTGGGAGAAGTGTCACTTTATGGTGCGTGAGGGCTTAGTCCTTGGCCATAAGATTTCCGCTAAGGGAATTGAAGTGGACAAGGCCAAAATTGAAGTTATTGAAAAGTTACCGCCGCCTACAAATATTAAAGCGATTAGAAAGGGCATGCGGGTTTTTATCGACGATTCATTAAAGACTTTTCAAAAATTACTAAGCCTCTCACCCACCTTCTCGAAAAAGAAACTCCTTTTATTTTTGATGAATCTTGTCTCGCTGCGTTTGAATTAATTAAATCCAAACTTATAAATGCTCCTATTATGATCGCCCCAGTTTGGGATTTACCATTCGAAATAATGTGCGATGCGAGTAGTCATGCGGTAGGTGCGGTTCTAGGACAACGAATTGCTATGAACTTTCATCTGATTTACTATGCTAGTAAAACTCTAACTTCTGCTCAAGAAAATTACACTACGACGGAGAAAGAACTTTTAGCTGTTATTTTTGCTTTTGATAAATTCCGATCGTACGTTACTCTTGCCAAAGTTATTGTTTTTACGGATCATTCTGTTTTGAAGTACCTCCTTTCTAAACCGGATGTCAAGCCGCGTCTTATTCGTTGGATCCTCTTACTTCAAGAATTCGACTTGGAGATTCGGGATAAGAAAGGAGCGGAAAACCTAGCGGCTGATCATCTCTCTCGTCTTGAAAATCCCGAACTTGATATTTTAAATGAAAATTTTATTAATGACTCTATGAGCGTCTTTTAAACATTTCTTCTTCTACCCCCTGGTTCGCTGATCTGGCCAATTATCTTGTGGTTCGGGCCCTTCCAAAAGAATACTCTTCTCACCAAAAGAAGAAATTCTTTTCGGAGTTGAAGTATTATTTTGGGAGGACCCCTTTCTATTTCGCATTTGTGCGAATCAGGTGGTTAGAAGATGTGTTTCCCAGGAAGAAGGTCAACAGATTTTAAAGCATGTTCATGAAGGTCCGACTGGAGGGCATTTTCAAGCGAACCGCACCGCCCACAAAGTGCTTAGTGTTGGCTTTTACTGGCCAAGCATATTTCAAGATGCGCAACTCTTTGTGAGCGGGTGTGATCGGTGCCAACGGACTGGAAACTTATCTAATAAAAATGAAATGGAACAAAATTATTTTCTGGAATGCGAAGTTTTTGATTTATGAGGCATTGACTTTGTAGGCCCGTTTCCCTCCAGTCTAGGAAACAAATATATTCTAGTCGCAGTCGATTATGTTTCTAGGTGGGCGGAGGCTCAAGCTTTACCAAGAAATGATGCTCGCGTCGTAGTTGCATTTCTTAAAAAGTTATTTTCTCATTTTGGTTTTCCTCGAGCGATTGTTAGTGATAGGGAAAGTCATTTTTGCAACACTCAACTCGCTAAAGCTTTAACTAAATATGGTGTTACGCATAAACTATCAACTGCTTATCACCCCAAACTAACGGTCAGGTCGAGGTAGTCAATCGCGAGCTTAAAAGAATTTTGGAAAAAACCGTTTCTACTTCCCGTAAGGATTGGTCTTTAAAGTTAGACGATGCTCTTTGGGCCTATCGGACAGCGTACAAGACCACTATTGGTTGTACTCCTTTCCGACTAGTCTACGGAAAATCGTGCCATCTCCCTGTAGAGGTAGAGCACCGTGCGTTTTGGGCGTTAAAGTTTTTTAATTTCGATCCGCACTCGGTCGGTGAGCATAGAAAAAACCAACTAAATGAGCTTGACGAGTGGCGAGCGTACGCTTATGAAAATAATAAAATTTATAAAGAACGCACAAAACTTTATCACGATAAGAACTTGGGCCATCCTAAAACGTTTAAACTTGGCGATCACGTACTTCTCTTCAATTCTCGTCTACGTTTTTCCTGGCAAACTTAAATCTAGATGGTCTGGACCGTTTACGGTCAAGGAAGTTTATCCTTATGGAACTGTATTACTTTCACACCCCGATAAGGGTGATTTTAAAGTGAATGGGCATAGACTTAAACTTTATTTTTCTAATGATTCTATGTCTCCTGCAACGGATGATCTTGTCTTGGACTCTTGAATGTTTATCTTGTTGTGGAACATTTTTATTTTTTTGGACATATTATTATTCCTTATTGTTATGAAACTTTTAATTTTATTCGGACTTTCAATTGTTGTAATAAAGAACAATCTTGGGCACCTGCCCACGGACTCTTTTTTTTTCTGCTTTTATTTTGCTCTTCCTTCCGGAGGCCAACCAAGCAAGTTCGTGATTGCCGCTCCAACGTTGCTGATATAAAGATGGATCAAGTCAAACATGCTGCTGATCAAGTGCACTAAAAAGCAAGCATGGGGGAGCGACATCCGCCTTCATCCCACAAACCCGGGGAAGTCCTGTTTTGTTTATTATTTCATTTACTTTCTGCATTTTTCTCTCCCTCTCAGTCTCCTTCTCGTTTTTCTTGTTTGTTTATTTCATTCAGAACAATGAAAAATCTAAGCTTGGGGGAGGGTTTAGTTAGTTTCTCTTTTCCCTTTTCTTTCAAAAATCCAGAAAAATCTTTTGCTTTCTTAAAATCAAAATCTAAACATTAGTGTAGTTTTGTTAAGCTTCTTTAATATTGCTTTTATTTTAGTCTTATCAAAAAAAAATCTATAAAACAAAAATCCAAAAAAAGCTGATAAAATATATTTGAAAAACAAAATCGAAAATTATTTCCATCTTTATTTTTATGTTTCTTCTAGTGATGTGAAGGCTCGTGCGGTTTTGTAGTTCTAGATAGATTTCTTTGAAACAGTTTCTAAATTTATCAGTTTAACATAGCTTAGTTTTACTAGTTTCTTTTTCTTAAATATAGGCATCCGTTATTTACGTTATAAGTTAGCAATTTGTAGTTATGTCTTTTTATTCGGTTAGTTGCTTATGAATGGTTGCTAGGTAACATTAGCTCTTTTTCATTTGTGGGGTAGTCTTTCTTGGTGTCTAGAACTTGTCCCTAACGACTCTCGAAACATTTGCGTCGTTTTTACGTACTTTAGAAATGATTTAGGCCACCCTTTGACTAGTTTGAGCTTTTCTTGCCCACCAACAAATTTACCATTGCAAAACAATTTTGGGTCTTTTTCCATGTTTCTTTATTTTTAGTTTTTAGCTCCACCTTTCATTTCATCATTTCACCAAAGCCAAAATGTCTTTCCTATTTCACACTAAACTTTGAGCTTAAATATCTTTTTTTTGTGAAGGGTTATATCTTTGAAATAAAAAGGAGTGTTTAAAGCTTATATTTGGAGCTTTCCTTAAAAGTTATTAAAGAAGAAAAAATTATTACTATCAAAAAAATGTGAAATCAATCAAAAAGAAAAAAAAATGAAGTTTATTTGTGGCAAATTTATGAAAAGAAAAAAAGTTCATGGCCTTTGTTTGTTATTTTGAATTGAAAAATGATGTACTTGTCATTTCTCATTTCTCTTCTTGTTTTTTATTTTTGAGCTCAACCTTGGTTTAGTGTTTAAGCCCTCATGTTTATCCTTGTTTTTATTTCCTAATCATTTACCTAAGCCAAGTTTTAACGCCTATAGAAGTCCTATTAATCTTTAGAAACGTAAATTTGCGTAGTGGAGAGAGTGTGAACGGACAAGCCTATGGCCACCATCATTGATGGATTTCTTTGGAGGTTATCTTGAGGTGATTTAGGGTTAATTGTTATTCTAGCAACCTAGTAGTTCGTTAATGCGTCGTTTATTTAGAACTTCTACTTTTGTTTTTCTTATTTTCATTAATTTTGGATGCTTTGTTTTAAGATTTAGAAATGTGTAAATTTTCTTTATGTTCTAATGATATTTTTAGGTCTCCACTTTCAAGTTTTCTATTGTGCACTTCTCACCCCACTAGTTGTTAACATAGGAATTAAGATAGTTTAATTTTTCATGTTTTGTTTTTCTTAATTATGAAATCTAAATTTGCTTTGTTTACTTTTCCCTAGTTTTCAATTCCATTTGCTTGGGGGCAAGCAAATACTCTAGCATGGGGGAATTTGATGACTAACTTTAGTCATCGCTTTTTGGGTAGTTTAGTATTCATAAATATTAGGTTTTAATATAGTTTTATCTATTTATATGCTTAATTATGTTATTATTTTATTTTAGTGTTTGATGTTATAATATATAAATCTATAGTTTATTAGATGTATTGTTGTCATATTATGTTAGGTTTGTTGTATTATTTCATGTTATAAAAATAAACAAAACTAATGTTTGTTTTGCTTTGTTGTTTGTATGTTCAAGTCCGAGTAGCCATCATCAAAGCCCACATGTTGCAGCCCAACTACAAGCCTACCCGAGCCTTGATGTTGAAGCAGCCCTCTTCCACCAAAACAGCCCACATGGTGCAGCCCGACCACTTATGGTGCAGCCCCTCTACATAATGCAGCCCCCTACGTGCAGCCCTTGAAGTTTGGAGCAACCCGGCCCTTTTCCTTGAAGCTCATATGATGCATTCAGCCCCTCTTCAAGCTTCCCAAGCCCATATAGTGCAGCCCACTTCATCCATGTGTGGCCGGCCACTCATTTTCCCCCCTCCCTCAATCATTTATTGCATTCATGCACCTCTCCAAGCATATGGCCGGCCACCCCTCTCTCTATCCCTATTTTATTTCTTTTTTTCCCTTCATTTAATCCACATTCATCCCCCTCTCTACTTTACATTCTCTCTTATCATCCCCATAAATGAAATGCATTGAATCATCCTCTCCCTCTCCCTTCATTAAATGAAATGCATGCACTTCTCTCCCTTTACATGGTGCCGGCCACCCCCCTTGCCTCCTCATCTTCATTTCATTCTAGATCCTTCTCCATCTCCTATAAAAGCCACCCCATCCCTCAAGCCAAAGGAAAAAATTTTGAGAAGTAAAGTTTTAAGTTGAATGTGAGTGTTGAGTTGGAGAGTGGAGAGTGCTTGTGAGTTGTTATTAGTTTCATTATTGTATTAGTTTTCTTTTCCATTTTTGCAAGTTTTTCTTCCTTAACATAGTCTTGTCTTTTTAATATTTTGTGTACTCTTTTTGTTTGCAAGTAATAAAAATGTTTCTCTCTTATTTTGTTTTGTCTTCCCTTCCAATTATGAGTAGCTAATTTTCTTTAGCATTCGATCGTGAGGATCCATAAAATGAGATGAGGGTTTCCTTTATTTCATAATTTTATTTTTGTCTAAATTTTACTCGATCCTTCTTTGATTTTTATTTTGTCCGACTCCGTATTTCCGGTATACGGTAGTAGGCTTGGGATCTCATATTTGAGTAGCCGAGAGGCTCGTGAATGTGAAAGATCACTCAAAGAAGGAAGGAGTTGAACGCAACCCTAGAGATATGATGACGTAAATCTTCCGGATTGGAGTCAAATCCAATAGTGTGGGTCACCTCGATAATGCGGCTTTAGGCCTTCTTGACTCGAAAGAGATTTCGGTCAAAACGTCTATAAGTCAGGAGATTTAATTCTCTAGCGAGATTATTTCCTAATTTTGGATCCGTCACGGTCGAGTATGATTTGCAAATTTAAAACTATGCCTTTTTCATCCCTCTCATTTCATTTTATGGTGAATCTTCGATCGAATACTAGCTTTTTATTATAAAGTTTTTCGTCTAAAAAATTATCTTTCGTTTTAGTTTAAAAATTCTCAAAACTCATTTTCTTTCGGTAGGATAATAGTTCAAGCGTGAGTAGCAGTATTTGACAACCCCGTGTTTAAATACGACCTTGATACTACAATTCGACAGGTACACTTGCCTGTTCGGGTTTTAGCACATCAACAACCAAACATAGTAATGAAAGTGTAATTTAAGCACACTTCACCACAAGCGTAGGCACGAACGACCACACACCTCGTGCACTTAGGGCACATTCGCGGTGTCTGAACAATAATCAGGGACACACCACCATTCACCAGACGGCAACAACATGAGCATTTTGATAGTCATTACGACCTACGCATGCCCCAAGACCTGTAACTATGTCTGCGACAGGTAACATTACCCGCGGACGCACCACATAGCTACTTAGGCAGGTTCAACCCTTTCCCATTGCTCACATCGCCGGGCAATGTCTACCACGATGCGGGTCGGCCTCCCCATTCCCATTTCTCCAAACTTTACATAACTCTGTTATGTTAATCAAGTGGCTCCCAGACCACCAAGCTGGGCTCTAAAAGCACACAACATCAAAACTCAGGCCTAAAATGTCTCCACGACACAGCCACAATCACTGGCCCCAGGTGTATCCACGACACGGGCCACAATCACTGGCCCCAGGTGTCTCCACGACACAGGCCACAATCACTGTTCCCAAGGAGCTACCGCCTGCGGTATTACTACCGTCGCGCGGTATCTGGCAGAAATGCGATTCTGCCTAGTTTTTCGGGTGCTCCTTAGGGTTAGTCCCCAAGGTTCCCTGCTGCAATCTACCGTGTAGAAACCCAAAAAAACAAACATCACGGAGTCTTATCCGGCCAATACAAGCATAATGAAACATCACCAATCCAGACCAACCTGTCTAGATGAGCTTCATATAGAATGCCTATGTTCGTACTTCGATTCCTAACTTTATATGCAAAAACTACGAGAATATACTGTGTCTTCCCGAAGAATAACCTCACACTCACTGCACACTCGCGGGAGAGGGTTTCCTATGCAAAAGAAAGAGGACTTCACATATCCAAGTTGAGAATCATTGCCCTTTGCGCTCTCTTTGGTGTCATGCCAAAGATCTAGACGGATGAAAGCAACCACAACGACCTTGCCTTCACAGATACAGACTCAGCTTGTGAAACAGAGCTTCAGAACTTCAATGGCGGCGAGATCACTCTCGGGCGCCGCTGCTTTTCCTCCAAGAAGAACATGCCGACTCCAAATCCAAAAGAGAAATGAAGTGAAAATAGCCAAACAGGCATATAAACGACGCTACCGCTGCGCTGTAACTAGCTACCGTCTTGCGGTACCGCCCAACCCTCCAATCACAGGCTGACACGTGGCCACGTCGTTTCGGAATCGCTACCGCCGCACGATGGGACGCTAATGCCGAGTGATAGAGAGTGTCGATTATGACTGCTATCACTGCGCACTAACTTTTACCGCAACGCGATAAAATCTCGAGAGCCATATTAATTTAATGGACCCAGCTATCGCCTGTGGTAACACTATCGCCGGAAGATAGCTTCCCAAGGGGTCTGCCAAATTAATTCACCTGCTACTGCCACACGGTAACAACCTTCCGCTGTGCGGTAACCACTTTCTCGAGAGCTCGATGTTTCTCGAGAACTCGATATGCTCGACGAAATTCTGCAGCTATCGCCCGCAGTAACAGTTACAGTCGCGCGGTAACCCCCAAATAAACATCTTCGGAAATTTGGGGCGTTACAAATCTCCCTCACTTAAGAAATTTTGTCCCGAAATTTGACGTTATAGGAAATATATAAAAGTAAACAGTACATCTGATTACCATAGGGAAATAGCTCAGGGAACTCCTCACTCATAGTTTGCTCGCGCTCCCAAGACAGCTCATCACGACCACAGTTGTCCCAAAGGATCTTGACCATCCTAATAGACTTGTTTCGCAACTGCTTGACCTCAACGTCGTTGATACAAATGGGCTTGACCTTCGTTGTCAACCCACTATCGACCAACACTTGATTCACATCAATCACTTGTGTAGGCTCTTGAATAGCCTTTCACAACACTGATATGTGAAACACATCATGCAAACCGCTCAACTCCCCCAGAGAGACAAACGATAGGCGGCTTCGCCAATCCGCTCCAAGATCTCAAAAGGCTCAACATACCTCAGCCTAAGCTTCTTTAAGCGTTGAATCCTTGATACGCCCTTAAACGATTTTATCTTGAGGTACACCCAATCGTCCGCCACAAACTCCACGTTCTGGTGATGGCATTATAGTACTTAGCTTGCCTATCTTGAGCGATTATTACCCCTTCTCGTATCAACCGTATCATTGAAGTAGCATCTTCAACGTACCTTCGCTTGTACAGCTTCGTTTCTCCCGTTTTCTACCCAAGCCAACAGCGTACGACACCTCCTTCCGTACAGAACCTCAAAGGGCATCATCTTATATACTGGCTTGGTAGTTGTTATTGTACGCAAATTCAATCATAAAAAGATGGTCCTCCCACCTTTTCCCAAAATCCAAAACACACATATGAAGCATATCTTCCAACGTCCTGTTCACCCTTTCAGTCTGACCATCTATCTGTGGGTGAAAGGTCGTGTTGAAGTTTAACTTGGTACCCAATAACTGATGAATGAGCCTCAAATCATTAGATGTGAACAGACCATCTCGGTCACTAACGATGCTCCAGGGTACGCCGTACAAACGGACTATGTTGTCCACATAAAGTTTCGTCAGTTTCTCCACTGAATCATCCTTACTATTGGGTATGAAGTGTGACACCTTCGTTAAATTATCAACGATCACCCAAATGACATCGTTCCCTTTGTGCAATCTCGGCAAACCATGCACGAAATCCATGGAGATGTCATCGAATTTTCACTTCGGTATATGCAAGGACTTCAGGAATCCGCCAAACCTCCGACATTCGGCCTTTACTAAGGCACAGGTCTGACACTTCACCACATACACCGCTATGTCTTTCTTCAGTCCCGGCCACCAGAATAATTTCTTCATGTCCTTGAACATCTTAGTGTTGCCGGGGTGAATCGAGTACTTGATAAAATATGCTCCATACATCAATTCTTCTCGAGGTTTACCCACTTTTGGGATGCACAAACGACTGTACTTCCATAATAACCCGTCAGCGACAGTAAATTGGGCATTTGACCCATCCAAATCCTCAGCCATGAATCGCTTCATGTTGTCATCTAGCTCCAAAGCCTATGTCCGAATCCGATCAGCCAGGTCATATTGAATCTCCGTCCAACTCAAACATGTATTTGTACCGGATCCCTTGTCAGCATAAGAGATCTCCAAGTCCTCCAGATCTTGAATGAGCCGCTCGTCGTGCATCTATATCCAGTTGACCCGTGCATGGGCCCTACGGCTCAAAGCATCTGCCACAACATTCCCTTCCCAGGGATATAATGAATCTTGTAGGTGTAATCCCAAGAAACTTCATCCACCTACGTTGACGCATGTTCAGATCCTTCTGATCTATCAGATACTTTAGCCTCTTGTGATCTGAATAGATATTGACCTTAACCCCTTATAAATAATGCCTCCAAAGCTTAAGAGCGAATACTACGACCGTCAACTCCAAATCATGGACCGAGTAATTCCTCTCATACACCTTTAGCTAACGTGATCCATAGGCTATCACCTTCCTGTGCTGAAGCAGAATATAGCCTAATCCACTCACAGAGGCATCACTGTCAATATCAAAGCCCTCTGAACCACAAGGCGAACATAAGACATGTGTCGTAGTTAGATGAGACTTTAGTTCTTCGAAAGCTTGTGCGCACTCCGGCGACCAAACAAACTTCTCATCTTTCCTTGTCCGGGTAGTGAGGGGTAGTGCTATCTGCGAGAATTTATCCATAAAATGCCTGTAATAGCCGGCAAGCCCTAGGAAACTCCGGACTTCCGACACAGAAGACATCACATGCCACTCTCGTATCGCAGCTACCTTCACCGGATCTACTGCGATTCCCTCACCACTAACCACATGACCAAGGAACGCTACCAAGGACAGCCAAAACTCACATTTGGAGAATTTGGCATACAGTTGGTTCCCCCTCAGTGTCTCCATAATCATATGAAGATGCTTGAAATGATCCTTCTCGCACTGTGAGTACGCCAGAATATCATCGATGAAGACTATCACGAACTAGTCCAAGTATTCTCTGAACGGCTGGTTCATCAAATCCATAAACACGAATGGCGCACTCGTCAGCCCAAATGGCATGATAGTGAATTCGTAATGCCCATAACGTGTGTTTAAAGTCGTCTTGGGAATGTCTCCTTCCCTTATTCTCAGCTAATAGTTCTCGGACTTCAAATCTAGCTTTGAGTACACAGTTGACCCGACCAACTGGTCAAATAGATCATCAATCCTAGGGATCGGATATCTATTCTTCTCCGTCAGCTTATTCAAGTCTCGGTAATCAATACACAGTCATAAGCTTTTGTCATTCTTCTTAACAAAAAGGACTGGCGCGCTCCAAGGCGACGAACTTGGACGCACGTACCCTTGATCTAACAGCTCTTGCAGTTGTACCTTTAATTGTGCCATCTCCTTAGGCGCTAAGCAGTATGGGGAGCATGACACAGGCTTGACACCTGATATTAGCTCGATGGTGAAGTCAATCTCACGCTGAGGGTGGGGATTAATGGAGATTTTCAGGAAAAACATCAAGAAACTCTGAAACAACCGGAATATTATCCAGACCTGGCTTGGGCTTCGAAGTCTTGACTAAAGTGAAGAATAGCTCTGCACCGTTACGAAAAACCTTAACCACCTGGATAACAGACATTAAAGTCTGTCTCGTTCCCTTTATGCCATAGAATGTCGTCTCCTGCTCCGTATGCACACCCAAACTAATCACCTTACGATTACAATCAATGTATGCACGCTGCTCCGAGAGCCAGTCCATGCCAAAGATTACATCAAACTCCACTATCGGTAATAGTGAAGCTTGCAAGTCAAACTCTTGACTCCCAATCCGCACATTCACGCAGCATGTTGAAACCGAAATTCGGTCTCATGTGGAGTTTGACCCTTGGGGAAGGGGTGATCTTGCGCCTAATTCACTCATACAAGCAAAACAACAAGGAAGACAAGGAAATATCGACCCAAGGGCTCGGCGGGGAGGTCCCACCATACACCCGGAAGATCTCAGAGCGCTTCCCCTCCTTAGTCAGAGGCCGAGCTAAGGTACCCTCAGAAAGCACGTGAAAACTGGAGCAGGAAGGCACAGGAAAACATGCCTTCTGGGGTACCCCTTGGGTCATATTTATAGTTTTTGGAATCTGAACTGCCAATAACCAAAAGAACTGATCTGAAATTACCGGAAAACCCTTGGCTGGGTCTGCCAATAGCCAAACTCCGTTGTTTTGAGGGGCTATAGGCAGACCAGCGGGGGCAAAACAGTAAAAAGTACCTCATTCATCCAGGCGAGCTGGGGAGCTTGATCTCCTCGGCAGGTCCTGCTCGCCTGCTATCGTCGAGTTCCGTTGCGAGAGCGCGAGCTGGGACTAGCTCGGCGAATGCCGAGCTCGGGGTCGGCGAATACTGATCTCCGGTCGACGAATGCCGATCTCCGGTCGACGAATGCCGATCTCTGGTCGACGATTGCCGATCTCTAGTCGACGAATACCGAGCTCGGGCTCGGCTTCTCTACTACCGAGCTCGCCTACTGCGTTCAGCCCGATCTTTTTGGTTCTTGGCGGCCTTGCTCGCCGGACACGGGGTTGTACACAATCCCCGCTCTTTTTGAGCTTGACAAAGCTCGGAAAGAAACATCCAACCCCAAGTGTGCGGCGGGCGCGAGTTCGCGAATTAGAGGGAATCTTTGGGTGGGGTCCACCTGCGGCTATATATATATACATCTGCTCACCTGCCTGACTCTTGCCCTTCCCTTCACTCTAACGCTGCCAAGATGCCGCTTCCCAAGGAGATCTAAGAGCGCTTAGACCGAGCTCGCCAGGCTTCTGCAGCTCGCGTAGCCGCTCTGACAGCGGTCCCTGCCAAAGTTCCTCAAGTTGATTCTGCAGAGCCCGGCTCCAAGAGATCGATGTCATTCCCTCAGGCGGCCGAGCCCATTTACCACGACCTGAGGGCCACCCTAGAGCGCGAGACTGGCTCTTCCACCCGGACAATTTGTGAGAAGGATAGAGAGGTTGTCGTAGTCGACGACGACCCGAATGGTCAACCTGACGACATGGGGGGTGCCACCCCGCGAGAGCCCATACCGCGAGGGGAGACGACTCCCGCGGATTCGCGGTTCATGGCACAGGATAACCGTCCCGAGGACCCGCCTCTTCTCTTTGGGATCCTGCCAGTGAGCTCGCAGAGGTCGAACTCGCCAGTGCACGCCTCCTCTCCCCGGCAAACTGATGTGGTCGCGGGGGTGGGTCTGGGAACCAACCCCACCCTGAGATTCGAGCTCCTCTCGCCGGGGACTCGCGGCCCAGGCCGCGGGAAGGATCTGAGGTTCATCCCTCCCCGCATCTCCTTTGAGCCGCCGAGCTAGTCAGGTCAGTCTTGCCTGGATTCTTGCCCCATGAGTTTTTTCTGTGTTTCTCTTCCTGCTGACGCTTGTCTTCACAGCTCTCCCCAGCCAGTCCACTACAGAGGAATCTTCACAGGCAGCCCACTACTCTCCCCTCCCTTCCCCAAGCTCGCTGGACTCTTACCTGGGTCCTGAGGTGGAACAAGGCGAGCTGACGAGGAGGGAGGTCCAGCTTCTCAAGAAGCTGGTGTGTGGGTTGCGTGAGGTGTTGGGGGTCAACGAGACGCTTTAACGCGACTACGCGCATCTTGCCGACGAGGTGCGAAGCGACCAGGCTGGCGAGTTGATGTACCCCTCCCGGTTTTGGACGAGATAGATGATGGCCTCTCGGTGGCGCAGAGGAATTCGGGAAGGATCCGCGAGCTGCTCCGCGCGCGATAGTCTGGGGGCGGGGGTCGCGAGGCCGGGGTAGGTAAGTGGGCGGCTCCTTTGCCGAGCCGACCGGTACTCGCATCTCGATGCTCCCCCTGCTCGCGCGCCCCGCCCTTTTCATTCCTGGACTTGATCTGTAATAAGTAGTTTTTAGAATATTCTTGGACATGTGTTTTTCAAATAACATACTGCAATGTTTGACTTAGCCTTGGTTGGGACGCGCCGGAAGTCGGCGAGCTGGGGTGGCGAGCTGGGGCGGCGAGCTGAGCCGATTGCACGGCTTGCCCCAGATTTCTTTTCCTATAAATAGCCCCCCCCCCCCCCCCCCCACCAACCCTGTACTGTGCCTTTATTGCTTTCTTTCCCTCTCTTCCTGCGCTTTTCTCTTTCTCTGCTCGCGCCCTGCTTTTTCCTCTGCGAACATGGGCAAGACCAATCCTGATGCCGACGGCCACTCCAAGTGCGCGCAACACTTTACTGATTATTGCTTCTTTGAAGGGCACACCAGCGAGGAGGAGCTCGCGGAGTTTGTGGCGGAGCGTGTGTCGCCGGGCTTCGAGGCGTGCAGGCCGAGGCAGGGAGAAGCTATCAACACTTTTTACGAGGACGAGCTCGCCTTCCCCATCTCGCATTTCGAGGTGGGGTTGCGCCTTCCCCTCTGGCCGGAGATCCGGCAAATCCTGAAATACTACGGCGCGGTACCCGCGCAGTTGAACTCCAACGCCGTCGCGATGATGGTGGCGTTCACGAGCTACCTCCGGCGGGAGAGGATTGAATTTAACCTGACAGTGTTTAGGAAACTGTTCTCCTACAAGGCGACGCCGGAAGGGGTCGCCTACTTCGGCAGCTCGCTGATCAAGGTTCGCGAGATCGCGAATAAGCACCACACCTGGATGACCAAGATCGCCTTCATCAAGGGCGACCTCGACAACATCCCCTACTCCCCCCAGTAGAAGGGCGAGGAGGTCTACCGCCCCCCTGTCGTGTCCAGCAACGATGCCGAGCTCCACAAGTTCTTCCTCCACAAAGACTTCGAGGTCGCCTTCCTGCGAAGGGGCCTCGATGCGCTTCTCCCTGTCCTCCCCGGCGAAGGTACTGCCCTCTCCTCATCTCGCCGAGCTCACTCGATTTGCCGAGCTCGTCATACTGCTGTTGAATTTCTTATGACTCTTTCCAAGTATTTTCTTTGCAGGGGAGCGGATAATCCCCATGAACTCGCCATTCGCGGACTCGGGGCTACATACCGACCCTCTTGCTCGCGAGAGGGCGGCGGCGGCGGCCTGCCGAGATGAGGCGGCCCTCTCCCAACCCTCTTCCAACAAGAGGCGTCCTGAGGACGCGGGGTCGAACCCGCCACACCGCCAGCGGCTGCCAAAGACGATGAGGAGAGCCATGCTGGCTCCGTGGGGGCAACAACAACAACAACATCAGCAACCCAGCCCCAAGTACATAAGCTCATCTGAGACTCCTCCCGACGCATCGCCGGAGAGCCCACTGAAGGAGATTACCAGCAAGGGCCGGAAAGGTGGCGAGGGCCCCTCTTCCACGGCGGTGATCTCTCCTCCCCCTTAAGCGAAGAGGATGGCACGCGAGCGCGTGGCGCCGAAGCAACATCCCCTCTTCAATTTCGGGGGGCGATGAAAGGACTCGGCGGGCAAGCCCATGCTACAGTGGGACGAGCTGGCCCATTGGGTCTCCATCTCCACGCTACATCGATCCTGGCATGACCGCGAGCCCGCCACGGGCCATGCTTATTCCCTCGACTTCGGCCTCTATGGTTGCGAGGATGCCGAGGCCTACAAGAATATGACCCTCCGGCAGCTCGGCCATGAGGGCCTGCAGGCCCAGCTGCGGACCCTGGAGCTCCACCACATGCTGACTCGCCGCAGCTTCGCCCTCAGCAATCAACTCCAAAAAGCTAAGCAGGCTCGTGACATTGTCAAGGATAAAGTCACTGATCAGGCGAGGTGGCTTGGCATCGCTGAGGGTCTTCTCGCCCAGGCCGCCGGTGGGTTGGTAAGTGTCAATCACCTCCTCTTCTCCCTTAGAACATTCTGCGCTGATACTAAACCGGATTTTCTCTTTACCAGGATGCCAAGGCCGCGGGGAGCTTCAGGCTCGTAATGCCGAGCAAGGGGAGGAGATTAGCCAACTGCGCGCCCGCCTTGCCGAGCTGGAGGGGGTGAACACGAAGCTGAAGGAGGAGAATCGGCACCTCCTCCGCGAGGTCCGCCTCTAGGCGGAGATCTTCTTCCCAGCCCACGACGTCGACCCTTCCCTCCCTACAAGATCCCGCGGATCTTTGGCGAGGCCGACCTCGCCGAGAGACTATGTATCATCTCCATCCAAGCTGCCGAGTGCACCCTCCAAATGATGAGGGATTCAGGAGTATTGGTGGAGGGGTGCGCGGACATCTCGGCCCGGGACCTGATGCCGAGCCTGTTCCCGGCGACGCCGCCCAGCGAGAAGGAAGATAGTTTGGACGCGATGTTCGGGAAGAGCTTCTCAGATCAGTCGGGTGGAGGGGAGGACTAGTCCGGCGGGGGGGGGGGGGGGCGAGGATTGAACTTGTAAATCTTCTTTTTGGTTTACTCGCCGAGGCGAGCCCCTGTAATCATTTTTGTAAACACTTATTTAATGAAAGAAAAGTTTTAATCATACCCGCGCCATGTCTTTTCTTCCCTTTTTCTTTTCTTTTGTTTTTGCTTGTTGTGTCTTGTATGTCCGCGAGTACTCCCCCCGGCGACCCCGCGGAGGCAAATACTGCGAGTAGGATGGTCATTAGTACGCGCCGCGGGTGGATATGTTCTGAATGCTTGCCGAGCTCCAGGCGATTTGGGAGCGGGCTGCTCTTCACCCTCGTCACGCCACCTCATCTTGCATACGAGTCATCTAGGTTGGGCTCAGAAAATTCTTCCAAGTAAAATAGACGAAGGGGTGAAGTGCCCTGGCCTGGCTCGCCTCCCTTCAGCGAGGTTTCGAGACGTGGCTTGCCACCCCGTTGCCAGTGCCGAGCTGTGTTGGGCGAGTTCAAACTCGCTTGTGCAGAACCCACTTGCTGATGCCGAGCTGGATTAGGCGAGTCCAAGCTCGCCTATACAGAACCTCTTTTCCCTTACTCCTTGGCATTCAAAACTTCTTGATCTTTACCTGGCGATCTCAAGGTTGATACCATCGAGTGACTTCCAGCCCTGCCAGCTAGGTGGGGGCCTCACAGCGGGATCTACTCGTGGTCCACTACTAACACCATCGAGTGACTTCCAGCCCTGCCAGTTAGGTGAGAGCCTGACAGCGGGATCTGCTCGAGGCCAAGGATGACACCGAGTGACTTCCAGCCCTGTCATCTATGTGAGAGCCTGACAGCGGGATCTGCTCGGGGTTTACTACTAACACCATCGAGTGACTTCCAGCCCTGCCAGCTAGATGAGAGCCTGACAGTGGGATCTGCTCGATGCCAACGATGACACCGAGTGACTTCCAACCCTGCCAGCTAGGTGAGAGCCTGACAGCGGGATCTGCTCGGGGTCCACTACTAACACCATCGAGTGACTTCCAGCCCTGCCAGCTAGGTGAGAGCCTGACAGCAGGATCTGCTCGAGGCCAAGGATGACATCGAGTGACTTCCAGCCCTGCCAACTAGGTGAGAGCCTGACAGCGGGATCTGCTCGGGGTCCACTACTAACACCATCGAGTGACTTCCAGCCCTGCCAGCTAGATGAGAGCATGACAGCGGATCTGCTCGAGGCCAAGGATGACACCGAGTGACTTCCAGCCCTGCCAGCTAGGTGAGAGCCTGACAGCGGGATCTGCTCGGGGTCCACTACTAACACCATCGAGTGACTTTCAGCCTTACTAGCTAGGTGAGAGCCTAACAGCGGGATCTGCTCGAGGTCCAGGTTCACTCCCTTCCTTCATGCGAACTCACAGCGACAATGTTGGCACGTTGAAGAGTTTTCATTAAAAATCAAGATATGACTTACAAGCTTCAAGGAAAAAAGCGTTTTAAGTCGTCACCACTCCAGGTGAGACTTAAGGTCTCGCCCTCCACATTTAGAGTCGATAACCTCCTGTTTTTAAAGCTTACTTTACAATAAACGGTCCCTCCCAGCTGGGGTGGAGCTTCCCTACGGATGCCGACCTCCCTATTGCATCCACCTTCTTTAATACCAAGTCCCCTTCCGCAAACTATTTGAATCTGACATGCTTGTCAAAGTACTTGGTCATTCTCCTCTTCACCTCTTCCTGTAGGATGGCGGAAAGGTCCCTCAGCTCTTCCACCATGTCAAGGGAGAGCCTTTGCACTTCCTCGTTCTCGGTCTGCCATTCTTTCCTACCTTCCTTGGCCGCAACAACTCGAGGCGTTTGAACTTCAAACTCCACGGGGAGCACCGCCTCGCACCCATGAGAGAGCTTGAAGGGAGTCTCCCCAGTAGCTGTGCTAGGGGTGGTCCTCAAGGCCTAGAGGACCGCGGTAAGCTACTCCACCCAGCTCCCCTTCAAATTCTCTACCTTCTTCTTGAGGAGGTTGACGATAATCTTGTTCGCAGCTTCCACCTGTCTGTTGCTCCTGGGGTGATGAACCGAGGCGAACCTGAGGTCGATTCCCAGCTGCTCGCAAAAACTGGTGAACTCAGCGCTGGCGAACTGGGGCCTGTTGTCCGTGACGATGGCCTGGGGCAGCCCATGGCGGCAAATGATCTCCCCCAAACAAAGTTCCTGATATCCTGGGAGGTCACCTTGTCCAGCGCCTTCACCTCCAACCACTTGGAGAAGTAGTCGATCATTATTAGGAGAAACCTCCTCTGCCCACTGGCCTGGGGGAATGACCCAACCAAATCCATTCCCAAAATGGCGAAGGGCCAGGGGGCCGTGATACTTTCGAGTCGCTGGGCTGGCTGTAGCTGGAGGGGGGCAAACAGCTGGCACTTATGGCACCTTCTCGCGAACTCTGTTGCATCCTGGCCCAGGGTGGGCCAGAAGTACCCTTGCCTGACGATTCTTCCTTCCAGGGTCCGACTCCCAGAGTGGCTCCCACACTCTCTAGAGTGGACTTCCTCCAAGATTCTTTGTGCCTCTCCCTCAGCCACGCAACGAGCCAGCATCCCTGAGAGTGTCTTCTTGTACAGCTGCCCATCCTGGAGGAGGTAGTACGCTGACTTGTGCCTTAGCTTCTTCTTATCCGCCCCCTCCGGATACTCACCTGTGGAAAGGAAAGTTATTACTGGGTCCATCCATGAAGTTTGTTGATCAATCTCCATGAGCTCCCCCTCTTCGATGGAGGGGCGGAATAGGTCGGTGATGGTACCCCCCACCTGGGGACCATGCTTTGCTAGTTGGTCGACCTGTTCGTTTTCTTCCCTGGGCACGTGTCGGATGGAGAAGGTTTGGAAAGTGCCTATGACCCCCTTCACTTTAGCTAAGTATAATTGCAGTGTGGGATCCCTTGCCTCGAACTCCCCGTTGATCTGAGAGGATACCACCATGGAGTCGGTAAGGACCTCCATGTCCAACACCCCCAGCTCCCTGGCTAGCCGCAACCCTGCTATCATGGCTTCATACTCGACTTGATTGTTGGTGATGGGAAAGTGCACCACCACCGTCTGCTCAATTCGAGTCCCCTGAGGGCTCTCTAGGATCACCCACACTCCTAGGGAATGCCTCCCCGAGGCGCCGTCTACCTTCACCTTCCAAGGAGTCGGACGGGTGAGTTCTTCCTCTGCTACCTCGATCACGTATTCAACCAAGAAGTCGGTCATCGCTTGAGCTTTAATCGAGAGCTGCGGAACGAAGGAAACGTCAAACTCACTCAACTCTACCGACCATTTGGCCAGCCTGCCCGAATGCTCCACCCCCTTAAAGATGTTGCGGAGGGGATGGTCAGTCACCACTCGGATTGAGTGTGCCTGGAAGTAAGGTCGCAGCCTCCGGGCTGAGATGATCAGGCCGAAGGCCAGCTTCTCCAAAATCGGGTAGCGGAGCTCGGCCTTCCTCAGGACCCTGCTTACGTAATAAATAGGGAGCTGCTTCTTCCCCTCTTCTCGAACTAGGACGGAGATCAAGGACTCCGCCCCGACCCCGAGATATAGAAACAGATCCTCCCCCTCCTTCGGCCCTTGGAGCAGCGGAGCCTGAGTCAACTGCATCTTGAGGGTCCGGAATGCCTCCTCGTACTCTTTGGTCCATTCGAACTTTCGACCACCCCTCAGTGTTTTGAAGAAGGGGGAGCACTTCTCCCCTGCCCGGGAGAGAAACCTACTCAACCTTGCCAGCTTCCACGTCAGGTGCTGGACCTCCTTAGCATTCCGTGGCGACCCTAGCTCTAAGATAGCCTTGACCTTATCAGGATTCGGCTCGACCCCTGCAGGGGTGAGGAGGTGCCCCAAGAACTTTCCCCTGCTAGCCCCAAAGACACATTTTAGGGGATTCAACCGCATCTTGTACGTGCGTAGGGTGGCAAAGGTCTCCTCTAGGTCCCGGAGGTGGGAGTCCACATCCCGACTTTTGATCATGAGGTCGTCTACGTACACCTCCAAATTCCTCCCCTTTTGCTCCTTGAAGATCTTATCCATCATCTTTTTATAGGTCGCCCCTGCGTTCTTCAGCCCAAAGGCATCATCTTGTAACAGTAGCATCCATCCCTCGTGATGAACGAGACATCCTTGATGTCCGGGGGGTGCATCCTGATTTGATGATAACCTGAAAAAGCATCTAGAAAACTCATTACAGAAAAACCAATGGCTGAGTCAACCAACGCGTCGATTCGAGGCAAAGGATAACAGTCCTTAGGACAAGCTTTATTAAGTAAAAAAAATCGATACACATCCTCCACCGGCCGTCTCCATTTTTGACCATGACCACATTGGAGACCCAGCCGGGGTATTGAATCTCGGACACGAAGCCGGCCTTCAGGAGCTTTGCCACCTCCTCTCTGATGGGCTCTGCCAGCTTGTCCGCATTGGACCTCTTCTTCTGTTGAACGGGGCGTGTTCCCGTATCCAGGTTGAGGCGGTGGCAGGCCACATCCGCGTCAACCCCCGGCATCTACGCGGCGTTCCAAGCGAAGATATCCATGTTCTTCTGGATGCACTCCAGCATCCTGCCCTGGTCTTCCGGGGTCAGCCCTCCGCTGACGCGGATCTTCTCCATCCTGTCTCCACGGGCGAGCACCTCCAACTCCACCACTTCTTCTGCAGCCTCCAACCTGGACTGCTCTCCCCATCCTTTAGCATCCCTCTCTTCCGAGATCGGGATCTCCACCTCCACCTCTTCTCCCTCGGCCATCACTTCGGCCACCTAATCCAGGTCTCCTCCTGCCGCCTCCTCTGTGCAGTTCTCCACCTCCAGCTCCTCTCTTCCTGTTTTCTGCTCAGTCTCCTCCATTCTTTGTCCCATCTCCTCGGCTCCCACCTGCCAAGATATGGTGTTCACAGTAGTGACATAGCATTCCCGCGCCACCTTTGGGTCTCCCCTGACCCTGACCTGAATCCCCTCGGCGTTGAACTTTAAGCACTGATGGAATGATGAGGGGACGCAGCGGAAGGCGCTGATAAGGGGCCTCCCGAAGATGGAGCTGTAACTGCTGGGGGCGTCCACGATGACGAACCTGCAGTTTCTGGACTGACCCCCCAGGGTGACATGGAGGCCGACTCCTCCCTCCACTTCCTTTCTCTCCCCCGAAAACTCGAACAAGGGTCCATCCGAGGCCAGCACCCTATTTGCCTCCACCTTCATCGCGTCAAACGCCTTTTTAAAGACGACGTTGACAGAGCTCCCGTTGTCTACGAGGATCCGAGAGACGGTGAAATTCTCTATGGCTGCCTTGATGACCAGCGCATCACAGAATGGATCCTCGTGATCTGCCATGTCGCTTCTGGTGAAAGTGATCCTCTCCTTCGGGGGTTGGGTTTGGGATGTGGAGGTGATGCTTCGACGGTACATGGTGTGGAGGCTCGCCTTGCGGGAAGCCTCGACCCCACCCCTCCGTGGATCACTCCGATCCCTCCTCAGGTTCCAACATCCACCCGGTCTTCGCAACGATCCTCCTCCACCCGAGGCAGGACCTCCTCAATCCTCACTTTTTGCCGCCCCTTCTACTGCTGCTGCTCCCTATTCCCTCTCATCTCAAGGAATTCTGGGCACTTGGCCGTGGCGTGCCCCTCCTCCTGATGGAAGTCGCAATAGGGCAACTCCACCCTAAATTCTCTCCTCCTTCTCCTTACTATTCTCCTCCTCGCCCCCATTGCTATGGACATGGCCTCTTCTTGATCGGGGAGCCGGGGCCTCTGGGCCTGCCTCCAGCCCGGGGGGCGAAACTGATCTTGCCCCCCTTGATAGCAGTCCCTGCCGTGGTATCCCCTTTGTGGCCCCTGCCCTTGCCACTCAGGTCTCCAGCCAAGTCGACGGTCGGGCTCCTGACGCCCCCACCTCGGATGCTGCTGCCACTGGAGCTGCCTCTGCTCCCTCTGCCGGGGTTCTCCTCTTCTTTCCTCCTGTCCTCTTCCCCCCCTCGACTCTTTCTCCTCCTTTGTGGCCCACCTGGCCAGCTTCCGCGTAAACTCCGGGTTTGACGCCTCCCCGTCAACTTCTCTCGCCGCCCTCTCCATTAACTCCTCATAGGAGAGGGGGGTAGGGGGAACTCTCTTCAGCTCCATCCTGAAGAACCCCTGCAGCAGGCCCAGGGTAAAAGCCATCATCAGACTGTGGCCCGGCATCTCCTGGACCTGAGTAACCTCCTCCTGGAACTGATCCACGTAGCTTTCCAGGGTCTCATTCACCCCCTGCTTGATGTGGAACAGGGATTCTGACTCCTTCCTCTTCTTCGAAGTAGTGAATCTCAGCATGAACCCCCGGCGCAGGTCCTTAAAGCAGTAGATGGAGCTGGTCAGTAGCTGATGGAACCACTCCCTTGTCTTCTCCCTGAGGGTGATAGCGAAGAGTCGACACTTGAACTCGTCCGACATGTAACGCCCCGAAACTCAAAAGAGCGACGAGAGCCGTTTTCGGCCAACTTTGGAATCTGGCAGGAGGCACACGGCCTGGGACACGGGCGTGTCCCAGGGCGTGTCAGGCTAGAGTCGACGATTTGGTCGAGACGTCGACGATTTTGGAGTCGCCGATTGTCGAGCAGAGAACACAGCCTGAGACACGGGCGTGTCTCAGGGCGTGTCGAACCCGTGTCGACGATCGGCCCGGGGAGTCAACGAATTTCGCTCGACGATGTGTCGAGACAAGGCACACGGCCTAGGACACGGGCGTGTCCAAAGCCGTGTCAGGTAGTCGACGAACTTCGCTCGACGAAGTGTCGAGACAGTGAACACGGCCTGGCACCCAGGCGTGTTCGAGTAGACACGGGCTAGGACACGGGCGTGTCCAATACTCGTGTGAGTCTCGGGTTGTTTTCGGGGCTGTGTCGATGGGGGTACACGGCCGTGTCAGTTGGAACACGAGTGTGTCAGGTCGAACACGGGCGTGTTGGATGCCCGTGTGTTGTTCCAGGCGCTTCGATTTTGACGGCGAATGGGTGACACGGCCCTGGACACGGGCGTGTCGCAGCCCGTGTTCGGCCCAGTTCCTGATGGGATATACACGGGATTGGATCCTTGAAACCCTCATTTCTTTTGAGTGGTTCTCTTTCTAAGTCAGAGAGAGAGGAGAGCAAAGGAGGAAGAAGAAGCTAGATCCGACCATTGGAGGAGCTTCGAAGCTCCAAATCGCGAGCCGACTTCGGATCTACGGAGGCAAAGAGAGTGCGGTGCTTTTCATTCCTCTTTGGTGTATTAGTGGACATTCGTGCTCTTTGTGCTGGGTTCTTTATTTGCAACTTATAAAATTGCTTCCGCTAGAATGCTCTGTGTAGGACGTTGGATTAGTTGGATGGTTTCCATTGAGTAACCACCTGGTCTGTCTGTAGTATATGGCGTCGCGCCCCGGCCGGACCTACTGCTATATGCTATGCGACATATAGGGGGTGTTACACGACATATGTCGGATGGAGACTACGTCCTCGAACCATTGAACATGCTGGACCGGGTTTCCCTTCCCGGTGTAGTAGGACATCTCGGGTTCCCTGAACCCATCTGGAACTGGGGCAGAGGAAACCAAGTCACTGAAGCAGCTTCCACCCGCCACTGGGCGAGCTGGCGAATCTCGCGAGCCCAGCTCGCCGAATTGGCCTCGTCCTGCCGAGCCCGGGAAGAGCTCGCGCTCGAGGAGCTCGCACCCTCGGCCTTCCTCGCCACTTCCTTTCTGGCCCGTCTGCCGGGGGCGTCCTCGCCCAAAGAGGGGGCAACCGCGATCTGGACTGCTGGAGTCGAGCACTCGGCCCGCGTGCCGAGTGCGAACTTGACGAGGCTCAGCACCTCATTCCTGAAATCTTCAAACATTCCGACCGTGGCGAGAGGCGGGGGGGGAGTTAGGCCTGTTAGATCCTGTCCTCCTGTCATCGAATTCGCTGAAGCTTTTCTGCACTGACCACGATCCACGCTCACCGCACCAAAATGTTGAAACCGAAATTCGGTCTCCTGTGGAGTTCGACCCTTGGGGAAGGGGTGATCTTGCGCCTACTTCACTCCTACAAGCAAAACAACAAGGAAGACAAGGAAAGACCGACCCAAGGGCTCGGCGGGGAGGTCCCACCACACACCCGGAGATCTCAGAGCGCTTCCCCTCCTTAGCCAGAGGCCGAGCTAAGGTACCCTCAGAAAGCACTTGAAAACTGGAGCAGGAAGACACAGGAAACATGCCTTCTGGGTACCTCTTGGGTCCTATTTATAGTTTTTGGAATCTGAACTGCCAATAACCAAAAGAACTGATCTGAAATTAGCAGAAAACCCTTGGATGGGTCTGCCAACAGCCAAACTCCGCTGTTTTGAGGGCTATAGGCAGACCAGCGGGGGCAAAACAGTAAAAAGTACCTCATTCATCAGGCGAGCTGGGGAGTTTGATCTCCTCGGTAGGTCCTGCTCGCCTACTGTCACCGAGTTCCGTTGCAAGGGCGCGAGCTGGGACTAGCTCGGCGAATGCCGAGCTCAGGGTCGGCGAATACTGATCTTCGGTCGACGAATGCCGATCTCCGGTCGATGAATGCCGATCTCTGGTCGACGATTGCCGATCTCTGGTCGACGAATGCCGAGCTCGGGCTCGGCTTCTCTACTGTCGAGCTCGCCTACTGCCTTCAGCCCAATCTGTTTGGTTCCTGGCGGCCTTGCTCGTGGGACACGGGGTTGTACACAGCAAACTCTATCCGCGCGCATAGAACACTCATTAGGCAGCAGCACATTCAATTTCTCCATTGTCATCGAAGAAGGCACTCCGATGCGCGATACAAATTTCTCAGACAAAAAGGAGTGTAAAGCTCCCGTATCGAACAATGCTCTCGCCAGAATATTAAAGATCAAAACAAAGCCTAGCATAACAAGTCACATGCTAACGCGCATGAGGCAGCAAGTATGTAAAGCTAAACGTGATGTTCAGGAAATCATACATGTCACCACATCAGCCTGCTTTATGGCCTCCTACTGGCCAAGGTTGTAAACTCTAGGCTGGGCTGGAGCATAGTTGGATGCGGTTGACTCCAATGCATTTCCCTTTCTCCGCATAAGTTGCTCCAGACTTCTTCTCTGACTTCGAGCGCCCACTCCAATAGTCTCGGGCATAGTGTCCCTGCTTGCCACAATTATAGCAAGTAACTGGGCCACGCACTATAGTAACTCCAGACGCACCCGATGGTGTGGATGGACCCGAAGTCCGATCCTTCTTGTTCCACTTACGAAACCCAAACTTTGACGAGTTAGGAACCTTAAATTCCGACTTCTTAGAGCTTGAGTCCTTCTCTTGAACTCTCTTCATATCCTTCTCCAGAGATCAGGCAGTATTGACCAGAGTTAGGAATCCCGACATCATCGACCCAGAGAGCAGTAGCCTTAGGTCATCATATAGACCCTTGTAAAACTGGTTGGTCTTACGCTCCTCGTCAACAAAAGTAATGCTAACATAACGATCCAACCTCGTGAACTCGTGTATATAATCATCAATGCTACTATCTCCCTGCATCAGTCTTTGGAACTGATTTTCCATGTTGATCCTCTACGCCGAGGGGAGGTATCTAGCCAGGAATAACCTCGAGAACTTGTCCATCGAAACATCGTTGTGTTGTCTTCCGACCAAGAGGTGCAGTTCCAGCTCTTCCCACCACAGTCACGCCTCTCCATCCAACAGGAAAGCGGCTATGGTTGACTTGTGGCATTCCTCTATTTCAGTCGCTGACATGACTCTCTTAACACGAGAGAGCCAATCCTCAACCTGGGTTGGGGTTCCAGTCCCCGTAAATACTAGAGGATTAAAGCTCATCACATGTTTGAGATGCCTTTCTGTCGCCCTTCTCGGCGCCACGGGTAATACAACCACCCTTTCCACCACTCCAGGCTTTGCCACACAAAGCGGCACCTGCTCCACAACCGAGGTAAGAGGTTGTGCTTGCCTCCCTGGCTGGGGTTTATCATCGCAAACACCACCTCAGCAATAAGTCTTATCGTATCTACCGAAGGAGGGTTATATGCGCTTCATTAGGTGCATTGCTTTCCTCAAAGTGCAGACGTTCCGACTGTCCAGCACCACTTCTTGTCACCTATTAGTGCAGGACACACCAATAAGTGACCAAACAAATAGCAAAAAGCAATCATGTGAACACGCAGGTTCCCCAAACATGTGTATTTTCCATTCCTAAGTGGACATTCATGAGTTCTTTTCATATTATAACGATGATGCACATGACTGTGCTCACCAACCCTTAAAAGAATTCGTCCACGAATTCTCCTAAGAAAGACTAAAACCTTCCTATGATACTAAATTGTAACACCCTCATCCCTCACATGGGATATAGCAGAAGGTCCGGCCGAGGCCCCACGCCATATTCCACGGACAGTCAGCAGGGTTACATATTAATACCAAAGTACTATTAAAAATTTTCGAGACCTAACACAGAGCATTCTAGCGGAAGCTTTTAAAATGTTATAAGAACTCATTACAGAACATGAATGTTCACTATAACCTAGGGCATGAATGAAATACCAAATACACAAAGAGTCTTAGCCTTATGGCCTTTTAATGTTCATCTTTAATAAAATTGTTTTACATACTTCAGCATGCAGGCCGGGCATACGTGAAAATAGCAAAAGCAAACACTTCGCTTGGGCCATCAAGGACCAGCACCGCATCAAGGGCTTTAGCCTGCTACTTGCCACTAGGCTTACCTGTTCCTGCAAGAACAATCCACCGAGCGGTGGCAAAAAAAGTCAATGGTCAGCTAAGGCTGACCAATTATAACGATCTCACCCCTTACTCGGGGCGGCAGAGCTCCTTCCCTGCAGATTATTAGCACAACCATAGTAATGCAAGTGCAATTTAAGCGCATTTCACCACAGGCGTAGGCACGAATGGCCACACACCTCGTGCACTAAGGGCACATTCTCGTGTCTGGGCAATAACCAGGGACACACCACCGTTCTCCAAACGGTAATAACATGAGCATTTTGGTAGTCTTTACGGCCTGCGCATGGCCTAAGACCTGTAACTTTGTCTGTGACAGGTAACACTACCCACGAACACACCACATAGTTATTGGGTAGGTTCGACCCTTTCCCGTTGCTCACATCGCCAGGCAAAGTTTACCACGACGCGGGTCGGCCTCCCCATTCTCATTTCTCCAAACTTTGCATAAACCCGTTATGTTACACAAGTGGCTCCCATGCCACCAAGCTGTGCTCTAAAAGCACACAACATCAAAACTCAAGCCCCAGGTATCTCCACGACACATGCCACAATCACTGGCCCTAGGGTCTCCACAACACAGGCCACAATCACTGCTCCCAAGGAGGTACCGTCTGCGGTATCACTACCACCGTGCGGTATCTGGCAGAAATGCGATTCTGCCCAGTTTTTCGGGTGCTCATTGGTGTTAGTCCCCAAGTTCCATGTTACAATCTACCGTGTAGAAACCCGAAAAAGAAACATCACGGAGTCTTCTCCGGCCAATACAAGCATAGTGAAACATCACCAATCCAGGCCAACCTGTCCAGATGGGCTTCGCACAACATGTCTATGTTCGTACTTCAATTATGAACTATATATGCAAAAACTACGGGGATATACCGTATCTGCCCGAAGGAAAACCTCACACTCACCGCACACTCGCGGGAGAGGGTTTCCTATACAAAAGGAATAGTACTTCACATGTCCAAGTTGAGAATCGCTACCCTTGCGATCTCTTTAGTGTCATGCCAAAGATCTAGATGGATGAAAGTGACCGCAATGACCTTGCCTCCACAGATCCGGACTCGGCTTGTGAAACAGAGCTTCAGAACTTCAACGACGGTGAGATCACTCTCCGGCGCCGCTACTTTTCCTCCAAGAAGAACAGGTCGACTCCAAATCCAAAGAGAAATGAAGTGAAAACGTCCAAATAGGCATATAATGACTCTATCGCCGCGCGGTACCGCCCAAACCTTCCAATCAAAGGCTGACACGTGGCCACGTCGTTTCAAAATCTCTACCACCGCTCGATAGGATGCTAACACTGAGCGATAGAGAGTGTCGGTTACGACTGCTATCGCCGCGTGCTAACTTCTACCGTCGCGCGGTAAAATACCGAGAGCCATATAAATTTAATTGCCCCAGCTATCGCCTGCGGTAACACTATCGCCAGGCGATAGCTTCCTGAGGGGTCTGCCAAATTAATTCCCATGCTACCGCTACGCGGTAACAACCTTCTGCCGCGTGGTAACCACTTTTTCCAGAGCTCGACGTTTTCTCGAGAACTCGACGCGCTCGATGAAATCCTGCGGCTATCGCAGCATGGTAACAGTTACCGCGGCGCGGTAACCCCCAGATAAGCATCTTCGAAAATTTGGGGTGTTACAAGAGCTGTAGGTCATCCCCTTCCTTCGGGCTCTGGAGTAGGAGTACCTGGGTTAGCTACCCCTTGAGTTTTCCCAAAGGCCTTCTCACAATCCTCCGTCCACTCGAACTGTTGATGCCCCGAATAGTTTTGAAGAATTGGGAATAGTTCTCTCCAGCTTTGATCAAGAAACGAATGAGGCCAGTTAGCCTTCCAGCTAGTCTTTGGACTTCTTTGACGTTTTTTTGGAATGTCATTTCTACGATGACCCTGATTTTGTCAAGATTGGCTTAACCCCCTTAAGGGTGAGAAGATGTCCCAAGAATTTTCCTCATCCTGCCCCGAACACACGGTTGCCCGAGTTGACCTCACCTTGTACTCTCGTATGTTAGCGAAAGTTTCCACTATGTCTTGAATATGCTCCAGAATGATTTTACTTTTCACCAGGAGGTAATCGACATAGACCTCAAAATTGCACCCCTTTTGACCACTAAAGACTCGGTCCATCATCTATTGGTAAGTAGCTCCCGTGTTTTTTAGCATAAACGACATCATTTTGTAACTATAACAGACGCCACAGGTGATGGAGAAGTCTCGACAATCTGGGAGATGTATCCGGATCTGGTGATAACCTGAAAATGCATCAAGAAAACTCATAACAGCAAAACCATAGGCTGAATCAACCATCACGTTGATCAAATACATGAGATAACAATACTTCAGACATGCTTTATTCAATAAGGAAAAGTCCACACACATCCTCCAACCCCCCGAGGCTTTTTTCACCATCACTATAATGGAGACTCAGCTTGGGTATTGGATCTCTTATACAATACTTGCCTCCAACAGTTTCTCCACCTCCTCTCTGATGGGCTCGGCCAGTTTGGTGGCCACCGACCTTTGCTTCTACCTAATGGGCTTGGCCTCTAATCGAGGTGGAGGTGATGGAAGAACACCTCTACATCGATCCCGGGCATGTCGGCGGCAATCCATGTGATGATATCCATGTTGTAACACCTCCCCTGTAGTGGACGTATAATATGGGTCCGGCCGGGCCCCACAACATACGAATGCCACAGCTTTAGTATTATAAGTTGATATAGCTACCCAAACTCAAAACACTTGCACAACACAACGGAAAACCAAGCACAACTAGAAGTTATCCACTAACCAAAAGAGTTACAACTATGGCCTTAAGGCCTACCACAAAAGTCCAAAAGTAAATAGTACAAACAAACATGAATGTGCTCAGCACTCCTAGTCTACCTCGGCATGCAAGCCGGACAAAATAGTCTCAAACTACATCATCATAACAGTAGTGCTACAAAAGAGGGAAAAACACTTCATGGGGCTTAGGCCTTTTTGGCCGGCGTGCTAGCTCCTGCGTGCGATCCTTGCCCTGTAAAAATATTAGTAACGTGGGTCAGCAAAGGCTGACCTCAAACTGTGTAACAACACATCTCCTCCCGGCCGCCCCTAACGGACCCCGGGGAACCCTCCAACCTGCAAGTCAGCACTTCATATGCAAATAAACATCTATAAATAGAAAAGCATTAAAACAGGCTTGGATGTCTCAATCATCAAACATGTTCTCTATTGGTTGAGCATATAAAGAAAGGGCCTACTATGCAACATGAATGCAACACCCGGGCTTCACCCAAGGTACCCTACAGCGTATGCATCTAGCATAACATCACATCATTTGGGTACTCACATTTCCCCAATTGGCATAAAGCCGCAAACATTGAGGGAGACACAACTCCCTCACACGGCGCACAGGCCGCCACATGGAATTCTTGCCAAGGCCCCACCCGCTCGTGGGCCTAGCCCCGGGCTTGCCTGCAAGCTCTGACGTCTCATGTCAGGATTCCAACAACCACAGACTGACCGATTCTAAGAAGCCTTGCTGGACCCCACCCGCTCATGGCCTCTTTGCCCGGGCTTGCCCCAAGCTTGGCATTCTCGTCAGTCTCATGGAAGGGGACTAGTCTCGCCGGGATACTCTCCACACATGACGCACATGTCACGGGATAGCCAGCCGACCACGGAGACATAGCCACGCCTTGGCACAACACAACCAAGAATAAACACATTGCAATCCCTCTTTGTACCGCAGCGTTCCCGCGCACCAAGGAAAACATCTCCAACTCGTGCGGAGCTAACCTTGTCCACCAAGGAAACCATCTCCATTCTCATACGGAGCTAACCTTGTCCCTCAAGGAAACCATCTACCGCCACGAGGAGCTAACCTTGTCCGGGTTCGACTACACGTACCTTTTCAAGCAAACGGGACAATCACCACCACAACACAAACGACATCTTGCCGCAACGGAAATCTCTACGAATCCCTAAGCTCGTATGCAACATCACTGAGTCGGACTAACGGTCACGACTACGGCTTCACCCACCATGCCTAATCCACTAGCGAAGCGGATCTCTAATGCAAGATATACCGGGGACGGACTCAATCGACCCGGAGGTTTCTCTTGAACCTTGGCAAACCAAAGCCCCTCTCATTTGAGAGTTTGGTGCCCAAAAATCTAGAAGAAAACGATGCTAAAAACGTGCATCCTAAAGACCGAGAGGAGAGATGTCGTTACCTTCTGACTCCTCTTCCTTGCCATGGTAAAAAAATATAGCCGGATGGAAAACTTCGCAACGCTCCAAGCTTCACGGATCCGGACTCGGCTCGCGATTTGGAGCTCCGAAACCCTTCCTACAGCCCAAGACCTTCTTCTTCCTCCTTGCTCTAGCTTTTCTCAAGATCTTAGAAAGAGAAACTTGGAAACAAAATGAGGGTTTCCAACCCTGAATTCGGTCTTAACTCCCCAGGAAATGGCCTAAACCGTTAGATCCTAAAACCAGAAAAAGAATGGCCGCGATTCGCCTGAAAAAATAGAAGACCTGGGCCGAACACGGCCTGGCACACGCCCGTGTCCAGGGCCGTGTGCCTCATTCGCCGTCTCAAATCGACGCGCCTAGAATCAGACACGGGCATTCGACACGCCCGTGTTTAATCCGACACGCCCGTGTCCCCAGTGACACGGCCGTGTGGCCTGCCGTGTGTCTCCAACGACACGGCCCCAACACCAACCCGAGAGGTGACACGGCCTGGGACACGCCCGTGTCCCAAGCTGTGTGCCAAGTCTCGACACCCGTCGACAGGCTTTGTGTCGACACCGCGGAAAAACGTCGAGCGAAGATCGTCGACCAAGCTGGACACGCCCTGTGACACGCCCGTGTCACAGGCCGTGTGCCCCAGTCTCGACACACTGTCGAGCAAAAGTGTCGACACTTGGGCCGAGTGTCGACACGGCCTCGACACGCCCTGCGACACGCCCGTGTCGTAGGCCGTGTGCCCCACTCTCGACACTCTGTCGAGCACAAAGTGTCGACACTTGGGCCGAGTGTCGACACGGCCTCGACACGCCCTGCGACACGCCCGTGTCGCAGGCCGTGTGCCCCACTCTCGACACTCTGTCGAGCACAAAGTGTCGACACTTGGGCCGAGTGTCGACACGGCCTCGACACGCCCTGCGACACGCCCGTGTCGCAGGCCGTGTGCCTCCTTCCAGAAATCCAAAAATTTTCCAGAACTGCAGACTAACCCTGTAGCAAAAACTGGGGTGTTACAACTCTCCCCCACTTAACAGAATTTCGTCCCGAAATTTCAAAACAAAAGGGTACAAAACTTAAATTGTACCTGACTTGAAGAGTTCTGGATAGTCTTCTAGCATGGCCTGTTCTCGTTCCCAAGAGAACTCCTCACGACCGCAGTTGTCCCATCGAACTTTCACGAGTTTGACTTCTTTATTCCGCAACTGCCGAGTCTCCGAATCTTCTATAGCGATTGGAAGGACTCGCGTCCTCAAGTCTTCCTCAATCGGCACCGATGCCGGCTCAATCACCACGCTAGCCTCCACCAAGGCTTTCCTCAACACGGAGACGTGGAAGACGTCATGTAATCCACTCAAATCTGCGGACAACGCCAACCGATAGGCTGCTTCTCCTACCCGCTCAACAATTTCAAAAGGCCCCAAAAACCTTGGACTCAACTTCTTGAGTCGGCGAATCCGCGAGACGCCTTTGAACGGCTTGACCTTCAGATAAACCCAATCACCAACTGCAAATTCCAACTTCCGGTGACGAGCATTAAAATATTTTGCTTGCCTGTCTTGCGCCACTTTCATACGCTCTTGGATGGTCCGAACCAACTCACAAGCGTCAGCTACCACATCCTTTCCCAAAAGTTTGGTGTCTCCCGCCTCTGCCCAAGACATTGGCATTCGACACCGCCTCCCATACAAAGCTTCGTATGGCGCCATCTTTAAGCTTGCTTGAAAACTGTTGTTGTACGCAAATTCTACCATGAAGAGGTGATCCTCCCACCTCTTGCCAAAATCAAGAACGCACATTCTCAACATATCCTCCATAGTACAGTTCGTTCTCTCCGTTTGCCCATCAGTTTGAGGATGGAACGTCGTACTAAACTTTAGCTTCGTGCCCAAGCTCTTCCGAACCAATCTCCAGTCCTTGGACGTAAATCGTCCATCTCGATCACTGACTATGCTCTTATGAATTCCGTGCAGTCGCACAATGTTGCGAACATACAACTCCACCAACTTCTCCACGCTGTCCTCTTTCCGATTTGGGATGAAGTGAGCCACCTTGGTTAGGCGATCCACGATCACCCAAATAGCATCATTACCATGCTGCGATCTAGGCAAACTATGCACAAAGTCCATTGAGATGTCCTCGAATTTCCATTCAGGAATCGGAAGGGGCTTCAGGAACCCGCCCGGTTTCTGACATTCGGCCTTCACCAAGGCACATGTTTGGCAACGACTCACATACAAAGCTACATCCTGCTTCAACCCCGGCCACCAAAAGGATTTCTTCATATCCAAGTACATCTTTGTACTGCCTGGGTGAATGGAGTACTTTGAGAAGTGAGCCTCAAACATCAACTCCTCACGGAGATTGCCAAACTGCGGTACACAAACCCTTCCATCCTTTCTCAAGATTCCCCCGATCATCTCCCAGGTGCTGCTCTCGCCCGTTTGAGCCTCCAACACAAAAGGTTGAAACTCCACATCTAATCGAGTCGCTTCCCGAATACGATCGGACAAGTCGTTTTGCACTTCAATCCAGTTCAACCGAGCCACGCTAGACTCGCCTCTCGCAACACATTCCAATCCAAGGGACTCTCATTCCCGTACCAACCGCTCATCATGAGCTTCGATCCAATTTCCTTGCCCCGAGTACTTTCTACTCAACGCATCCGCCACCACATTGGCTTTACCCGGCGTATACTGAATCGCCACTTCGTAGTCTCCAAGAAATTCAACCCATCTGCGTTGCCGCATATTCAAGTCCTTCTGATCCAAGAGATACTTCAGGCTTTTATGGTCCGTGAAGATCTCCACCCTTGCGCCATACACATAGTGTCGCCATATTTTCAACGCGAAGATTACCGCCGCCAGCTCCAAATCATGGACGGGGTAATTCCTCTCATGAGGTTTCAGCTGTCTAGACCCAAAAGCTATCACCTTCTCATGCTGCACTAACACGCAACCCAAGCCGCATCCCGATGCGTCACTGAAAATTTGAAATCCATCGGTCCCTTGCGGTAAACTCAAGATCGGAGCCATCATAAGCCTCTCCTTCAGGGCCTCAAATGCTTGACCGCACTCTTGGGTCCACACAAATTTATGGTCTTTGCGAGTGAGAGAGGTGAGGGGTAGAGCTATCTTCGAGAAATTCTCTACGAATCTCCTATAATACCCGGCTAGTCCAAGAAAACTTCGGACTTCCGCCACGGTCCTCAACACCGGCCAATCTCTGATGGCCTCCACTTTCGCTGGATCCACTGCCACCCCATCACCACTAATCACGTGGCCCAAAAATGCCACCTTCTCCAACCAGAACTCGCATTTGGAGAATTTTGCATACAACGCATTCTCCCTCAACACTTGCAAAACCATTCTCAAGTGGGTCTCATGCTCCACTTCCGACTTGGAGTACACCAAGATGTCATCAATGAAGACAACCACAAACGAATCCAAGTAATCCCGAAATACTCGATTCATCAGATCCATGAACACCGATGGTGCGTTCGTCAACCCGAACGGCATCACTGTAAACTCAAAGTGTCCATACCTTGTACCAAAGGCAGTTTGGGTATGTCCTCATCTCGAATTCGTAGCTGATAGTATCCCGACTTCAAGTCCAACTTCGAATATACCACTGACCCACCAATTGGTCAAACAAATCGTCTATCCGAGGGATCAGATACTTATTCTTAACGGTCAACTTATTGAGCTCTCGGTAGTCTATGCACAGGCGCATGCTACCGTCTTTCTTCTTTACAAACAACACCGGTGCGCTCCACGGTGAAGAACTGGGTCTAATATACCCTTGCTCCAACAGTTCCCGTAACTGTACCTTAAGTTCCGCCAACTCCTTTGGTGCCATCCTAAATGGAGGACGTGACACCGGTCTAGCCTCCGGCATTAACTCGATCGAGAAGTCGATCTCCCGCCGAGGAGGCGCTCCAGGAAGTTCATCCGGAAACACATCCTTGAACTCTGCCACCACAGGCACTTCCTCAATCGAAAGTTGGGAGAGACGAACCTCCAACAACGCTACCAGCGCCACACCTCCCTGGTTAACCGCCCGCATCATTTGCATGGCCGTAATTAGGGAGTGGGCTACTCCACAAAGGCCCATGAACTTGACCTCCGCTTGCCCCTTACTCTTTAGGGTCACTACCTTGGATAAACAATCAATACTGGCGCGCTGCTCTGCAAGCCAGTCCATGCCCAAAATGACATCGAACTCTACTAATGGTAACACTGCCGCTTCCAGAGCGAAGACAACTCCGTCTAGCTCCCAACAAATGCGCCCTTTAGCCCCGGTGGTCATAGATGACCCATTGGGCATGCGCACTTTCAGCTCTGCTCCCAACGAGAAAGACTCAACTCCTATTCTCCGGATGAAGCTCTCCGCAAGAAAGGAGTGTGATGCTCCCGTATCAAACAATACCCTAGCGGGGTATCCGGAAACTAACACGAAGCCTACAACATAGACATTACACAAAAGTCTAAAAGGATGAAGCACAAAATTTAAACTTAAATTCTCTTCATACCTGTCACCACATCAGTCTGGCGGATCGCTTCTTGCTGTCCAAGGTTGTAGGCCCTTGGTTGCACCGGTTGGAACCGAGAGGCGCTCGACTCCGCCATCTTTCCTTTCTCTGCAGCACTGGGGCCCGAGCGCACAGACTGCTCCTGCTTTGACTCTTGCCCCGCTCCCCTTGCTGACAAGCACGGGCTATGTGCCCAACCTTCCCGCAGTTGTAGCACGTCGGCGGTCCCCTAGAGTGGGAACCCCCAGGCGTCCAGTTGCTCCTCTCACCAGATCTGGAAGTGTAAGGCTTCTTCCTCCACCTACTCCCATCAGACTTTACATGAGATTGGGAGGGCTTCCCTTCCCCGCTCTTGGGAGTAAAACCATTTCGACGCTGGGTTCGCTCCAGATCATTCTCCAAACTCCTGGCGGCTTCAACTAGCTCATTAAATCCCGCCCTCTTCATGGAGATGAGGGGTTGTCTCAGATTTTCCCTCAACCCTTGGTAGAAGAGGTTATCCCTCTCTACATCATCCGCCATTGTCGTTCCCGCATAACGACCCAATCGGGTGAACTCTTGCACGTACTCATCCACTGTCTTGTCTCGCTGCATTAGATGCAGAAACTGCCTCTACAGGGCCAATCGTGTTGAAACTGGGATATACCTCTTAAGAAAAGCGTCCCCAAACTCCTCCACTGACGGGGTGCGTCCCGAAAACTGGCGGCCGCTATGGCTCACCCACCACAACTTGGCGTCTCCTTCCAACATGAACGCCGCATACTCAGCTTTCTTTTCCTCTGGCGTCTCTGCCGCCCTTAACAGTTCTTGAATGCGAACCCACCAGTCCTCCGCATCCGTTGGCGTTCCAACACCCTTGAAAGACGGGGGATGGAAACTCAGGAAATACTTCATGTGTCGGTCTCCATGTCCGACAACTACCCTCTCCGCCAAAGGCTCCACTCGCCTGGCTTCTCCTCCTGGCACGGCCGTTGCCGTATCTGGTGTGGCGGGGGTTGTCACCTGGGCTGCAGCCGCCGCTTGGGCTGCCACCATCGCTTCTGCAAGCATGCGGCAGAAGTCGGCCGGGTCTACACCCGTGCCCAAAAGACCTGGAGCAGTAGCACTGCTCGCCGAGAGATCATCCCTTGCTCTTGAAGTGCCCGCCTCGTTGCTTGCACTCTTTAGGAAGACAAGAAATAAGGGATTAGTCTCCAATCTCAAGACTAAAACATAAGGACACTCATGGTCCCGCGTTACTCTTATGTGGATAACTTCTCTACGCACTGACCTTGAATCTAACCTCGCTTTGATACCAAATTGTAACACCTCCCCTGTAGTGGACGTATAATATGGGTCCGGCCGGGGCCCCACAACATACGAACGCCACATCTTTAGTATTATAAGTTGATATAGCTACCCAAACTCAAAACACTTGCACAACACAGCGGAAAACCAAGCACAACTAGAAGTTATCCACTAACCAAAAGAGTTACAACTATGGCCTTAAGGCCTACCACAAAAGTCCAAAAGTAAATAGTACAAACAAACATGAATGTGCTCAGCACTCCTAGTCTACCTCGGCACGCAAGCCGGACAAAATAGTCTCAAACTACATCATCATAACAGTAGTGCTACAAAAGAGGGAAAAACACTTCATGGGGCTTAGGCCTTTTTGGCCGGCGTGCTAGCTCCTGCGTGCGATCCTTGCCCTGTAAAAATATTAGTAACGTGGGTCAGCAAAGGCTGACCTCAAACTGTGTAACAACACATCTCCTCCCGGCCGCCCCTAACGGACCCCGGGGAACCCTCCAACCTGCAAGTCAGCACTTCATATGCAAATAAACATCTATAAATAGAAAAGCATTAAAACAGGCTTGGATGTCTCAATCATCAAACATGTTCTCTATTGGTTGAGCATATAAAGAAAGGGCCTACTATGCAACATGAATGCAACACCCGGGCTTCACCCAAGGTACCCTACAGCGTATGCATCTAGCATAACATCACATCATTTGGGTACTCATATTTCCCCAATTGGCATAAAGCCGCAAACATTGAGGGAGACACAACTCCCTCACACGGCGCACAGGCCGCCACATGGAATTCTTGCCAAGGCCCCACCCGCTCGTGGGCCTAGCCCCGGGCTTGCCTGCAAGCTCTGACGTCTCATGTCAGGATTCCAACAACCACAGACTGACCGATTCTAAGAAGCCTTGCTGGACCCCACCCGCTCATGGCCTCTTTGCCCGGGCTTGCCCCAAGCTTGGCATTCTCGTCAGTCTCACAGAAGGGGACTAGTCTCGCCGGGACACTCTCCACACATGACGCACATGTCACGGGATAGCCAGCCGACCACGGAGACATAGCCACGCCTTGGCACAACACAACCAAGAATAAACACATTGTAATCCCTCTTTGTACCGCAGCGTTCCCGCGCACCAAGGAAAACATCTCCAACTCGTGCGGAGCTAACCTTGTCCACCAAGGAAACCATCTCCATTCTCATACAGAGCTAACCTTGTCCCTCAAGGAAACCATCTACCGCCACGAGGAGCTAACCTTGTCCGGGTTCGACTACACGTACCTTTTCAAGCAAACGGGACAATCACCACCACAACACAAACGACATCTTGCCGCAACGGAAATCTCTACGAATCCCTAAGCTCGTATGCAACATCACCGAGTCGGACTAACGGTCGCGACTACGGCTTCACCCACCATGCCTAATCCACTAGCGAAGCGGATCTCTAATGCAAGATATGCCGGGGACGGACTCAATCGACCCGGAGGTTTCTCTTGAACCTTGGCAAACCAAAGCCCCTCTCATTTGAGAGTTTGGTGCCCAAAAATCTAGAAGAAAACGATGCTAAAAACGTGCATCCTAAAGACCGAGAGGAGAGATGTCGTTACCTTCCGACTCCTCTTCCTTGCCATGGTAAAAAAATATAGCCGGATGGAAAACTTCGCAACGCTCCAAGCTTCACGGATCCGGACTCGGCTCGCGATTTGGAGCTCCGAAACCCTTCCTACAGCTCAAGACCTTCTTCTTCTTCCTCCTTGCTCTAGCTTTTCTCAAGATCTTAGAAAGAGAAACTTGGAAAACAAAATGAGGGTTTCCAACCCTGAATTCGGTCTTAACTCCCCAGGAAATGGCCTGAACCGTTAGATCCTAAAACCAGAAAAAGAATGGCCGCGATTCGCCTGAAAAAATAGAAGACCTGGGCCGAACACGGCCTGGCACACGCCCATGTCCAGGGCCGTGTGCCTCATTCGCCGTCTCAAATCGACGCGCCTGGAATCAGACACGGGCATTCGACACGCCCGTGTTCAATCCGACACGCCCGTGTCCCCAGTGACACGGCCGTGTGGCCTGCCGTGTGTCTCCAACGACACGGCCCCAACACCAACCCGAGAGGTGACACGGCCTGGGACACGCCCGTGTCCCAAGCCGTGTGCCAAGTCTCGACACCCGTCAACAGGCTTTGTGTCGACACCGCGGAAAAATGTCGAGCGAAGATCGTCGACCAAGCTGGACACGCCCTGTGACACGCCCGTGTCACAGGCCGTGTGCCCCAGTCTCGACACACTGTCGAGCAAAAGTGTCGACACTTGGGCCGAGTGTCGACACGGCCTCGACACGCCCTGCGACACGCCCGTGTCGCAGGCCGTGTGCCCCACTCTCGACACTCTGTCGAGCACAAAGTGTCGACACTTGGGCCGAGTGTCGACACGGCCTCGACACGCCCTGCGACACGCCCGTGTCGCAGGCCGTGTGCCCCACTCTCGACACTATGTCGAGCACAAAGTGTCGACACTTGGGCCGAGTGTCGACACGGCCTCGACACGCCCTGCGACACGCCCGTGTCGCAGGCCGTGTGCCTCCTTCCAGAAATCCAAAAATTTTCCAGAACTGCAGACTGACCCTGTAGCAAAAACTGGGGTGTTACACATGTTTTTTTGAAAGCACTCCACCAGCTACACCTTGCTTTCGACCTTCAGCGCTCCACCTATCTTCATCCTTTTGTGCCTCCCATCCCTAGTCATCACTTCCACCTCTTCCACCTCCTTTGTTGCTTCCAGCCTTGACCTTCCTTCCAGGACTTTCTCCAACTCCTCTGCTTCCTCTATCCATCTGATAGTGCTTACTGCGTTCAGATAGCACTCCCGAGTGACTCTTGGATTACTCATGGTCCTCACCTGGACCTCTCTCTAGCAGTACTTCAAACATTGATGGTAGGAGGACGGGACCACTTTGAATAAGTTAATCAGCTACCGTCTAAAGATGACACTATAATAGCTCGGTGTATCTACGGTGGTGAATATGCACTTGATTGTCATCCCTCCCAAAGTTATCAGCAGCTCCACTCCTCCTTCAACCTCCTTCCTCTCCCCGAAGAAGCCGAAAAGAGGACCACCAAGGTTATCACCCTCCTCGCCTTTACTTCCAACCTGCCAAATGTCTTCTTGAAGACGACATTCACAGAGCTTTCGTTGTCCACGAGGGTCCATTTGATGGTGAAGTCCTTGATGATGGCTTGGATGACAAGGGAGTCATGGAAGGGGTTCTCATTCCCTAGTAAATCTTCCACCGAGAACGTTATCTCCTTCAGTTGTTGAAGTGCCTGCGAGGTCGAGGTGACATTTCTTCTGTAGATGGTGTGGAGGGTCCCCTGGCCTTGTGGGAGGCATCCACGTAAACCTCTCTATGGATCACTCTGACCTCTCTGCCTCCTCCTTGGCTGACTCCTCCATGAGCCCCTTGGTTAACTCGATCCTCGTTCCTCCTTCGTATAGGACCTTGCGACCTCCCTAGGTCCTTATGACCCCTCTGCCCCTGGACTATCTCTTCTCTTTCTCCTACTTTTAATTCCTTTCTCCTACCCTCCTCCTAGCCTTAAGGAAGTCTGGGCACATCATGGTTCAGTTCCCCTCAACCCGATGGAGGTCACAATAAAATGGAGACCTCCACATGCATGTTCCTCATCCCTGATTCCTCCTCTGGAAATAGTTGCCCCATCTGGCTACCGCCATTGCTTATCTTTGGTTTCGTCCTCTCTGATGACCTCTTGGCCAATATCGATCTTCCATCCTCCCCAGGGAATAACTTCTCCAAGCTTACCTCCACGACAACCGATTTACTGGGTATTGGAACCTTCGTCCCTTTGCTCCCTTCCTGTCTCCGCTGCTCCCTTTTGCCCTCTTACTTCTTCACCTCTCCCTTCTTTTGCCACTACCTAGTCCCTCTCTATGGCATCTTCTCTTCCTCCTCATCATCTTCCTTATCCCTAGTTGCCCGATCTAGTCTGGCCAGGAAGTTGGGGTTGGTTGATTCTCCTTGAATGAACTTGTTGGCCCTTTTGATGAGTTTCTCATAAGACTCTGGAGGCTCCGTGTTAATATCTAGGTTGAAGAACCCCTGCTTCGGCACGAAAGTCAAGGCCAACATCAGGGTGTTACAATCCACTCCTAGATACCCAAGACCTCATCCTGGAAGCAATCAATATAATGACCCAACGTCTCCTGCTTGACCTATGTCAGATGGAAAAGGGAAACCACCCACTTCTTCCTCTTCTTCGATGTTGTGAATCTCACCACCAGCCTGCGACACTACTCCTCGAAGTAGTTGATAGAATTTGTCGGCAACTAGTGGAACCAGTACCAGGTCTTTCCCTCAAATGTGATTATGAATAACATGCATTTGAAGGTGTCTGTCATGCTATGGATTGACACCACATCCTCAAACTACTACAGATGCTTGACCGGGTCATCTCTTCTGGAGTAGTAGTTCAGGGTCAGAACCCTAAAACCTTTGGGGATTAGAGTTGGTAGAACCCCCTCGCTAAACAGGCTCCTCCATTTCTGATGGCGAATGATGAGTTGGCGAGAAGCACCAAACTCGCATGCGCGAGTATCTCGGGTCCTCCCCTGATACTCCCTTCTGAATCCTGATAACCTGGCTGATGGCGGGTAGTTCATCGAATGCGCTGGTCACTCTTTTTTCCCTATTATATACTCCTTATTGGGCCTGGGTAACACAGTAACCTTCAAAGGGGTCTATCGAAGAGGCGATATCGCCATGACCTCTATGCAAGGAGTCAATAGTGAACGCACAGTATCCTCGATGCGCTGCGCTAGCCCGCTGAGCTCTGAGCTAAATTCGGCCAGGGTAATATACTCGTTTGCGCCCTGCGAGTTTCTTACCACTCCTTGCTCGCCTTCATTCACCATGCTGCCTCATTGCCGAACTTCCCCCTTCAATGGTGATCAACGCTCACCGTACCAAAGTATTGAAACTGGGAAAATATCTACTCCAAAATATCTGGATCTAAGTGCAACCCGAGGTTATATGACCCAGCGGTTTGGCACACCCGACTCTAAAGATAAAACAAGAGTGAAAAATGATTAACGGACCCCAGACGCTGTAGCAAGGAGGTCCCAACATATACCCAGAAGCTTAGAAGAGCTTCCCCTCCACAACCAAAGATGGTTGAGCTAGGTATAAGAAAGGCACTGCACAGAGAGTGGTTAGTCTCGAGGGGATGAAAGGGGGGAAAATAACAGGATTTCAAAGTGGCATTCCTAGTACCTTGGGGTCCTATTTATAGACAAAACCCTGGATGGGGGTCTTCAGGCGAGAAGACCCAGCATTGCAAGCTTATCATCTTGGTTCTGCTGACTTCACGGATTGCTGACTAGCGACTATCTTCGGGCGACTATTTGTGATCCTCGGTCGTGCTTGGTGAGGCAGTACTAGAAGTCTCCTAATATACGGATGTTGTAGTTGTTCGTCACGATCCGTTGTTTGTATGCTAGCCTGGATAGTCAGATACTTGATACTCGCATATGTTACTGGATGGTCGCGTGCCTGAGCGAGTATGGATTATTTCCATACTGGATACTGGATACTCGCATATAACATGCCAACTACTTTCCAGCGCTGCATACCGTAGATTTATCAAAGACTTTGCAAAAACAGCAAAGCCACTAACTGGGTTATTAGAGAAAGACACTATGTTTTATTTCAATGATGAATGTTTGGAAGCGTTTAACGAACTAAAGACGCGTTTGACCATGACACCGGTCGTTGTGACACCTGATTGGAAAGATTCTTTTGTTTTGATGTGTGACATGAGTGATTATGTGGTGGGAGTTATCTTGGGCCAAGTGCGGGAGAAGATATTCCATACGATGGCTTATGCTAGCAAAACTCTCATTGAGGCTCAAGTAAATTACACTACCACTGAGAAGGAGTTATTAACAATAGTGTTTGCGTTTGATTCGCTGGGCACTCCTCCTTCGGGAGTTTGATGTAGAAGTTAGAGATAGGAAAGGAGCGGAGAATCCAGTAGCGGATTATTTATCTAGGATTGAGAGTGCACATCTGTCACGACGTTCTGAGAATGACGAGAGATTTTCCGATGAGTCGCTTCTTGCTATATCTGAGAGTGACACACCTTGGTATGTTGATTACGTGAATTACTTGGCAAGCAACATCAAGCCTGCTGAACTTACCTATCCACAACAGAAAAGATTCTTACACCAGGTGCAATCATATTTGTGGGACGACCCTTATCTGTTTAAGTTTGGAGTCGATGGAGTGTTGAGATGTTGCGTTTCTGAGGGGGAAATGAGAGCTATCTTGGAGAAATGTCATAACTCGTCATATGGAGGCCATTTTATGGGCACTATGACGACCATGAAGGTGTTAGAGGCCGGATTCTTTTGGCCTAACTTATTTAGAGACTTCAACTCGTTCGTTAAACAGTGCGATAGATGCCAACGAGTAGGGAACATTCAAAAGAATGATGCGATGCCCATGAATATCATGATAGAGGTTGAGTTGTTTGACGTGTGGGGTATATAGTCTATAGACTTTATGGGCCCGTTTGTGAACTAATGTGGAAATACTTATATTCTTCAAGTCGTCGATTGTGTATCAAAGTGGATAGAGGCCATCTCCACGCCTAAGAATGATGTTAATATGGTCCTGAACTTCTTGAGAAATTTCATATTCAACCGATTTGGAGTGTCGCGGGCAATAATTAGCGATAGAGGAAGCCATTTCAGCAACACCCAATTCGCCGCACTACTATGGAAATATGGGTGACTCATAAGGTCGCATTAGCTTATCATCCACAAACAAATGGGCTCACAGAGGTTTCAAACAGAGAAATTAAGAAGATTTTAGAAAAGACGATGAGTGTTAACCGTAGAGATTGGACACAAAAGCTGAACGACGTCTTGTGAGCATATCACACTGCATTTAAAACGCCAATTGGACTAACCCCATATAGGCTAGTGTATGGAAAATCATGTCATTTACCCCTCGAGTTGGAGCACCGCACCTATTGGGCGATAAAGATCAACTATGATTTCAGGGATGCAGAAAAAAATTTGCTCTTGCAAATAAACGAATTAGAGGAGATTAGGTGCGAGCTTATGATAATTCTAAAATCTATAAAGAGCGAACCAAGAAGTGGCATGACCGACGGTTGAAAGAAAAACACTTCGAGTCGGGACAATTAGTCTCGTTGTTCAATTCTCGTTTACGATTATTTCCCGGAAAGCTTAAATCGCGTTGGTCGGGCCCTTTTATAGCCAAGGAGGTGCATCCATATGGCGCAGTGTGGTTCATCTGGACCGGCGCTGTCCCTGGGCAGGAATTGAGTTGTTGCAACACAAAATAAAGGTTGCAACCTTTATTTTTCTGCACTGAGCCTAAGTAAGGCGTCGCTGAATAGCCGCTGGACTGGTTCAACTCAACCGGTGCGCGTATTGGACCGCAGTAAGCAGTTGTGGAGGTTATAAATTATTAAACTTCCATTATCTCTTGTTAATCTTGAATTTTTCCCATCTTAAGCCCCAACTCATTATGTCCTAATTAAACCGACCCGATTAAAAGGCTAGATCGCAGCCTCGGTTCAGCCCCTATAACTTCCATTATCTCTTGTTAATCTTGAATTTTTCCCATCTTAAGCCCCAACTCATTATGTCCTAATTAAACCGACACGATTAAGAGGCTAGATCCCAGCCCCTGTTCAGCTCCTATTAAGAAAAACAGGGAAGAACGTGTCCTCCGTCTCGGTTAGGGCACGATCAGGAGCGGCGATTTCGGGAAGGGGAAGCTTGGGCTCCGGCGATCTGCGTAGATGAGGGAGAACGGGAGGTCGTCGATTTCATCGAGATCAAGGGTGGCGTCAGGCTCTCGTTGTCTCGAAAGAGGAAGCGTGGGGGGCTTACGGTGTTTGGCCTCGACTTGAGCGGGCTGGCCCACCGGAGATTTGTTCTTGTGGAAAGGGGCGGCGCAACCTGCGTATGCACTTGTGAAAACTTCTGAAGGTACCACCCTTGTGCCCTAAGTTTAGTAACGCAAACATGCATCAGGTCTTGTAGCATCTTACTTAGGGTTTGTGCGATTTGGTTTTGATTGTTCTCACTCTGTACGTGCTTAGGGTGAAGTGGGGTTTTGGCTAGGCAAAGCGTGGTTAGCCAAGTAGGGAAGTGAAGGAAGCAGTTGTGGCAGCGCACGCAACTCGCGGTAGAGCCCTTCCTTATCCAGGTCTCGATCATTGTGAGGTAACACGAATTCTCTCTTCCTCTGTTTCTCTAATTCTGTATGTGTGATCCTTCCTCTACACTGTTAGCTTTTTTAATGAGTTAGGACAGGTCCTCAAAGCGGAAAGATAAGGGGAAGGAGAAAGCGGTGGCCAAAACAAATGTGAAGTTTCCATCGGAGGAAGCATGACACCGTTTTGAGGCTCTCAAGTCCGCCCCTTTCATCTATGAGAGGGGATTCAAAATGGAGATCGGGGAATGGAGTCCGGTGTATGTTGGACACATTAAGGCCCTCCGATGGGAGACTTTTTGCCATCCACGAACGAAGGTCGTGCTTCCCTGGGTATACGAATTTTACGCCAATGCTAGGTACCGGGAAGGCGACACCGTTCCAGTCAGAGGCACACAAGTGGATTTCTCTGCTGCAACAATCAACAACCTCTTCGAGCTGGACGACAACACTGAGGGTAGCCAAATGGCACTACAAGCGACCGTGCCACCAACTGACATTGCCACTGTCATTTGTTGTGTAACTAAACCTGAATGGGCACGCCAGTCTTTCAAGGCAATCAAGTCTACTAGCCTGTCTAGGGAGGGCAAAGTTTGGCTCCTTTTCATCAACGCCAGCATTCTACCGACTCGCCACCAGAACAACATTTCATTGGACCGCCTCACCTTGATTTACAGTATTTTGAAGGGTAAAAGAATCAACATAGGCAGGCTCATTGCTGAGCAACTGGCACATAGAGTGATGGAGGACAAGGTGCGGCCGCTTTGGTTTCCCACGCTTATGACGGAACTATGTCGCTTGGCCGGTGTCGGGAGTGAAAAAAGAGACCTTGTGACGCAGGTGGGACACCACATCGCTGAGAGGGTAGTGGAGGTTAACATTAAGGTGGCTGCTGAAATCGGAGAGAAGAAATCGAAACTAAGCAGGTTGCGGGGTGAGGGACCCGAGACATCTGAAAAACCTACGTTGGCTGCCCCTATGAAGTTGGTGATCGGACGATCTAAGTATGAGGGGGAATGTGGCCTAGCAACAGAGAATGCAGAGTATATGAAGACCTACCTTTGATGCCAGCACGTGTACTTTGAGTCAAGATTTGAGGAAATCCGTCAGAACTAGGAGAAGCTGATGCACGCAGCCAGGATCTCGGTCGAGGCCTGAGGCACCCTCGTACCAGCTTCAGTCGCAGTTCGACTCGGAGGGATATTTGCTTCAGAGCGACTGGTCACGAGCCGACCTCGCCAAAATCGCTGCAACTGAATCCGACTTGGAGGAGGAGACCGAGCCTGAAGATGAGGACAGTGAGGATAAAGAGGAGTCAGGGGATAGCAAGGCCGACTAGTAGTTCTTTCCTTCCTAGATTACTGATTTGGCATTTTGATATAGGGTGCTGACGGGTTATTTTTGTTATTTTGATGGACATGATTTTGTTTTGTGTGATATTCTGTGATGATGTTCAGGACTGTTGATTCATTTTGGGATATTATTCTGTCTCATTATAGTACTGCTTCACATCTTGTCTGCATCGTTTTCCTTTTGAGTAAAAAAAATATATTATCTTATCCTACTGCTCAACCGGAAACTCAGGAATAGAGAATGACCCACAGCTGCAGCACGGAGGTTCCACCACACACCCGAAAGATCTTAGAGCGCTTCCCCTCCTTAGCCAATGCTAAGCTAAGGGCACCTCAAAAACCGCTACAAGTCTTGAAAAAAGAGAGTTGCCCCCTTCTGAGATAACCATGTGGGTCTATTTATAGATTTCTGAGTCTGGCTTGCAAATAGAGCAACTCTGTCCTTTTGTTTTACTATACGCAACCCAAAGTAGGTCTGTCAACAGCGAAACTCCGCTATTTGAAGAGCCTACTGGCAAACCAAGTTACATTAAATACATGCAATTAGCACCCCCATATACGGGGGCGAGCACAGTCCAGCTCGCTAATCCCCTAGATGGGTGCGGCCATGCCCTCGCGGTTCGCTTGCCTCTCAGGCGAGTGCGAGCCGGTTTGCGGCTCGCTCGCCTCCTGGACGGGTGCGGGGCAGGCCCCGCAGGTCGCCCACCTGCTTTGGCGGATGCGGGCCGGCTGCCCTCAGCTCGCCCGCCTGCCGAGCTGATGGGGATGGCTGCCCCGACTCGCCCGCCTGCCGAGCTGATGGGGCTAGCTGCCTCGGCTCGCCTGTAACGACCCGGGAGGATCACGACATCACCCGGCCCACCAGCAGCCCAAGGTTGAGGTACAGACGGCCCATTGCGTAACATTGCGAGCACACTGCGCCACCCTCCAGGCGTCACGGTGGTAATCAACCGAAATCTACAAGGCCTGCAGTCAGGTCGTACACCCCAACCGGGACATCTCTGTCTGTTTCTCAACCACAACGCTACAGCCGTAGACATTGCAGGCCCAGTGGTGATGATGAGAGCCAGTTGCAGGGGCTTCTTATCAAGGTTGTGGATTCGATTCCCAACAACAACCTACTGTGGTGAGAAACAGTCACGGAGATGGGTTGGGGTGTACTGGGCCTGCAAGCCTTGATGTATACGGCTGTACCACCATGGCGCCTTGGGGCGGGCATGCTGCACTGTTACACAGTGGGCCTCTGACCCTCAACCTTGGGCTGCTGGTGGGCCGACGGCGCTGTGCTTCTAGCGGGCCAGGTCGTTACATCGCCCGCCTGCCGAGCTGATGGGGCTGGCTGCCCCGGCTTGCCTGCCTGCCGAGCTGATGGGGTTGGCTGCCCCGACTCGCCTGCCTGCTTGGCGGATGCGGGCCGGCTCCCCCGGCTCGCCTATGACTCGTGATTCCATGGCCCATCCCGAGGGCTTCACTTCACTTTGCCTTGTTGGGTGCACTCGGCAAACACGGGGTTGTACATGACGAAACTCATTTTGATGCAACTCTGTAGATATACACCTAATCAACTTTGCGACTTTTCTTCCTTTCTCGTCGTATGACTCGTGCCGTCGAGGAATCTAGGACGAGCAGCTAGTCACTGAAGGCATGGAGGGAGGAAACGAGCGGATCGAGCAGGGGTTAGATGCATTTTGCGAAATTTTCAACCCGGACACTTGCCCGGGGTGCCTACTTGTAGGTCCGCCCCTGTATAAGAAGACATTATTATGCCGCGCATGGAGTGACACAACACAGAAGAGAAAAAACTCTACATATGCGGTAAGGTTTTTAGTCTGGTGAAAGCAAAAACCAGACGACTTGATTGGATTGCTTGAGTTGGAGTCCTTCCACCCAGCCATAGTCCCTTGGTATTGCAAAGGGACGGTGGCTGGGTCGAAGGACTCCAACTCAAGCAATCCAATCAATTGAATCATGAACCCCTCCTAAGATCTATTCCGATTTTTAAAACCTTATTTTTTTTTGCAATATTTATCAATTTTTGTTACTTTATTAGCTTACTTTTCATGATGTACAACAATTCTAATTTCCAGTTCTTCAGCAAAAATTTTTCCTTTCGAAATTCGAACTTCAGGTTTCCTCTTTTTGACATACTGAACGGGTTCAAAAATCCCAATGTTTTTCTTTGTTTTTCATGACCGTCATTGCTTTATCCATGCCGTAAATAGCTACGATTACATAACGGAGATTTCAGAACGAGCTCCCGACGGAATAATTTCTCCTTCTTCAGGCCCTTTTGTCATAAAGAGGATTTTAAAGGCAACCCTTATTTGACTAGTGGCAGCCCAAACTTTTTAATTAAATTCTGTTTTTTCCCTGGTCTAGCATTTAAACCTAATGACAGCTCCTTTATTTTCTAATTTTCTCTTTCCTTGCCCGATAACTCCTGCTCGCCCTAGCCGCCCGACGCCTTCCTCTCGTCGTGGCCGCTCGACTTCATTCCAACGCCTCCTCTCTCGCCGCCGCCGCCGCCAGACGAGATGGCTAAGCACCCCTTTCCTTCTCACTCCCTACCCAACCTACCCAGGTGCAGCGACCTCCCCCATTTTTCTCCTCTTTCAGTCGTAGCTGAGCCACTGGATCGCCGCCCGACTTCTCCAGCAACTCCTCTCTCGCCGCCGCCGAAGGAGATGACCAAACACCATTTCGCCCCTCTTCTAGTCCTACCCGACCTAGTAGATCCCGATTTTTCCTCATCCGTTGCCGCCTCTCCCGCCGCCGGTGAGCTGACCATTAACATCTTGTCCTAACTCCATAAAATTTATGTTTTTTTAAAATTTGGACTGCCATTAACAAGTTAATCTACCGGTATAAAAACTTGATTTGTCATTAATAATTAATCCACTAGTCAAATAAGAACAAGCTTTAATAATCCCCTATCATAAATTGTCCCATTTACCCATCAACCACATCGTCTATTTTTCTCGACAACTCAATTAGCAAACCCTAGCCGATCAAAAACCATTCCTCACAGATTGGCCATGGCGAAGAAACGAAAGCTCGAGTCCAACGCAGAGGCCGCCGCATCCCCGGAACCGGATTCCATCAACGAAGAACACGCAACCACCTTGCCCGGCGAAGCCCCGGCCGAAGTATCATCGGTTCCGGCGACCGAACAACCCGTCGAGAACGATTCACTCGTTCAGAAGGAATCCAAACCCGAATCCGTTGAAACCTCTGATCCCGTCCCGGTTCCTTTCGTCTCCGGCGAAATACCTACCACTGAAGTCGCCGTCGCCGTCGCCGCCGCTGTCGCCGAAGAAGACGAGGAGAACGAAAATGATCCCGTTATTTTGCAGAAGCTTCTTGAGCCCTTCTCGAAGGAGCAGCTGCTGTCACTCCTTCATGACGCTGCTCTAAAGCACCCGGATCTGTGGGGTTCCATCCGGCAGACTGCCGATGTGGATCCTGCCCACAGGAAAGTCTTCGTCCACGGCCTTGCCTGGAACACCACGGCGGAGACCCTGACCAGTATTTTCCGGCAGTACGGAGAGATCGAGGACTGCAAATCAGTCGTCGATAAGATTACTGGCAAGTCCAAAGGGTACGGTTTCATTCTCTTTAAGCACAGGAGCGGCGCTCGCCGAGCTTTGAAGGAGCCTCAGAAGAAAATAGGTAACAGGATGGCTGCTTGTCAGCTGGCATCAACCGGCCCTGTTCCTGCGCCACCTCCAGTTCTGCCAATGTCTGAGTACACACTGCGGAAGATCTATGTCAGCAACGTTGGCCCTGACATCGACCCGCAGAAGATTCTGCATTTTTTTGCAAAGTTTGGGGAGATAGAGGATGGGCCTTTAGGTCTGGATAAGGCGACAGGGAAGCCGAAGGGATTCTGCCTATTCGTTTACAAGAGCCCTGACAGTGCGAAGAAGGCTTTGGAAGAGCCACACAAGAATTTTGAAGGTCATATATTGCATGTACAGAAGGCGGTTGATGGCCCAAAACCTAACAAGCAGGGGCTTTATCATTCCCAGGGTGGTGGACTGTATGCAGGACAGCATCAGGGTTCTGGTGGATTTGGAGGTCGCGGGCCTCAAATCGGAAGGAGTGGTGGTGCTGTGTTAATGGGTGGCCAGTCCTCTTCCATTGGAGGACCAGGGCATCTGATAGCTCCTCCTGCTAACATGGTGTTCAACCAGTCAGGTCAGTGCCATTGAAACAGGGTTTAAAGTTTAAACCTTCGTTTTGTTTGTCTTGGAGTGAAATTCTTGGAAGACATTTGAAATGTGTAATGGTACTTAAACTTCTCTTAAGGCTTCATTTGGAAAGGTTGCCGGAGAGGGGGAGGGAGCAACCAGAGGTGGGGTTGGAGACAGGGCGGTTTGGGGGCTTTTGCGAGAGCAAACACGGCTGCCCGCCCGTGCGGGGGTTTTTTTTCCGCCTTGCGGCGGCGGTTGCTCCCGCGCCAGCGTGAAAATGCCCTACCAAATGAAGCCTAAATAGCATTAAGTAATAATGAGGGTTGGAGATCTCCATTTGAACCAATGGATATTATCCATTTGGGAGTCAAGATCCTCTTTTTTACTTATCTATGGGTGTAATTTTCTTTGTATATATATATAAAAAATATAAACAGATGAGATTAATTAACCCATTGAATCCTTTGAGAAATGATCTTGATTGCCAAATGGATAACTATCCATTTGGTCCCAAATGATCTTGATTGCCAAATGGATAACTATCCATTTGGTCCCAGATGGAGAGGATCTTGAAACAATAACGAGCTCATGTTTGCGAGCAAGGGTGGGTACCATTGCTGTCGGCGCATGTGAGACTCCATGCATTGCTTGGTTTAAAATTTATTTTTCTGTGGACTGCAATTAGTAAGAATGTGGGCCTATTACCTTTGTTTTAGGATTTAGCAACCTGAGATTTTTTTTTTTGTAATTGTGATCTTAGCCTAAAATGTACATGAAATATGATCAAAATTATCAAATAAATGAAATGACTCATATTCATGTGACGTGCTTCAGTGCTTGCATTACACATTATGCCACAACTTTATAATGTAGTGTAAAATAATATTTATGATTGATATAGAAGTCCATAAACAGACTTTTAAGGTTATAATGGAGAATTATGAAAATAAATGTCAGTCTGTTTTAGTTCCCAGTCATCTTCCTTCTTCGATGATCATCTTTTTCCTGTTAATCTATTTAGTTAGGTTAAATATTCTTTATGTTACAAACTGACAATCATTGCGGGTAACCATGTTTTTTCAGGGCTAGCAATCAATAATGGAGTGCATGCACTTAAGTCTACATTCGGGCATCAAGTGTCTGTAGCTGGTAGTTATCCAAAACAAGGTCCGATGGGTGGCTATGTAGTGCCACAGGTTCAAGTAAATTATGGTGGTGCAGCAATAGGGCAGGGTAGCGTACGACCACAGCAAGGTCTTGGCCACATGGGCGGTGTAGGACCTTACATGGGTCATTAGGTAAAAACTAAGACTTTGTATGCAACTAGTTCACATTTGTGCTTAAGACACCCTTTATGAATTGCTTGGTTAATTGTATTGACATCCAATTTATGATGTGGTATTGAGTTAAGTATATTGTTTCTAGTACTGGCACTTACTGAAATTTCTGCCATTTTTTGTTTTGTCACCCACTTTATAATACTTTCAAATTACTTTTATTATATTGTAGGCTTTAGCAACAAGAATTTACTCAAGATAAGGTAACTATTATGAGATTCCCAACTATGAATTTATTTTGTATCTCTTTATGATAGTTTTTTGTATTTCTTTGTTTTCTATTATATAGAATTGTTCACGCTTGAATGATTTTTTAATTCTATTCCAGTTATCAATTAGTGTGTACTCCATACCTTTTTAAATATATATACTACAAACCATGTTGTTAGACACATTCTTTTTTTGTAGGAGAAACTATTTTCCATTATTCGAAGGCTAAATGTGCCATGTTAGTTGATACAAAGTTAACTGTTCTTCTGTCTTAAGCACAAATAATATCATCAAGGAATATATTATGAACAAGGCTGCAAATGTCTGGAACATGTTGGTTTGAGTTTTTCATGTCGGTTTTAATATGTTGGGGGATATATCAATAATATTTTTTTTTTTATACATACTTATTAATGTAAATATAATTATTTATTTTGATATATATATATATCTTTACAATATTAAAAGAGAAAAGTTTCCTTTGCTGAAACATTCAAAAATGTCAATTATGCCCTCATTTTTATATTATATTCTTCTAAGGTCACCTCCTTTTTGAACAACCCATCAAGGGAAGTATGACCTTAGAAGAATTATTAAAATACAATGTCCATTCAAGTAATTGCACTATTCCAAAATTAAAAGTAATGATGATGATCTATTAAAATCCAAAAAGTTTTTTGTAGAGTGTCTACACCTACTATGGCAGGCTGTCATTAGGCTTGTCAGCGGTCAATTCAAAGAAGGTTGTCATTAGGAATATCAACGATATTTTCGAGAAGCTGCTATTAAACAAAGTTGATTAATTAATATTTTATTTATTTAATCTACATTAAATAATTGATAGGGAACATATGCAGTCGAGGTACTATAGCGATTGGCCGTAGAGGCGAATCCCTGTTTCTGTCACTCGCACGCGCGCGCGCGCATGTGTAGAGAGAGAGAGAGAACTTTGTTTCAAGATATATATATAAGTATTTATTTTTTCATGGAGCATCTTCTTGCAAAAATGCAGGGTAAGATTTGTCTACATTTCACCATTGTGGTGAGACCCTTCCTTGGACCCTTGCCGCGTGGGGTTGTGTTGTGCACCGAGCTGCCCTTTTATATATTGATATATTAACAAATTAACATTTATTGAACTTCTAAATATTATCAAATTAGTATAAACATTTTATGGTACATAAGTAATAAAAGTATAACGCAAATAAAAAATTTAAAGGAAGCTAGGAAGTTGTCGATAATGATGGAGCATAAGGAACCCTCAGTCTGAAATCTAAAGGCAAGCAAAAACATCTGCGATGAATGAGCACAGGGATAACTCCAGAGGAGGTATTATGCAAATAATAAAAATCTAGAATGGAGTAGTTTGATTATCACCTCTATGAAGAAAACATTGCATGAAAAATGCTATGGGATGGTGCTTAAGCACTCCCAACCATCATCGTTTTTGCAGAAAACTTCAAAAAATTTTGATTGATTCCAGAAAATGATACTGGTTTGTTTCCTGCAAGCATTCCCAAACATGTTAACAAATGCCAACCATCAATTCCAGAAACGATGAAGAAACATTAGGGCATCAGGCTTTCCAGAAAACGATGAAGTCCGATGAAACTATGAAGAATCCAGAAACAATGAAGAATCCAATTCTAAAATCTAGTTTCTTTGATCTATTGGAGAAGAGACGTTAGGGCATCAGTCTTTCCTCCAACTTCCGCCATTTGTCCTCCATTTTCCAAGCTGCCAGATGTAAAACGAAGGAGCCACTGTGCGAGAGATTTCATGAAGGAGCCGCTCCGCGTGAGCTTTCCATCGTGAGCTGAAACACGGTGAATTGAGAGAGAAAGAAGAACTTCCGCCTTCCGCCTTTTTCGTAGACCCCTGTCTGGACCACAGGAAAAGGAGCTCCCAGTTGCGGTACAAATTTTGCCTATACGTAACTTATTTAAAAAAAATCAGGTTTTGAAATCAGGCCCTCCCAAACACCACAAATACACATTCCTCTGTTTTGGCCAAAACGTACTGGAGCCTATCAGCCAAAACAAACATAGCCTAAGTATATGGAATATATAATTTGTTCTCATTGTTGCATTGACTTAGTATGATAATTCAAGATTGTGCATTTTTCCTAAGAATTATTCCAAAATCATCCTTTAATAGCTCATATTCTCTTAGGAGTTCGCAATTTGATAGTCACCCTTGCATTAGATTTATCCCTATGCCTGAGATGCTCATCTTTTCCTCGTATCCTTAACTATCTGAAGCAACCTATCGTAGACTATTTATTATGAACAGTAATAGCATGAAGAGAAAAGGTTGAACAATCTAGATTTCTCACTTATCATTCATGTTATATTTTTAGTTATGTTGGAGCTGATGACTGAATATCATAGTTAAAGTCGGGTGTATAATGTACCAAATTGAATCATGGAAGTGCTTTGTTAGGGAAAATATGTCACACACATGCAACGACGATTTTTTGAAGCATCTTATTTTGTATTTTTTATCGGCATGTACCTTTAATTTGGAAGGACATTATTCAAATGGGTAAGTCCCCCTCCCTATATAAGGAGGAGGCTTGTGAGTTTTACACATCTTTTTATGATTAGAGTTTTGGGATCTCTCCTTGTGAGAGGGACTTCAAGGAGGAACCATTCTCTTGGGGTTAGACACAAATATTCCTCATGAGTGTAATTTTGTGTTGGGTAACATTTGATCTGACTTGTTCCTTCCCACTCACGTTTCGTCGCCGGATTTGCATCACAAGCAGTTCCACTGTTGTTTCGTTTGACTATCTATACTTCGGGCTTCAACGTTGTCGCTCCCTGCTCGCCAACATTTCCTCTTGTTTTCCCACTACCAGACGTGCTCACAACGACCAAGACGCATACCAACATCACTTCAAATTGATCTCTTCATTAATGGGCTTCAACATATCTCTCCATGCGTACTTCACACTCATCTCTCCCCGCAAACGCTTTCCAACATCACTTTTGGCTTTGATCGATCTCTCTGTCGACGTGCTGAATCAATCTCTCCGTTTCTGCATCGCCCGCATCCGGTGGCGATTCCAGCAACCGCACAAGTATTCTAATTGACTGATCCCTTACATCGTTGTTTTGGCTTTCTTCTTATCCCTTGATCCATCCATGTACTACTTTCCACACACTGTTTCCTCCAATTTGCAGTAGCTAGTAGGCACATTGCTTCTCCACAGTGTTTAGAGGACCCCCACCGTCCTTTCACCATCTCCTTTTAATGCGAAAGACTTGCCACCAATGATGGAATCCAATGCGGTGGTCTTCGAACGCACACTCACCACGATAAACTATCGCATCGAGGCCCAAGCCGAGCTGTTCGCTTGGTTATGGACCTGCTCCATAACATGCAACTCAGCCAGCACTCCGGGCCTAACGCTTCCTCTTCATTGGGACCCCCCATCACATTGCCCCTGAAAGAACCCGCTTTGACAGGATTGCATCATCCGCCTTTCCCCCACATTGACATTCCCACAGTCAATGAGACGGACCCCCTCGGTTAGATTGCCTGTGTCGAGCAATATTTTGACATTCAACGGACTCCTTAGGCGGAGGAGGTCTCTACGACTCTTATCGAAATGGAAGAGTTTGCCCCCTATTGGGTGCGCTGGCTCCGCCAATCCTCTCCCGACCTCACGTGAGCAGCTCTCACCGAGGAACTCATTCATTGTTATGATCACCGCGACTCCGACAACGTGATCGAACGTCTTTGCGGGGTCCGCCGGCTCCATTCACTCATACATGGATGAATTTATCGAGTTGTTCACCCACATCCCAGGTCTTCCACCCGATCACTACCTGGTCTATTTCATGCATGACTTACAATCTCATATCCGCACTCGCATGCACACCTCCATCCGTATACCGTCAACTAAACCATGCAACCCTACTCTCCTACTCATGATTATAGAGTTCCTCTCCCTCGTCAGTGATGATTTGGAGGAGATCGACATAGCTGACTTTGACACTTGCGATCATAGATGCACTCCCAGATGGAGCCCCGAGCACCTTAACCGAATCAAACCCACGGGCATATCATTACTTGACGACGAACGACACCTCAACCTTAGGGTCAAGGTCGATTTTCCGGTGGGATATATCCTATGAAGCACAGATACTTCCCCAAAGGCAGCGTACCCGTACCGGATACGTACCCGATACTCGACGAATACACCTATGCGGACACACTTGGACTTAGCACATTATTTTGCATATTGTGATAGGAGTTTGTTTTTCTAGACTAAAAAAAAGTTGGCTCTATGCTAGGAAGCGTTTGTACATTCAATTAAGTTGTGTATCTATACCGAGCATGTTTCTGGTAAATGTACATTTCTATTACAAGTACGTGTATTAAACGTATTGATACACCACTAGTTATTAACAAAACGGCTAACTTGTCTCTAAACTAATTGAAGATTGAAGATGTTGATCTCTAATAATGAAGAAAAGAAAAAAAAGACTGATGAGTAGACTTTATCTCTTTTGGTTAAATATGCAAGATGTTAACTTTTGTAATATTTATGAATACTTAATGTTCGAAAAGTTCATCTTATGTTGCATTTATTTGTAGACTTGTACTTTAAGTTATGATTTATGTTTGATATTTCGATGTTTTGAGAACTACTTATTGCACTTGTTATATATATAGTTATAACGCACCATGCCGTACCCGTATGATTGTTTTTTAAATTTTTCCGTGCTGGCTATGTATCGTACTCGGTACACATACCCGTATTGGTGCTTCCTAGGATATATCGTTATGCAGCTCGACGACGATTCCTTGGAGTGTCTTATTTTGTATTTTTTGTCAACATGTATTTTAAATTTGTAAGAGCATTATGGTGATATGTAAATGAGCCCCCCTCCCTATATAAGGAGGAGGCTTGGGAGTTTTAGGCATCTTTTTATGCTTGGTGTTTTGGATCTCTCTTTGTGAGATGGACTTCAAGGAAGAACCAGCCTCCTGAGGTTAAACACGAGTATTCCACTTGAGTGTATTTAATTTTCCGAGTTTTATTGCAAGCTAATTTTGTGTTGGGTAACAAAATATGTGCAATCAAACTGTCTTGTACCAGTATTGGTTGAGGTCATGGTTCTTGTCTATGCATTTCTTCAATTTTCAGTTCCAGTTAGTTTCTAGTTATATGCTTGATAACCTTGCTGGTATAGTTGCCATTTGCCAAACTGAGAGTTGCCGCAATCAGCACTTGTTCGAAGACCAAACCCAAAGGTGATCAGTTTGATAGCAAAATGAATTTATAAATATAAAAACCTATGTATGAAATAGGCATTTGTTGTCTTTTGAATTATCAGATGATATCTGTTTATGCAGTCAACAATGGATACAATTATAAATTATTTATAGGACAGATGAAAATAATACATTGTGTTTGTTCTTGTGATCTTTAGTGCATATTCTTCTTTGTTATCATTGATATGATTATAAAGACCCTTGTCTGTGTAGAAAATTTTAACACTACAAACATATATCTGGATGTTGATGGCATTGGTAGATTGAATTCCATCCCTTTTTCTATTGATATTACTGATGATTGAAATTCAACTACTTTTGAGAATTTCCAACATCATTATGCTCATGTGTTAAGCTTCGTTAGGTCCTTGTACAACTCCTATTCGTCAAGAAGGGACCCAGTGGTGCCACGAAGGCAGGAGTCAACAACAACAATGAAGAACAGGTCAACAGTCAACGACGGGTCATAGGGTTACTCTTCTGTCAAAGGCGAGTACCATACTCGCTCAGGCGCGCGACCACCCAACAACATAGGCAAGTATCAAATATCCAACCACCCAGGAAAGCACCCAACAATAGGGTTTGGCGAGCATCATCAATACTCACCTTGTTGGCGACTTTTAGCAGTACCTTGTCGGGCGCGACCGAGAATCAAAGATAGTCGTCAGTCAGCAAACCGTGAAGTCAGCAGGATCAGAAGGCAAGCTCGCAGGGCTGGGTCTTCTCGCCTGAAGACCCCCCCACCCTCAAGTTTTGTCTATAAATAGGAGCCCAAGGGTACGAGGAATGAAACCTTGAAATCTTGTTATTTTGCCCCCTTCTGCCCCTGTGAGATTAACTGCTCTCTGCATGGTCCTTCCTCGTACCTAGCTCAACCATCTTTGGTTGTGGAGGAGAAGCTTTCTAAGCTTCCAAGTACGTGGTGAGACCTCCCTGATGCAGCGTCAGAGGTCCTCTAGTTCTTTTTCTCTCTCTTGCATTATCTCCAGAGCCGGGCAGGCCGAACCGCTGAGTCAGTAACTTCAGGCTGTATTTAGACTTGAATATTTGAAGTAGGGATTTTCCCGGTTTCAACACTTTGGTGCGGTGAGCGTGCATCGCAGTCGGAGGAGGAAAGTCCTACAAGGAGGCGGCATGACGAATGGAGGCCAGTAGGAAAAAGTGACGGGAAACTTGTAGTGTCTGAGCAGGTATATTACCCGGACAGAGTTCAGCTCGGAGTTTGGCGGGCTCCCACAGCGCCTAGAGGACACGGTGTGATCACTGTTGGCTCCTAGCCAGGAGGTCACGACAATGTCACCTCGACGCGAGACCCCGTCTGAGGACGTCACACCATCCAAAAGGCCTGACAAGGAGCATGTGGTGGAATAAGAGCGACCAATGTTGTCGATGCACTACCCGCCGAGCAACCAGTGGATCATGATTCAGGAGGGCGAGTATCAGTGGAGGACTCGGGATACTCGTGCATGCAAGTTTAGTGTTTCTCGCTAACTCGCCATTCATCGCCAGAGTGGGAGGAGCCCGTTTAGCGAGGGGGTGCTGTCGGCTCCAGTCCCCGAAGGTTTTAAGGATCTGATCCTGAGCTACTACTCCGGAAGAGATGACCAGTCAAGCATTTGCAGTGGTTCTAGGATGTGGTGTCGATCCATAGCATGACAGACGCCTTCAAGTGCAGGTTCTTCGCAATCACCTTCGAGGGGAAGACTAGAGACTGGTTCCCCCAGTTATCGACAAATTCTATCAGCTGCTTGGAGGACTTGCGTCGAGGGTTGGTGGCGAGGTTTGCTACTTCGAAGAAGAGGAAGAAAGGAGGCGGTTTCCCTTTTCCATCTGACGCAGGGCAAGAAAGAGACGTTGTGTCATTACATTGATCGCTTCCAGGAGGAGGTCTTAGGTATCCAGGAGGTGGATAGTAACACCCTGATGCTGAACCTGACTTTCGGGCTGAAGCAGAGGCTCTTTAGCCTAGATGTCAACACGGAGCATCCGGAGTCGTGCACGAAGCTGATCGAAGGGCCAACAAGTTTATTTAAGGAGAATCGACCAACCCCAACTTTCTGGACAGGCTAGACCGGGCAACCAGGGACGAGGAGGAAGATGAAGAGAAGACGCCAGAGATGAGGTCCAGGGGGCAGAGAAAGGGAGAAATAAGGAAGCAAGAGGAGAGGAGGGAGCAACGAAGGTAGGAGGAGAGGAGGCCCGCCGTGGCTTCGGATAACCGGGCAGAGTGGCGGAGGTTCCAGTACCCCTAAACTGGCCCATGCGGAGGCCGGCTGGGAGAAGGTATTCCTCTGAGAGGAGGGACGATCGAAACTGGCTAGGAGGGTGTCAAGGAGGAGGAAACCAGAGAGAAGCTATGGTGGTCGCCAGGCAGGGCAACCGTTTCCAGAGGAGGAATCAAAGGATGAGGAACAGGCTTGCAGAGGTGCTTCTATATTGTGAGCTCCATCGAGTCGAGGGGCACGGAACCATGACGTGCCTGGACTTCCTAGAGGCTAGGAGGAGGGCAAGAGAAGGAGAAGGGGCTGGGGTGGAAGCCTCTAGCAAGGGGACTTTCCACACCATCTACTGAAGGGGTGTCACCTCGACCTCTCAGGCACCACAACAGCCAGAGAAAATCACGTTCTTGGTGGAGGATCTACTGGGGAATGAGAACCCCTTCCATGATGCGCTCGTCATTCAGGCCGTCATCGAAGACTTCACCGTCGAACGGATCCTCATTGACAACGAGAGCTCCGTGAATGTCATCTTCAAAATGACGTTTGACGGATTGGAAGTAGAGGCGGGGAGGGTGGTCGGCTCGGATGGTCTTCTTTTCGGCTTCTCCGGGGAAAGGAAGGAGGTTGAAGGAGGAGTGGAGTTGTTGGTGACTCTGGGAGGGACGACGATCAAGTGCCAATTCGTCGTTGTGGATGCACCAAGCTGTTACAATGTCATCTTCGGAAGGCCGCTAATCAACTTCTTCAAGGCGATCTTGTCCTCCTATCATCAATGTTTGAAGTACTGTTAGGGGGTTGTCCAGGTGAGGATCATGAGTGATCCAAGAGCTGCTCGGGAGTGCTATCTGAACGCGGTAAGCACCATCAGCTGGTTGGAGGAAGCAATGGAGTTGGAGAAGATCCTGGAGGGAAGAGCAAGGCTGGAGGTAGCGAAGGAAGTGGAAGAGGTGGAAGTGGTGACTAAGGGCGGGAGGTCCGAAATGCTGAAGATAGGAGGGGCTCTGAAGGCCGAAGACAAGGTGGAGTTGGTGGCGTGCTTGCAAGAAAACGTCGACATCTTCGCGTGGAGCGTTGCTGACATGCCCGGGATTGATGCGGAGTTGGCCTGCCATCGCCTCCACCTTAACCCGGGGGCTAAGCCCATCAGGTAGAAGCAGAGGTCAGTGACCACCAAGCTGGCCGAGCCCATCTGGGAGGAGGTAGAGAAACTACCGAAGACAGGTATTGTATCAGGATCCAGTACCCAGACTGGGTCTCCAATGTGGTAATGGTGAATAAGGCCTCAGGAGGCTGGAGGTTGTGCGTTGACTTTTCCTTATTAAATAAAGCATGTCCGAAGGATTGTTATCTCTTGCCTCGGATCGACGCGCTGGTTGATTCAGCTGACAGTTTTGCTATTATGAGTTTTCTTGATGCCATTTTAGTTTATCACCAGATCCGGATGTTTCCCCTTGACTGCCGGGACATCTCCTTCATCACCCGCAACAGCTGCTATAGTTATAAAATGATGTTGTTTGGGCTGAAGAACGCAGGAGCTACCGACTAACGGATGATGGACCCAGCCTTCAAGGGTCAAAAGGGGCGCAATCTGGAGGTCTACGCCGACGACCTCCTTGTAAAAAAGCAAAGGCATCCAGGGACATATCCAAATCTGGTGGAGACTTTCGCAATGCTACGAGAATACAAGATGAGGATCAACCCGACAAAGTGCGTGTTTGGGGCAGGACTAGGAGTGCAAGTTGAGTTGAGCCGCCTCGTGAGCTCTATGAGCCGAATCAAAAAAGCTCTACTCGAGCTCAAGCTCGCCTGCTCTTGTTCATGAACTCGCGAGTTTTTTTTTACTTTTTTTACAAATAAATAATTATAAATAAAAAAATAGTGAATGAGTTGAAAAGCTCGTGAGCAGCTCGACTCGAGCTCATGAGCTCGAAAGCTCGAGCCATGTAAAATGAACTCGTTGAGCTCGAGCTCGAACTTGTGAATTTTGCTGAGCTCGACTCGTTTACACCCTTAGGAAGGACGCAACAAATTCTTGAGAAACCTTCTCACCCCTGAAGGGGTTGAGCCAAATCCAGACAAAGTCAATGTCATCGTGGAAATGACATCCCCTAAAAGCGTCAAGGAAGTCCAGAGGCTGATGGGACGGCTGGCTGGCCTCAGTAACTTTTTGATCAAGGCTGGAGAGAAATACTCCCCCTTCAAAACTCTCCGGGGCCGGTAGCAGTTCGTGTTGACAGAGGAATGCGAGAAGGCCTTTGAGCGGCTCAAAGGGCAGCTGACCCAGACACCCCTACTCCAAAGCCCGAAGGAAGGAGAGGACCTGCTAATCTACCAGGGAGTGGGGGCAGAGGCCGTGAGCTCGATGCTGGTTCATGAAGAGAGGATGTGACAACTTCCCATCTACTACGTGAGTAGAGTGTTCCAAAAGGAAGAATTTAAATACCCCATTATGGAGAAGCTAACCTTGGCATTGGTGATCTCGGCCCAAAACCCAAATCCTATTTTCAATGCACTCCATCCGCGTGGTGATAGATCATCCTTTCGAAGTATCTTGAGCGTTGCAGAGCATTCTGGACGGCTGGCGAAGTGGTCGATAAAGCTCAGTGAGTTCGACATCTCTTTCCACCCTAGGGTATCGATCAAGGCACAAGGGGTAACTGATTTCCTAGCAGAAGGCAAGTGAGGGCATAGAGTCCTTTGGAGCCATTCCCTGGGAAATGTACGTGGATGGGGCTTCAGGCAAAAACTCGGTGGGTGCGAGCATCGTTCTGGTGAATCCTCAAGGAATTACGATCGAGCAGACGATAGAGATCCTATTTCTGGTCACAAACAATCAGACATAATATGAGGCCATAATGGTAGGCTTGCGTCTTGCCAAGGAGCTGGGAGTTCAGAACATCAATACTTTCACCGACTCAATGTTGGTTGCTTCGCAAATCCTTGGGGAGTTCGAAGTAAGCGACTCCATCCTACAAAGATACTTGGTAAAGGTGAAGGGCTTGATTAGGAGGCTTCCAGTCATTCTTCGTTGAGCATGTGGTCCAAGAGGAGAATTCAGTGACAGATCGTTTGGCCAAGTATGGTCCGAGGGCCGGTGGAACAATCACAAAGTTGTTCCGGCGATTTATCGAAGAAAGGGAAGTGATGGAGATCGAGCGGGAAGCTTCCTGGATGGATCTGTTCATCACTTTCCTAGCAACCGATCAACCCCCAACAAACGAAAGAGACAAGAGAAAGTTCCTTTATAAGGTTGCCTACTATCTGTTGCCCGAAGGGGAGCTGTGTCGGAAGACTCTCTTGGGCCCCTTGGCCAGGTGTGTGTCGGAGCTCGAGGTCCCTCGGGTCCTGCCGTCCTGGAAGAGATTCACTCAGGAGAGTGCGAAAGTCACTTATGAACTCACACTCTGGAGCAAAGGATTCTGCGGCACGGCTATTTCGGGCCAATAATCAGGAAAGATGTCGAAACCCTCTCCAGTTGCAACTAACCCAACAGCTCCGTTCGATCACGATCCCTTGGCCGTTCACCATCTGGGGGATGGACTTGATTGGCCCTTTCCCTCAAGCTAGCGGGAATAAAAGGTTTGTTTTGGTAATGATCGACTATTTCTCGAAATGGATTGAGGCCAAAGCTCTTGTCAAGACCACTTCCCAGATCGTGAAGAACTTCATCTGGGGGAAATCGCCTGCAGGTTCGGGATTCCCCTCGCCATCGTAACGGATAAAAGGCCGCAGTTTGCCAGCTTGGAGCTCACGGACTTTTGTCAACAGTTGGGAACGGACCACCGATTCGCTTCAGTACATCATCCATGGAGCAATGGACAGGTAGAGGGTGCAAACAAGCTCATCATCAATCTTCTGAAGAAGAAGATCGCAAACTGGAGGCGAACTGGGCAGAACAGCTCCCTTTGGTTTTGTGGGCGCTAAGAACCACTCCTAACTCAGCCACTGGGGAGGCACCCTTCAAGCTATCTCACGGGTCGGAGGCCCTTATCCCGGTTGAGTTCGAGGTCAGAAGCCCCAGGGTGGTTGCGACAGGAGGAGGGGATGAAAAATGGCGCCTCGGGAACGAGGAAGCCCAGAAACTCTCCCTCGACTACATTGAAGAGCTTCAGGACCTCACATCAACCGGGTAGGAGGATGTCAAAAGAAGAATGACGAGGCACTTTGACAAGCATGTTCCCATAAACCAATTCCAAGATGGGGACCTGGTCTTAAAAAAGGTTGATGCCACAGGAAGGGCAGGTGTCGTTGTAAAGCTCAACCCAAACAAGGAAGGGCCTTTCATCATTCAAGAGGCACGTGAGACGGGATGATACCGCTTGCAAAATCATGAAGGGAAACCGTTGGGCAACACCTGGAGCAGCGATGATCTGAAAAGATTTCACCCCTGAAAAGGGAGTGCTTGTATGTTGGTTTGTAAGTCATGTTTTTTGAATATATATACATAACCCTGAAAGATGGGAATTTCTTTACCTCCTTGTGGATAAAGTTGTTATAGTATACACGAGTCGGCATCGTCATCCTCGCCGTCAGGTGGGAGAATTGGCCGTCGACTCGAATCCCATAAACTCCCAGAACGGGTGATAGGACAATGTACCAGGTAATGCAGTGAGTCTTCCTAAGTCCAGGCCCCTGCACTGACGGCCGAGATTAGCTCCCCCATGCATACTGGCCGTTGACAATGTGCCTGACTGCATTTCTCATCCGGTTGTGGAGGTTATCGGGAAAAGTCCAGAACCATCACCCCAGCTGGACGGTAGGGGACAGATCCTCCGCTTTTAAAGGTGTCGCTGAGGACGAAAGGTAGTCGTAAGCTCAGCGCTGGGTCGACAACTGTTCTAAAGAGAAAATTGTTGAAACCCATCGTCGTTTGGGCGGCAAACCCTCCCGAGTGGAGTGAGCCAAGTTGGGATGGAGACCTCAAGAGTGTGTCTTGTTGGACCTCGCGAGGGCCATTTTCGTTCTTCAGTTGAACCAAGGAGCGAATTGCCTACTTAAAACTCATCACCCACAGAACGAATGATAGGACAGTGTGTCACGTAATGTAACGAGTCTTCCCAAGTCCAAGCACCTACATTGGCGACTGAGATCAACTCTCCCCTTGCATGCTAGATGTTGATCCCCCGATCGCACTTCTCATCCAACTATGGGTGTTGCGAAAAAAGAGTCCGGGGGTGGCATCCCCCTCGACAAGAAGAAAATCGTTTTCACTTGAGAATAAATCCTTTTTAACGCCCAAGGCGCTGATGCTTTTAACTCCTTTTCGATCTCTCAATCCGCCAGGCGAACGACCTCAGCACCTGCAGAAGCCGTCGAGAGTTGTTGTAATCCGGATTATTGCACGAGCTCCTCTCCTGCATACTGACTACTTGCCCCCTTGAGTGGATCAAAGCCTTCGAGTGATGGAGCCGTCGTGGCGCTAGCCCCCGCACATGCTCCCCTCCAGCATATCGGCTGCCAGCCCTCTCGAATGCGCTAGTATGAAGGGGCGAGTATGGGCAATGCTCGCTTGAGCGAGGTATAAGAGTCTGTCGTGGCGAACTAGCGTACATATTTGTCGAGAGCACAAGAGTTAGTATTCAAAATGGCGCGATGAATCAAGGCCTCGCAAAAGCACAAACTCTCTCTAGCCTAAGAGCCTAGCGAGCACTCCCCGCCGACCACACCTAAGAGCCTAACGGCATCGAGTCGAGCGAGCATCAAAGAGCAGATAAACAAAAAAAAGAAAAGGCATCAAGAAGTCTGTCTAGGAGTTAAAAAAATTGGGAAGGGCCTTTCATCAATCAAGAGGCATGCGAGACGGGAGGATACTGCTTGTAAAATCATGAAGGGAACCACTGGGCAACACCTAGAGAGGCGATGATCTGAAAAGATTTCACACCTGAAAAGGGAGAGCTTGTTTGTTGGTTTGTAAGAATGTTTCTTTGAATATATATACATAACCCTGAAAGATGGGAATTTCTTTACCTCCTTGTAGATAAAGTTGTTATAGTATAAACGAGTCGACATTGTCGTCCTCGTCGTCAGGTGGGAGAATTGGTCATCGACTCGAATCCCATAAACTCCCAGAACGGGTGATAGGACAATGTGCCAGGTAAAGCAATGAGTCTTCTTAAGTCCAGGCCCCTGCACTGACGACCGAGATCAGCTCTCCTCATGCATGCTGGTCGTTGACAATGTGCCTGACTGCATTTCTCATCTGGTTGTGGAGGTTATCGGGAAGAGTCCAGAACCATCAACCTAGCGGGACGGTAGGGGACAGATCCTCCACCTTTAAAGTTGTCGTTGAGGACGAAAGGGAGTCGTAAGCTCGGCGCTGTGTCGACAACTGTTCTAAAAAGAAAAATGTTGAAACCCATCGTCGTTTGGGCGCCGAACCCTCCCGAGTGGAGTGAGCCAAGTCAGGATGGAGACCTCGAGCGTGTGAGTCCCTTTGGACCTCCCGAGGGCCTTTTTCGTTCTTCGGTTGAACCAAGGAGCAAATTGCCGACTTAAAACCCATCGTCCACTGAACGGATGATAGGACAATGGGTCGAGTATTGTAATGAGTCTTCCTAAGTCCAAGACCTTGCACTGGCGACCGAGATCAGCTTCCCCTTGCATGCTGGATGTTGCCCCCCCCGATCGCACTTCTCATCCAACTATGGGTGTTGCGAAAAAAGAGTCCAGGGGTGGCATCCCACTTTGGCAAGAATAAAACCGTTTTCACTTGAGAATAAATCCTTTTTAACGCCAAAGGCCCGGATGCTTTTAACTCCTTTTCGATCTCTCAATCCGCTAGGCGAACGATCTCAGCACCTGCAAAAGCCTTCGAGAGGTGGAGTTGTCGTAGTCAGGGTTACTGCACGAGCTCCTCTCCTGCATACTGACTACTTACCCCCTTGAGTGGATCGAAGCCTTCGAGTGATGGAGCCGTCGTGGCCCGGGCCGCCGCACGTGCTCCCCTCCAGCATATCAGCTGCCATCCCTGTAAATGCGCGAGTATGAAGTGGCGAGTATGGGCAATGCTCGCCTGAGCAGGTATAAGAGTTTGCCGCGACGAGCTAGCATACATATTCGTCGAAAGCACAAGAGCGAGTATCCAAAAAGCCGCGATGAATCGAGGCCTCGCAAAAGCACAAACTCTCTCTAGCCTAAGAGCCTAGCGGCCTCTTGTCGTCGACCGCACCTAAGAACCTAACGGGGATCGGGTCAAGCGAGCATCTAGATGGCGAGCATCGAAGAGCAAATAAGCAAAAAACAGAAAAGGTGGTCTTTTCATTCCTTCAAAAAGTATCGTTACAGCCTACAACAAAACGACAAGATTCCCCGCTGATTTCAAAAAAATTTCATAAAAAGTATCAGACAGCGACGACTCTTCTAAGGATGGCTCCATCGTCGTTGTCATCCTCGTCCTTGGTGTCCGACTCATCGCGTTCTTCCGAAGCCAGCGATCGCACTGGCATGGGAGAGTTGAATTTCTCGGCGAGAAGTCCCGGGATGATCTCGTCCACTGTCAGGTTCTTAGAGCCCGACATCAGCCGATTCTTGTACTGAAGCGTGGAGAGGAGCGCATCGCCTACTGCCCTTGCGATCTCGCGCTTCATCCGAGGGAGGTCCTTTGGGACGATCTGGATCTTCTTCCCAATGCCAGAAGTGCTCTTCTTCGATTGGCTTCTCGCCGCCTTGCGCGTATCTAGCTCGGCGACCCGGACTTGGGACGCTTCTAGAGCCGCCTGGCTCTCCTCAAGCCGCCGCTCCAGCTCCGATATGCGCTGGGCCGCGACCAGCTCGACCTCCTGCAAGGTAGAGAAACACTTCCTTATTAAGAAGCCAATTCACGGGCGTGGATGCAGAGAAAAAAGTTCTTTATCTAACCAAGATCACTTCGTAAGCTTTACTCTCGACGACTCTAGCCTCAGTCTCCTGAAGCGATCCATGGAGCTCGGCATTCTTTGCCCAGAGCTCGGTTTGCGCGCTCGGGAGTTGGGCGAGCTGGTCGCTCTGAACATCGAACTGGGCGTCTGACGCCTTGAGGTTCCTCGCTAGCTGATGGGTGAGCTCGAGGGAGCACAATAGAGACCTCGAGGCCTGGTTGGCGAGGAAGGATGTGTTGGACTCAGGTAACACTGCTCCATCCTCACGGTCGTACAATGCGAAGACGACATTGTAGGCCTCGCCCTCGTCATCCCAGTCCTCCGATCACAAAGGGAGGTTGGTGCTCAAGCGGACCTCGTGAGTCCCTTCCTCCTAGGTAACTAAGGAGCGACCATTGCGGTCCACCCCTTCGGAGCCAAAGCCAAAGTTTGGATGTAAGATGGACACGCTAGCGTCGTCCTCCTCAACGACCTTTTTTTTGGAGGCGAACTCCTTCATTCGTAGCCTCTTTTTCGATGGCTCTCCACACTCGGGACCTCTGACCATCTGCTCCTCCGGTATATGCGATATTGAATCGCGGGCCTTCGACGATGACTCCGCGGTGCTAGCCTGGGACTCTGCGCCCGACGGTGGGGGAGGGACTTCCATAACAAACAGGAGAGGCTCCCGCGGGACGGTGTGAGCTCCCGCAAGGACAAAAGCAGCGTAAAAGAGCGGATTATTCCGTCAAAGTTCGGAGAAGATTTAGATTCTCGCCAGGTGTACCTGTCCCCGGGTAGATATAGGGTAGGCCGGCGTCATCACGCCGCCAGTTGGCGACATCGAATCTCCTGTCGACGAATGCTGGCCGAAGTTCTTGGTCGTTCCCTCTAGGGTGGGGGTGAGAAAAACACTGTCCGGCGGTTGCAAAGGGTCAAAGAGGATGTCGCCGACCTGTCCATCGACGATCATGAACCGCTTAGTCCAGCGGTTTACCTTGTCCACCGTACCAACAACAATACAAGTGTGGCTGGAGAATAAGACGATCCCATCCTTGGTCGCTCCGATCGAGAAGATGCGCTTGAAAGCCGCTAAGCCGAAGAAGATCTCCTCCGAGCTGAGTAAGGAGAGATACCCAACGATGATCGCTACACCGTTGGGGTTGATTTGGGCCTACATCATTTCAAAGTCGGCTTCCGCGGGACGGTGCGAGCTCCTGCATGGACAAAAGCCGCGTCAAAGAGCGGGTTATTCCAACAAAGTTCAGAGAAGATTTAGATTCTCGCCAAGTGTGCCTGTCCCTGGGTAGATATAGTGTAGGCCGGCGACATCGAATCTCCTGTCGACGAAGGCTGACCGAAGTTGCTTGGCCGCTGCCTTCTGGGTCGGGGTGAAAAAACACTGTCCTACGACTGCAGAGGGGCAAAGAGAATGTCGCCGACCGGTCCACCGACGATCATGAACCGCTCGGTCCAGCGGTTTACCTTGTCCACCGTACCAGCGGCGGTGCAGGTGTGGCTGGAGAAGAAGACGATCCCATCATTGGTCGCCCCGATCGAGTAGATGCGCTTGAAAGTCGCTAAGTCAAAGATTTCCTCCGACCCGAGAAAGGAGAGATACCCAACGATGATCGCTATACTGTTGGGGTTGATCTGGACTGACATCAGCCCAAAGTGTCGGAGAATCTCGCAGAACTCCAGCCACAGCGAAAGGCGAAGGCCGACCTCGAAGTGGCGAATCAGTAGTATGACCCGATCTAGGAAGAACGAGTTGATGTGCTCGGATGAGCGGGATATCCTCACACGAAGACCCTCCTCAGTAGGCGGGAAGCATCGTTTCTTGAAGTCCTCGAGATCAGCGACATCTGTAATGGGTTTCTTGAAGATGGCGTCCATAAACGCCGTGACATGGTTGACCTTGCGAGCATGTGCACCCTCTGAGTAAACCATCTTGATTGAGTCAAGCAACAAAGAGCGAGTAGCGGGTGACAAAGACAGAGCGAGCGAACAAGGGAGGGTTCCGCAAAAACAACGTCGTTTTCCCCCTCTCCTGTTATTTATAGACAAAAGCAAAAGGGGAGGGGGGGGATGCGCCTTCACAGCGATATTTGACACGTCGCGGGTCACCCGCCACTTAGAGAGCCGGAACCTGTGCGATTAGCACGTCCTGCATACTCGTCGACAACATAGAAGGGGTTAACGATATTAGGAAGGCGTAGTGATTGACCTAAGTATACTCGCAAACACGACAAGGCACGCAAAGTATCGCGCAAGCTATAAAGTTAGAGCAACAAAGTATCCAATTATATACTCGTAGAAGCGAGCTGATGGTAAGCGATAACAAAGTCTGAACAACTAATTATTACAAGTCAAAAGACAGAAATCAATAAATCAGGAAGAAAAAGGCTAAGGCATCTGAAGGTTCCCAGGTCGGTCTTCGGGCTGGGCATGTAGCCCAGACCATCCTTTCTCGCGCGTGCCGGAGGAACTCGTTCGCCCTCGCCAAGTGCTCCTCGACCTGACGGATGTCGTCGTCCATCCTCTCCAGCCTCCTTATCGATCAGATACTCGCCTGAATCTCACGGAGTTCGTTGTGGAACAACTCCTGCCGCCTGCCGGCGCTCCACCATGCTAAGGCGCTGATCCATGTGGTTGATCGCATAGAAGCGCGACTCAACGTGGTTCAGGCACTACTCGAACTCCTCTAGCTTGGCAACACGTGTCTCCATCGAACCCAGGCTCCGACGCGGCTCACATATAGCCAGCTGATCGAATTTTATCTCCAAGTCGAGATATGCTGAGGCGACCTTTTCCTGATATTCACGAAGTGGAAGACCAATTGCATCAATCAGCGCTGCCCCAGGCATGGCAGGATGACCTGCAGAAGTGCTCGCTGACGTTAATACAAGCAACAAGAAGACAAAGAGACGAATCAAAGGGCTCCATAATGGAGGAAGATCGTTACCAACGCGCGGATCTGCGTCCTTGCCTCGTGACGATGAGGAGAGTGCTCTCAGCCGGGGGACTCGCGTCGGGGAGAGGGGCGTTCCCTACATGGAGGGGTCCGCCGGGGGGAAGAGCGTGGTCTATGAGGAGATGGACTCTGATAGTGCGGATCTTGGCGCTCAGAGGAGGCACCCCCGCGTTGTCCTTGGTGGGACTGCGTGAGGTAGTGCTGCGAAGACCGGGGGTGCGTGGAGGAATCAGCATAGGGCTCCGCCGACGCCTTCTAACGAAGTTTTGAGGGTCAGCGATCACCAAGGGCTTGAGGGCCGGAGGGTTCCGGTCTTCTATTCCCGCTGGTGCACGAGGAAGGGGGAGGCGTTGTGTTTCTGACGACCCCCTGGGGAGGTAAGGCGCCCGCAGGTAGAGGTGGCAGAGGGGGAAGACTTTCCGTCGCAGTGCTCGCCGCTCGCCGACTAGTTTCTCGTCGGGGAGGGGTCGACCTAAGGGTCAGCCACCCAGTGCCCGGGTGGAGTCACATCGTGTGGTGAGCCGGAGGGAGTGCCCAGGTGGAGTCGCATCGTGTGGTGAGCCGGAGGGATCTGGATGACAGATGGAGTAGTCGGCGGGATACTTTGGCTCGGCGGGCGCTGATCGGGTCGTCGGGGTTCACCGGTGGCGTCATCCCTGCGAAAAGTGGAACTCGTCGGAAGAGGCGGCCAAGGATTAGAGCCACAGAGGCGACATTCGACCGCGTTCTCCATACCTTGTGGGGGTGGTCTGCACTTTGGAAGAGTGATCGACTTTAGACGACGGACGAGCGGGCGAGCACCTCGATGGAGCGAGCAGCATTAGTCAAATTAGACGGGGTGACCAGCACCTCGCCAGAACGCCCTGTCTTCGGTTGCGCGGGCATTGGGGCAGCGAGATCACTCAGCAGCGGGCTGGGGTGAACGGACTCACCCGCCGGGACGTCGGCGTCGTCGCCCAGGATGATCTTGGGTCGTGGTCGGGATCGTGGAATGCTCCACGGGTTTTGGAAACCATCACCCAGGATGGAGGATCCCTGCCCATCAATGGTGTTCTTCTTCGTCTTCTTCTTCTTCTTCTTTCAACGATCATCATTCTCATCGTTGTCGCCTCATTCGCACTTCTTGGCAGGAGGGACCAGTGGGCCAAGCACCTCCCCCGGGATTAGAGCTTGTTGGCGATTTCTTCAACTGTGAACGAGATCTTGCGATTATCCAAAACGTGCGTCAGGGGAAAGTCTCCTCCTCCTCTATTTATAGTGATTAGGGGGATTGTGGATTCAGCCGAGCGCCGCGCATAGTTCAATCTCGCCCAAGACCTTGCCGAATAGTGGATTGAATGTTTCTTTCCGAGCTCCAATATCGTTCGAAAAAACGGGATTGTGTACAACCCCTATTCGTCAAGAAGGGACCCAGTGGCGCCACGAAGGTAGGAGTCAACGACAACATTTAAGAACAGGTCAACAGTCAACGGCGGGTCATAAAGTTACTCTTCTGTCAAGGGCGAGTACCATACTCGCTCAGGCGCGCGACCACCAACAACATAAGCCAGTATCAAATATCCAACCACCCAGGTGAGGACGCAACAGTAATGTCTGGCGGTCATCATCCATACTCGCCTTGTTGGCGACTTTTAGCAGTACCTCGTCGGGCGCGACCGAGAATCAAAGATAGTCGCCAAAGGATAGTCGCCAGTCAGCAAACCGTGAAGTCAACATGATCAGGAAGGCAAGGTCGCAGGGTTTGGTCTTCTCGCCTGAAGACCCTCCCTCCCAGGTTTTGTCTATAAATAGGACCCCACGAGTACCAGGAATGACACCTTGAAATCTTGTTATTTTGCCCCCTTCTACCCTCGTGAGACTAACTACTCTCTGCGTGGTGTCTTTCTCGTACCTAGCTCAACCATCTTTGGTTGTTGAGGGGAAACTTTCTAAGCTTCCAGGTACGTGGTGGGACCTTCCTCATGCAGTGTCTCGGGTCCTCTTAGTTATTTTTCTCTCTCTCGCTTTATCTCCAGAGTCGGGTAGGTCGAACCGTTGGGTTAGTAACCTCGAGCTGCAGTTAGATTCGAATATTTGAAGTAGAGATTTTCCCGAGTTCAATAGTCCTAATATCATTTTATCGGTTAACTTAAATTTATGCAATTCCATTTTAAGTGATCAAAACAGAATGCTTGCAACTATTTTCTTTCGTTGTTATTTCTCACACGTATTGTTTATCTTGTAGTTATTTAATTGTAAGTCACTTGCGGTACGCTAACCTGGCATAAATCTCTCGCTAGTTATCTTACTAAATGATATAATATTTCGTTTTACTATTGAGGTTCTCTCTCTATCGGGGCATAACATGGTTTGAAATTAACTAGTTTTGTCGCCTGATTTAACTCAAAGCAATTTTCAATTTTTAGTGTGCATCAGTTACGAGTAAGAATGTGTCCATTTGAAAAGATAACAAAGCAATTATTGAGTCTAGGCATGGGGAAATCTTATACGATTCCGGAGAGGAATCCGACAAGAGGAAGGGCTGACGGAGGTGAGGAAGAGGAAGGAGGGAAAAAGAAGAAAAGCTACGGAGCAACCCTATTTTTCATACATCCAACCATAATGAAAAAGAGTACAACACAATCCTTTATTGGTGCGGGGTGCGGACAACGAACCAGTCGTCGTCTCCCTCCGTGTGCGAACTTGCCGAAACGTCTCGTCGGCGCTTGTCTCATCGACATGCACAACCGCAACAATGTCGTCGTCTGGAATGGAATGCCTACGCCGAGACTGTTGTGGTCCCAGGCTGGAGGGAATTGGCGCTATAAGGCGATCGGGTTGGTAGCAATCCTGCCAGAGGCTTGATGACGTCGACGAGCGCAGTGGAAAGCTCTGGATGGTCCATCACGGAAGGAAAAGGCACATCAGAAAGCTCGAAAGGGGCCACAGCCCTGCGGAGAGGCCGACATCCGTGGTTTGATGTCTCGTGCAGAGGGAGACTAAATAGCGGGTTCGTCGTCGGCCCACGTGTAGGAACTGCACAGTCATAGTCGCCCCGTTGATGCGTACATCGCCAAGCGTGCGGAACCAAGACACACGCAAAATGGCGTTGATACCGCCTAGGCCGAATTCATAGAAGTTCGCGGTCACGAAACAGGACTCCACAGAGAGAGATACGGCAGTGCAATGACCTTGAGTCGGTCGGCGGTGCCCATCGCCCAGGCGGATCACAACATCCGAAGAGGGAACCGAGGGAAGACGGAGTTGTTGCACCTGACGCTTAGAGATGAGGTTGTGGCTTGCGTTGTTGCCACCATGATGATGATCGGGCGATCCCTCAGAGCGTCCAAGAGCAGCATGGTCTGCTGGATGGAGATCCCGCCCGTCGAGGGCCTCGAGGCAGAGAATAACTCCAGGCGGCAGGCGGTGAAACGTAGTTGTGGTAGAGTCGAGAGGTGTATCCCCTGCTGAGAGCTTCAGGGCCTCAAAGTCGGCCAGGGTAACCTCAGGGTCGATGTCGCAGATGATGGCGTGGAACTCCTTCACGGAGCACTCATGGTTAGGGGAGTAAGGTTGGCATCACCGAAAACAGAGTCCCTTGTTGCGAAGCTCATTGTAATCACTATTTGAGATGCGCTGAGATGTCGGTGGGCGGCCCGACCGGTTTTCCCAAGGCGCCGGCCGCGGTGGAGGAGCTATGGCTTGTGGTCGCTAAGGCGGCCGAGGCTGGTGGTGGTCGGTCGTAGGAGCAGGTGGTTGCGGAAGGAGGTCCGCTTCCACCAGACGTGCCAAGTCCATGACGTTGAAGATTGTGCGGGGGTGGTGCGTCCAAAGATGAGAGCGGATATGTGATAGTAGACCCTTCATGAAGAAGCCCAGGTAATGATCGGGCGGTAGCCTGGGAACGTGGGAGACCAGGGCGCGAACTCATCAACATAGTCGTCCAGGCTGGCTTTCTGGCGGAAGCCGCAAAGACGCTCGATAGAGGAGCTGGAGGCCCTAAGTAGCATGTGTTATATCGTTGGATCATCTCCTGCTTGAGCTCGGGCCAAGAGAGGCAGGGGTTGGATTGGCGGAGCCACCAAGCCGTCTAGGAAAACCACAGTCGTAGACACCTTGTCTTGTTTCGGTGTGTAGTTGAATTCGAAATTTGCTCCGCTTTGGCGATCGAACCCATTGGGTCGACGCCGACAAAAGAGGGAATGTCGAGGGAGAGAGCGGATCGGCCCGGAATGGGAAGGGGAGTGGTTCCGGATGGAATGGGTAGCGGCTCGATGCCGAGGGGAAAGCTGCCGTCCGCGGATAAGCTGGAACCTGACGCGACGGAAACGATTGCGGAAACGGCGGCGGCGAACGCCTAGAGAGAGTCATCTTGAAGTGGAGGGTGAGGAGGGATGCGTGCATGGAGGCAATAAGTTGTTCGTGAGTCTCCACGCGACGGCTAAGGGCTTCGCAGGCGGTATTTAGGGCGGGATCGCCGGAGGAGCGAGTGGTGGGAGCCATGGGAGTGGGCAGATCTGGACGGATTCACGGGAATCGGCGGAAACAGCTGGAAGCTTCCGATATTTGCGGGAATCAGGCGGATCGGGGCTGCGATGTGGCCGAATCGGCGGATCTGGGGAGGAGTTGACTGAGATCAGCGGTTCGACAACCTTCTTGCGACAGATCGGGCGGAAGCTGCCGATCAGCAGTCGCACAGGCATTGGAAGCCGCAGATCGTTGGATGCAGGCGCAAAAGGAAGTAGAACGGTCTGACGCTATGAGCTGTTCAAATCGGGAGGCCAATTGTGTTCGCAGGCGGAATTAGAATGCAGGCAGTATCTTGTGCAAAAGCGGAATCTGGCGTCGCAGGCAGAACCAGGACGCGGCGGGAGTGGACGACACGCGATATTGAAACATCAACGGCTAGATGGCGGGCGGTGAGGCAGGTCAAACCAAATTGATACGATCCCGGAGAGGAATCAGACAAGAGGAAGGGCCAGCGGAGGTGAGGAAGAGGAAGGAGGGGACGAGAAGAAAAGCTATGGAGCAACCTTAATTTCCGTACATCCAAGCATAATGAAAAAGAGTACAACTCAGCCCCTTATAGGTGCGGGGTGCGTAGAACGAAAAAAGCAGTGTGAATAATAATGTAAAAATAACATAATCAATTCAAATAAAATAATCATGTCGGCGATACGTCTTTGGTCTCTGCTCCTCCAGACGGACCCGTCATCGTCTCCCTCCACGTGTGGACTTGCCACAACGTCTCGTCGGCGTGTGTATGTCCTGCCAGCATGCACAACCGTAACAAAATCAGTAGTTTTTGGTACAAATAATATACTGTTCCATAATTCAGGAATAAGATTGTATATAACAATCATTCTCCAAATCTTTATATTGATGGAACTCTCATGCACTTGGTTTATTATACTAAACATAGTGATTGAAGCACGTCAATCTTTACGTACATCTATGGATAAAAATATGGGTGTTGTTATTAGCAAATCCACTTTCGTTACTAACAAATCAGAAAAAAACAGATTCAACTATTTTTTGCATTTTTTCTCTTCCCCAAAAATACTACTAGCAAACCAATATTGTTTTTTGCAATTTTTACATTTTTGAATTTTGAGCCCCAAATGTTTCTCATTTGAAAAAATGATCAACATGAAAGTTGTAGATCTCATCGAGATCTACAATTTTCTTGTTGACCATTTTTTGATTTGAAGTTATTTAGGCCTCCAATTTGGGCCCGAAAAAAGACACGCACAGAACGAGTCGTCCGTACAGATTTTCGGCGTGACTTTTTTCGGGGCCCAAATCGAGGGTCTAAACTGCTTCAAATCAAAAAATGTTCGACATGAAAGTTGTAGATCGAGATCTACAACTTTCATGTGGAACATTTTTTAATTTGAAGCCGTATAAGCCCCCGATTTGGTCCCCAAAAAAAGTCACGCCGATCCCGGGCGTCCGTACATATGTTCGGCGTGAATTTTTTCAGGGGCCAAATCGGGGATCTAAATTGTTTCAAATCAAAAAGTGTTCAACATGAAAGTTGTGGATCTCGTAGAGATCGACAACTTTCATGTTCAACACTTCTCATGAAAATGTACGTATAAGACGCAGTTTAAAAAGACGCGTACTTATATACACTTAACTCGTATATACAGAACACCCTTATAGGAATTAAAAATCAAATATATTTCTAAACCGCACGATATTTCGTTTAAAGATTTTGGTACAGATGATATTTTGTTGAAAAAAGAGTTTTGGACATACTAAACAAAATTTTGCGGCATTTTGACTCATTTCTAATGCTAATATAAGTGGTTGAATGAATACATTTGAAATCATTTGTAATGTCATTATATATAGTGAGTTATTTTAAAAGAATGAATGTTTTAAACAAAATTTATTTTTTTTAAAAACAAATTTTATGTTAGTTTGCTAGTAACAAAATGGTTTTCAAATAGACATTTTGAAAAATTAGGATTTGCTAATAGTAATGGTGTGCTAGAAACCAAATTGGATTTACTAGTAACAGCACCCTAAAATATTTGGATAAACTTTTGTTACTAAACCACTTTCATCTCACTTAATTTTCGGGCTAATTTGTTGCATGGTTAATTTTTTGAGGTGCCTGGATCTCAATTCTGAAAGTGGGTCACATTGAAGGAAGTTATCAAAATATTTTTTTGTTTTTGAACCTACTTCTTGTGAGCTAAATTCCCTTGTTTGTTTGTCTATGGTGAGTTCATTACTATGCACCCGTACAATGTTTTTTCATTATATTGTTCTACTTAAAATTTAAATAACTAGGTCGGATTGAGCTTCCCGAGGTTAAAGGTTAAGGTCATACTTCATGTTGCTCCATGTTTTTCAAAGCTCTAGAAGGTCCAGGATATGAATTTTGCACTACACTTAGGTCCTTGAGTTAGTTTTTGATTTTTTTAGAATTGGTACCTACCATGCAATGTTTGTTTAAAATATTTGTTTTTGCAGTCATTTGATCAATCATATATAACCTTTATTTAGACCGACATTTTTTTCTTCTTGAAATGCCCATTTAGCGTATAAACCAACAACATCGGAACATTCTACATTGAGTCGAAGGTGTAGATCCTTGATTACATAAAAAGTTATCAAACTAAAGAAATGACAAGAGTATTTGTAGCTCATCTCTTTCAGCTATGTAAGTGTAGCAAAACGTACTCATGGCATGACCAATGCTATGAAAGCATCCATTGCAATTTTAGTTAGCTTGCATTTGAAAATCTATTTAACATAACAATCCTTAAAAAATTTCACAGACAAACAACAATTTTGAAAATTGTAGAATCCATGCAAATAGGAAAACAAAAAGATCAATGAAGTATATTAGTGCACAAAAATTTAAATAAAATTCTACTAAAAACATGTGAACAAAAGGAAACAAGTTGATTATAGAAACCCTAAGAGGAGATTGGTTGGAAAAATATAGAACAAAGTTCAACCAAAAAAATCTAGGAAATCCATTGTAATAATAATTTAAAACTTTAATGAACACAAATACGTAGGTGAAAACATGATACGATCCCGGAGAAGCTAGGAGAGTGAGACAGGGGAAAGAGAAGATGAGAAGAGCTAGGGAGCAGCCATAAAAATCTATTCATCCATAGATAAAACCCTAATACAAGCATACACCACTCTTTATAACAGCAAAGTGCGAATAACAAAATATGATATGCACGTATTTAAAACCAAAACAACATCGAAATAGAAATAATCAAGTAGATCGAGCATCAGCGGTCTCTTCCACGACCAGTGGGCTAGTATCTGTTGCCTTCTTACGCGTGTAGACTCGCTACGACGTCTCATAGGCACGATCGTAACAATGCTATAGTCTGGAAAACGTGTCTTGTCCTCAAGGCAGTTGTCGGTGGACTGGCTACGAAGTCATCTCGGGGCAACCACGTGGCTGCGGACTCCAGACGGTTAAGCCAAATAATAAGGACCTCCTTCGAATTAGAGTCCCCCGGAAGGTGGTAGCGGTGATCAAGTATTTTGGTTGGGTAGTACGGTGCCAACTACCGTCTTTCTTCCAGACCAGAAGGACCGAGTTAGAAAATGAGCTCGTACCTGGATGGATAAGGCCCCCCATCAACACATGCACCAGATGCTCGAGCTCATCCTTTTGCACATGGACAGAACGATACGACCGTGCCAAGTCTATTGCAGTCCTAGGATGATGGGAGTTGATGTGGTCGGTCGGTTGAACTGGTGGCAGTCCTGCCGAAGGCTGGATGACGTCGACGAGCGCAATGGTCCAGGAGGTTCGTCGGGAAGGGGGAAGCACATAGGGCAGTCCCGAGAGGGGCCACAACCTGCGAGAAGATCGACATCTGTGGTATGTTGTGATCGTGCAGAGGGAGACCAGAAAGCGGAATCATCGTCGAGGCGACATGATCAACCCCCGTGGAGGAATTGCATGGTCATAGTCGCCTAATTGACGCGCACATCTCCTAGTGTGCAAAGCCAAGTCACCTCCAAAATGGTGTTGATACCGTCGTGGCCGAATGGTTGGAAGTTAGTTGTCATGGAACTGGACCGCATGGAGAGCCACGACAGTGCAATGACCCTGAGTCGGTCGGCGTCGCTCATCGCTAAGGAGGACCGAATATTTTGGGAGGGAACCAAGGGAAGACAAAGTTGCTTCACTAAGCGCTTGGAGATGAGATGGCTCGCGCCGCTGTCCACCATGACGATGATCGGGTATTGCAAAGCGTGCCCGAGAGCTTCATGGTTCGCGGCTCAAAGATCCTGCTTGTCGAGACACAAGATAACTCCAAGCAGTGGAACATGGCCGTGGAGGGGTCGAAGGGGGACCCTTCACTGAAATCTGCAAGGTCTCAAAGTCATCCAGGGTAACTTCAGGGTCGACGTCGCGAACGATGATGTGGAACTAGGTCTCAAAGTCAACCAGGGTAACTTCAGGGTCGACGTCGCGAACGATGATGTGGAACTCCTTTCCTTTGCACTCATGGTTGGGGAAGTAGGCTTGGTGGCACTGAAAACACATATCCTTACTGCGGAACTCATTATAATCACTATTTGAGAGGCGCCCTAGCGGGCTCCTTCATGCAGACGGCGTGGCAGAGGAGCCAGGGCGGGCGATCGCCAAGGTGGTCGAGGGGTGGCTGGACGGAGAAGCATGCGGTCTAGGGGAGAGGTCGCCCAACACCAAAAGCACCATGTCAAGGGCATCAAAGAACTTACGAGGGTGGTGCATGCGGAGACGAGTGCGGATGTGTGACAGGAGACCCTACATGAAGAAACCTTGATAACAGTCGGGCAAATGGACGGATACCATAAAGACGCTCGATAGTGGAGGAGCTTGAGTAGAGGGTGTCATACCACCGAATCTTCTCATGTTTGTGCTCGGGCTAGGAGTGAGATTGGTTACATTAGAGGAGCCACCGAGCCCAGAGCCACCAAGCCCAATGGAGCGCAGAGCCACCGAGCCCAATGGAGCGCAGTGCCAAGGTTGTCAGGGTCAAGATCCTAGATGAGATCGTTTTGAGGTTGGATCGGATCAGATTGTAGGATCAGATCGAGGATCGCAAGGTCCTACAACATTCATAAATTAAGACTAAAAAAATAAAATTGAGATTTGTATCATTAAATTACATGCTTAATTAACAAAAAAAACAATAAATTGGGTAGTATGTGAATAACTAAATTAATTTTTTTTGAATTACTAAATCAAAAAAATAATATGATATTAAATTTAGTTTCAGGTAAGACACTCAATGTTTACTAACAATAATAAAAAATCTGGACTGGAAATGACTGAAGAAGCAACTTTTGGCTTCCGTTTGCAGTCGGTAATCGACACTTGGGATACAGTAAAGCAGCATGATATGTTTCTGTGATGGGGTATGAGGGCTGGATTGAGATAAGATTAAACAATGAGTTATAGGCGTTGGACCAATTGAATGAGATCGGGATAGGGTTGGACATGTTTCTAGTTACCTTTGTCCAGACCGGTAGAATCATGTCAGGATCCCGATCCTAAAGATCCTAAGATCTGGATCGCTATCCCAGTCGTATATGTGTCGATTTAGATCCTAGGTAAGATCCAAATCGATTTACAAAATCTGGATCGTAGGATCGTAAGATCCTATGGTCTGGATCGCGATCCTGATAACCACGCGCAGTGCCATTGAGACCGACAAGAACGGTGGACACCTTGTACTGTTCCAGCGTGAAGTTGAGGTCGAAGTACTGTTCCACCTTCGCGATCCAACCCATCCGATGTGCCGATGAAGGACTAAATCTGAGGGAGAGAGCCGAGCAGCCCAAAGTCGGGTGGGATAGCGGCTCGGTTGGGGTCTCAACGGCATGGCGCCGCAGAGGAAGCCCCGCCCGCGAGCGAGCCAGATTCTGAGGCATTAGGCGATGCTTGGAGGGAGTAGATCTTGGAGTGGAGGGCGATGAGCGAGGCATGCATGGAGGCGATGAGCTGATCTTGAACCTCGACACAACGACTAATGGCGTCAGAGGCGGTATCTGGAGCGAGGTCACTGGAGGAGCGAGTGTTGGGAGCCATGGGTCTGGAGTCTGCGTGCGGTGGCTAAAAGGAGGTGAATGTGGACGGTTTTGATGGGAGGAAACGGGAGAACTGTACGGAATCAGCTGGGATCGGCGGGAATCCGACAGATCTGGGCTAGGAGAGCGACAACACTGCAGTTGGACGGGCGAAACGGGAGGAAGAAGTGCGCAGATGAGCAGATTTGGTGGAAACAAAATAGAAGCTCATGCGAGCGCCAGAGACGTGATCGGGATCTGGCGCAAAAACGACGATTGCGTACGAAGCTATCGCGTGTACCTGCGGCTGAATGGCGGGCGGTGCGGCAAGTCAGACCAAATTGATATGATTCCGGAGCGGAATTCGGCAAGGGGAGGGCCGACAGCTAGGAGAGAGACGAGGGGAAAGGAAATGAGAAGAACTAGGGAGCAGCCCTAAAAATGCATTCAACCATAGATAAAACCCTAATACAAGCATACAACATCCTTTATAGCTGCGATGTGCGAATAACAAAATACGGTATGCAAATACTAAAAACCAAAATAACATTGAAATAGAAATAATCAAGTAGATCGAGCATCAGCGTTCTCTTCCCCGACTGCTGAGCTAGTATCCACCGCCTTCCTATGCGGTAGACACGCCATGGCGTCTCGTCGGCGTGCATGTGTCTCGTCAGCGTGCGCGATCGTAACAAAAGACCTTGAGGATTTTATCGTAAGCTCCATGTTACTAATCAAAGTGGCTGTGGGAAGAAGGATGAATGAAATCAGAAAGTCTATGAAGTTTGGAGCTACTGGCTACCCATTGCGGGAGGGAGCTGCCAATACTTCTAAGGTCGTGGAAGATTCAAATTTCTTGCCTATCATTTTAAAGGCTCTAAATGGCATAAATACAAATCCCGTAAACAAATTGCTGGATTGTCCAAACAAGCGTGTAATTTATATAAAAAAATATATCTAAATGCAAAATAGAAGACTAAATGCGACAATAATTTAGAACACGACTAATAAAACACATCTTTATAAGCCATATACTAAAAATACCTATAAGTTACAACCATAACACTCATCTTTTGTGATATATATGATAATTGATACATGTTTGGACTATGTTGCATTTGCAAATCTTTCGGATTTCTTAAAACTTGTTGTGAAACCTTTTTTTGTGGTTTATGAGTTGGCTGTGATTTGTTACAGGTTGCTTTTATATAGCTTATTTTTATTTTATGATTCTTCACTTATTTCATTCTTTGTTTATTAAGCTGATTATTTTGGTGCAATTATGTTTAAACATGCTACCAAGGAAATCACAGAGGTCATATCATTTTTTTAAGAGTTCTCTATTTCAGTTTTCTTTTTGTTGTTTTGAAAAGTAAAATCATCTGTTTTTTTTATATTCATTTTTGCAGATCCTGTTTGGTGCATTATCAGTTTAGTTCTGCCAAGATGATTCTGGAGTTTCTGCTTATACATCCATGGATGCCCATTTTATCTTATTCCTTGATGTTTACACTAATCTTGAGTTTTCATCTATGTTGACTTAAAACTATTTTAAAACTTTACTACTTCAAAACTATGTAAAATTAATGGTACTTTGGACAAAGAGATTTGGTTTATTTAGGCTTTTCCAATGCTTCGTTCCGGTTTTAAGTTCAAAAACATGAGTTTTACTGTGATTTTGACATATTCATCATCTACACTAACAACAGGTTTTTATGTCAATTTTCGCTTTAGCCAAAATGTTTTAATTTTAAATGGTTTCTTTATACATAATGAGTTTTTTTTTTAAAAGTGCTACTAGATTGATTCTATCTTGATTTTTTTATGGATGATAGCGTCTCTATGCATCTAGTGGTTGCATCTTCAAAAAGTTAACTACTTGATGAACTACATGTTGACACTGGTTGGTGCAGCACAGAACAATTTATTAGTCCCATCTTGTTTGGTTTCCTTAACCTCATTGTGTTGAACGTCTTTTATTTTTTATAAAATCTCTGATTCCTAGTAAGAAATGTTTATATCTGTTCATCTCGCATTTATGTCCATATTTATACAAAACACCCCCCCTTAAAGTATTTATTCCTATTCTGGAACACCTAAAATGTCTTCAGCTGTGAAGAGAAGGGCACCACGAGGAATGTGGCACAAGGTAATAATGTATTACAAGGTATGCGCTGCACCTAAGTTATTTATTCAATATAGTTTGTCTTTATGCTGCAATCTTTTTTAATATTATAGCAAATTGCCTCCAGTGCAGACGGAAGAGTATTGATGTATATCTAATTAGGTCCATAGTAAGCTCGATTATTATGCTTTCATCATGATAATAGTTTCGACAGGTGTCTTGAGAAGATATTTGGAATGAATGATGTTAAACATATATTTGTTTGAATTATAGATCAATCAATTATTATACTAAACTATAAAATATAGTACCTTTGGGCATTTTGCAATTTTGTCCGCTGTGAAATCTTTTAATGCATACATTTCAGTTGCTCTATCCTCAAATGCAATAGTATCTATGTTTGTATTTGTTTTGTTGTTCATCCAAGTATGGCTTGTTTTGTGCTCGCATGCCTTTGGATGCACAAAGTCTTCATCACATGCATGATCTATACTTGATGGATGCGTCATAATGTAATTATGCAATGTCATTGTAGCCACTACAATCACACAGTATTTTGAGAATGCATACTATGACTTGTCTCTAAGTATGCCTAATTTCATTTTCCACATGTCCAAACTCCGTTCAATAGTTCCACAAAATAAGGAGTGTATTTCATTCAAGATCTCATATCATCCTTCTAGCGGGCGTTCACCTCAATCAAAGCTTGGCATGTGATATTTAGTTTTAGGAAAAGGTTTCAAGAGCCTTTTTTTATAAGAAGTATCTCGTATCCACTAGATAAAATTTACATACAATTGTTCAAATGATTAAGGCAACATGAAATTGATAAGTGGTTAAAGTATGTAGATTTAAGAAGTAGCAATCATTCATCTTGGGGCGGATATGGGGAATTATACTTCAGGTCCCTTACTGCGCGATGAAATATGAAGCTTCCATGAGCTAACCCTTCCATGCAGACATGACATTTTGAGTAGGTGAGCCATGACATTCAACGTCTGCCAGTTGATTTTCTATAGGAATACATGCATCAACCTGTGTTCCGTTAAGCACTCATGACGTTTTGAGTAGGTGAGCCATGACATGCAATGTATGCTAGTTGATTTTATACAGGAATACATGCATCAACATGTGTTCCATCAACCACTCCAATAAAATCCTAGAAGCAAGGTTATAGATGCTAGATGTCAGTTTTATGTCAGTTTGAGTTTGAAATGTGAGATGTTAGATTGATTGAGATAATATTGGCATATTTGAAAATGTCATATTTTTAATATTTTAATAAATATACACTTTCTAGTATCACTTATTATTTAAACTCAAAGAAACATTATAGAAAGATAAACATCTTATGTTGCAAAATTATGTGTGATACTTGGACTTTCTGTGTTCCTAAGAAAATGATAGTTTGGCAACATCATATGCTGCATAAAAGTAGACATAATATTTTGCTAAGAACTATACAACTTATATATCAATCAATATTTAAAAATTTATTACTTGAGCCATTTGCTGTGAAAATATGTCTCTGATATTTAAAGTCCAAACTACTACTTAAACCCATCAACTTTTTTCTTCAATTTGAATGTGAGATTCACACATCCTTTCACCCAGTAGCCTGCCAGGAACTGCTTTGCCTGAGCTTCACTACCCCAAAGCACCTTTCTCCCTCATCAGATCGCTCTCATTGGATTCAGATTGTCACATGCCCACCAACTTTCACATGTTTCATCCCCAAACCACACATCATATTGCAAGAGTATAGCTTTGATATCAGAAGTATTGCTTGCCCGCCTAGTTTTTTCTCGAATCACACATCTTACTGTAGGATGTCTGACTCTGATACCATTTATAACAACCCAACCATCATAATATCAAAAATATTGTCTGATTTGGTTCATCTCAACTCATATATAGTCGAATCTCATAGTTTTTTCCTTTTCCATTGATTAGTGTCATTGCATTTTCTACAAGAGCTAGTAGACACAAATTATGTATTTTCGTATTTGTTCATACTTCATAGTTCATCTTTTCGCTTATTTCTAAATAGCAAGCTACATGGTATTAGGGCATAACCATAGAAATAAGAATGAAAACATGAATGTAGTATTACTCCAAATTTTAACAGAATCCTCAAAAGCAATATTACAGTATGAAACCATACATTAATATGAATTGAATTGTGATTATAATGAACCAAATCCTCAAAACAATATTACTCCAGATTCTAACAGAGGCAGAACCACCTAAATAAGAATGAAAATAGAATGCTTATGAGATAGGAAATTATGAGAGCGTTAGGGCATTATCTTCAAAAGTTAATAATCATAATTGAGATCAATTTAATCGTTAGACACAATGGTTAAATAGAAGTGTGAAAAATAAAGCATGAAAGCTTTAACTGAGCTAAAGTCTGAAATGCAAAAAAGTTGAAATTTAGGCTCTGTTTGGCACGGTGATGGCAGTCATGAACATGGGGGTTAAATTGTCATTTGTTAACGCCCGTCTAAGGAACTTCATCCACTCTTATGTTCAAACGGATGATGTTTGTTGGGTGATTCTTAATGAATGATGTTTTAACCCTTGCGTTTACGACCACCACCACGGTGCCAACGGAGGCTTAATCATCATAATCAATGAATCCATATTCCATGGTCCTTCTGAAGTCTGAACAACCACAACAACAGACCAGTAGGCTTTACGCCTTACAATTATCCGATAAAAATGTTGATATTTCTTACGTATGACTTGCAAGAGTGACAAGAGAAGGAGCCCATAAAAGCTGACAAAAAGTAGGGAAAAGTGAGGGCGGCATGGGAAGGCGGGGGGGGTACAGGACGGGTCTGAAAAACAAAATTTGGCTTGCGTGGGGTGCACAACAGATCTGAATAGGTGGAACTCGACAACAACGCTAGGCAGAACCCGACAAGAGCTCATGGGGCTCAAGAGGAAAAAGTGAGGGCGGCGTCAAAGGGAGTCGTGTCGGGCTGGAGGCGTGCCATGGGTGGGTGTCATGGGAGATAGGGGGAGGCTTCCGCACGGGTTGCGATCGGTGCAGTTGAGGGGCCTCCATGTTGGAGCAGTGGCGTGGGGATGGGAAGCTCGAGAAGCAGTGCTGAATGAGGCAGCGACGTCGGCACTGACGGTGGCGCTCAGTGGTCGTGGAACGGAGGGATGCCGCGGCATTGATCGGCTGGCCCTATCGACAACATTGACGGTCGGGCTAGAGGCGCAGGGAGCATGAGCGGGATCGGGTGCCGCGCAATAGAGAAGGCATCGTCGTCGCTGGGATCATGCTCCTGCGATGTAGAGGTCGGCAGGGGTGTGGTGCATGGAGCTCCCCATGCGGTGGTCTGGAAACTGAGAGTAGGCGGCGGAGTACAGTCCCAATGTGCCGCGAGACGTTGCTACTTGCATGAAGGGACACAATGATGTTGTCCTGATTGTTGAGGCGGCGTTCAATGGCGTTGAGGCGGGTGTCCATCGTGGCTCGATTCCCGACCACATGGAACAAGCGGACGGGGCGGCAGGTCGGACCATTGTTACAAAGAGAGAAAAGATGCACAAACAAGAACAGGATTGCATTAATTGAAACCCACAGATACAAATCTAGAGCAAGTTCCGGTCAAGATCAAGGAGGTTGGGTCCTCCTACTAATCCTCCTCTCCAAGGAGAGCCCAAAATCACCTAAACACTCCGGATACCAAATACATAAACCTCTGTCCCTTATGTAGATGAGGGAGGATACATAAGAGAAGTAAAGACTACTAACCCTAAATAATATTGATTAATAATTAATAATAATAAATTCCACTATGAGCGTCTCAAGGAGGCTTCCATATGCAATTATGTAACATATTGCAAGTTGCTGTTAGATTGTTAAACTGAATATAACAATGTCGGTGATTCAGTTAGTGAATTCAACATTAATTCATAGTCATTAGTCCCAGTGTTCTTCTTTTTCTGCCATTGTAAGAACCTAAACATAAGTGCAAGTGTATGTAAATTGAACAAGATATCATAATAAGAGCAACACACACATTAATACATCATCAGTACAAAGTAAAATGCTTACATAGAAATCAACAAAGTAAGAAAAGTGTGTAGGAGCGAAGTACAAGGTTAAAAAAGACCCCGACATAGGCTACTCTTGTAGCGATTCTTTAGCCAAAAAACTCACCTATCAATTGAAAGTTTCGAAGTAATTTAACGGTGGTCAATAGGACACATTTTCGAATTCATGCAACTATTCTTCTTTACATATCTCAGGATGTTTTTCATTTTCCTATTTATTTAGCAGGCACACACTTGGAGGAACAGCGAGTGCTGAGATGCCTCATACCGACACCGACAACAGTCCTGGGGATGGGATAATGATGCTTACTTTGTGCCGCCATCCTTCTTCTTTCCTTTACGCAATCTCTTAGGACTAGCTGTCACTCGCGCTCTCTCTTTAGTGGTACTTAAGCTGATGCTATCACTGGCAAGCAGCATTTGTGTTTCATTGGTGAGAGAATAGCTTTTGTGTATGCTCATTGAATATATTTTTCTTGGCTCTCCCTCCTCCCACATGCTGCAGCTTTGTCTTTCCCTATCTATTCCTCTCTTATACCATCCCTTTCTCTACTGTATACCTACTTTCCCTGCCCCCTCTCCCCTGAACTATACAAATTCCAAAGTGAGACCCATACCTAGGGGTTCAAGTAGAGTGGAGCCGGCTCGAAAGCTCGATGAGCCATCTCGAAAAAAGTTCGACTCGAGCTCGAGCTCGTTTGCTCTCCTACACATACCTTTCTCATATTAACACTCCTTTTCTTACCTTCCCACTCTTACTTTTCTCCATCTTCATCAACTCCTCTCTCTCTTCTCGTATCCCCGTAAACTATACTCCATACCTCTCAATTCCCAGAAACCTGACTACAACTTTATTCCTTCTTTATCTAAACCCTAAAACATTTCAAAACCAACCTCAGTTTTCTAACACAATCATCCAATGCTGAATTCCCCACCTCTTCACCCTCCATTTTCAATCTGCTTCAAGTTAAATTCCAACATCCTTGAGCCAGAAGATTTTATAATCTTTTTTCCCCTTACAGTGAGAATTTTCTTACAATTTGAAAGATTTTCTCTCTCATGTTCTTCATTCTCTTTCTTAAGGTCCGTGGCATCGTTTTATGTCGACGGAATAACATCGAAACTATTATAAGCGTACCATTCTTCTAAAGTTTTTGACATACTTGTATGTATATTTATGTTCATCTTTCTGCTCTTTCTCGACCAAATAGAGCAATATGAAATCTATTTCATTCTGTGTAACCTCGACTATGATGAACATATTATTTTCGTACTTTTAGATCTCCGCACTCATTTACATAGAGGCGCCTATGAGTGTCCCAAAAACACCGCACCGCGCCGAAGGGACGAGCCTTTATGTACTACAATCACAGACAAACATTGTATGACTACATAACTGCGAGAGTGAGTTTGGATAAAAACGGTATCATAGGATGCATGTTTGGCATGACAACGGTTATTACCGCCATCGAAAAAAGGAAGCTAGTTTTGAAGATAAAAGCTGATGAAGTTCCTTGAATTCGGGCGTTTACGAACGATGGTTCATAATCACTGTGTTCACGTCCGTCACCGGCGTGTCACCGGCATGCCAAACGGAGCCGAAATGTCTTATTTTGATTCATCTCATTGTCATCATCGTAAATGCATTAACCATTCTCTAGCTTAATGCACATGTTCTTCGTATTAAAAGCCTTAGTTTTAGGCTCTGTTTGGGCGGGATGAAAATCCCGCATTAGAGCGGCTAAAAGGACAAAATGCAGGTGCCAAACCACGGACACTGAGGCTGCGTTTGGCGCAGCTTATCGTAACTTATTTGCTCCGGTGAGCTTGGACAAAAACGTCATTTTCCTAGAATGTATGTTTGGTATGACAAATGTTACAAAAAAAAATTTAGTTTGAGGCATAAGATTTTGGTATGTCAATGACATTTTTGTCCAACCTCATTAGAGCAAATAAGTTGTGATAAGCCGCGCCAAACACAGCCTGAATGGTGTCAGCGGTTGGCCAGCCCCAGATCTGGGCTGCCAAACAAGCCCTTAGCCTAAAATTCTGCCATAGGATAAGCTAACACTTATTCCTCCAGTTCTAACTTACAACACTTTTTCAGTGGATTATAATTTAGAATCCGATTGAGACAGCGTTTTTTTCGTACCAGTTTAGACAAATGTTGCCGTCATAAAATATGCATTTGACATGAGACCGCCATTAAGAAAAAAAATTAAAAATTTGAACGTAAAAGCGACGACTTTAGTTCCCCGATCTTTGCAATATTCATGCTTTCGTTCAATTTGTTCGAACTTAGAACACCTTCACTGGATTATAATATAGAATCTGTTTGATGCTATGTTTTTGCTCCTAGTTTGGAAAAAAATGTCATAAATTATGTATTTTACATGACAATGGTTATGATCCTAATTTTGAATGTAAATGTGCATGAAATTCTTTGGGTGAGTGGTTTGCTAAATTTAGGGATAATGAAGGAAAGAAAAAGATGCTAATTAATCCAAATGCTATTGCTTTGTTGAATGGTGAGCGATTGTTGGAGGTTGGATTGTGCGCATTGAACTTTATTGAATGGTCATTTTCCGTCCCTCGAAGAAAAAAATTGATTGAAATCGTTGCCGAAAACAATGGAACTCTCCCAAAGTTCGTCACTTAATCATTGTCGAAACTATCGAGCTGGAGAGTACGTACATGGTGGGGGAAGGTGGCTGAGGAGGCCGGTGTTGAGTTGGGGAAGTAAGCATTTGGCTTGAGGCGGCTTGGAGGTGGCTAAACGGTGATGTAGTGAAAGTGAAGTAAAGGTGGACAAAAAACCTAGCGTGTGTTGCCCGCGCGATCAAATTTTTAATTTTTCGGGTGAGAGGCCTGTGGAACAGTGTTGGGGTTTGGGAGATGAAGCGGGGATCTTGTCTTACGAAGTGAACGGATAATTAAGGACCCTTCAGTCGGGGGAAGCAGCTGCTGGCCGTGAAGCGCGTTGGCATGGCTATCGAGCAATGGAGCAAATGCTCAATGAAGGGGAAGGCGGCCGACAGCTTGTCCTGTTTGCTATACTATTTAATTGTTCAAATTTTATAATTTTATTAGGCGATTGTTAACCGCAATTGTTATTAGCTAGTCACACCCCAAAATTTCATAATTTTTTGCGTCTTTTCGAAATACGGCTTGTACAAGTAATTTTAGGAAAAGTGCGCAACACGAAAGTTGTAGATCTAAAAATGCATGTACAAGACATACTTTAGAATATGCTCAAATTATGCGTCTTTCAGGAATACTTTGTACATGTAATTTCAGGAAAAATGTTCAACACGAAATTTGTAGATCTCGTCGAAATCTACAATTTTTGTGTTGAACACTTCCTGAAATTGCATGTACAAGACGTATTTCAAAAAGTGCGAAAAATTAGGAGATTTGGAGTACGACTAGCCAATAATGAATTGCGGTTAATACTCGCCTTTTATTAAAACATATTTGTCATACTAATGTTTTTATCATGAGCTTATTTTATAATATTTACCCACGCCCCGAAAAAATAGCACCCTTCTATGCTTCAATTGCTATGGAGGTACTATCACTGTTAGGCACAAAGAATTCTCGTGAGCTTGGACAAAAACGTCATTTTCCTAGAATGTATGTTTGGTATGACAAATGTTACAAAAAAAAATTAGTTTGAGGCATAAGATTTTGGTATGTCAATGACATTTTTGTCCAACCTCATCAGAGCAAATAAGTTGTGATAAGCCGCGCCAAACACAGCCTGAATGGTGTCAGCGGTTGGCCAGCCCCAGATCTGGGCCGCCAAACAAGCCCTTAGCCTAAAATTCTGCCATAGGATAAGCTAACACTTATTCCTCCAGTTCTAACTTACAACACTTTTTCGGTGGATTATAATTTAGAATCCGATTGAGACAGCGTGTTTTTCGTACCAGTTTAGACATAAATGTTGCCGTCATAAAATATGTATTTGACATGAGACCGCCATTAAGAAAATAATAATAATTTTGAACGTAAAAGCGACGGCTTTTGTTCCCCGATCTTTGCAATATTCATGCTTTAGTTCAATTTGTTCTAACTTAGAACACCTTCACTGGATTATAATATAGAATCTGTTTGATGCTATGTTTTTGCTCCTAGTTTGGAAAAAAATGTGATAAATTATGTATTTTACATGACAATGGTTATGATCTATGCCAAGAAAAAAAAAGAACTAATTTTGAATGTAAATGTGCATGAAATTCTTTGGGTGAGTGGTTTGCTAAATTTAGGGATAATGAAGGAAAGAAAAAGATGCTAATTGAACTTTATTGAATGGTGAGCGATTGTTGGAGGTTGGATCGTTCGCATCGAACTACATTATTGAATAGTCATTTTCCGCTCCCAAAGTTCGTCACTTAATCATTGTCGAAACTATCGAGCTGGAGAGTACGTACACGGCTGGGGAAGGTGGCTGAGGAGGCCGGTGTTGAGTTGGGGAAGTAAGCATTTGGCTTGAGGCGGCTTGGAGGCGGCTAAACGGTGATGAAGTGAAAGTGAAGTAAAGGTGGACAAAAAACCTAGCGTGTGTTGCCCGCGCGATGAAATTTTTAATTTTTCGGGTGAGAGGCCTGTGGAACAGTGTTGGGGTTTGGGAGATGGAAGCGGGGGATCTTGTCTTACGAAGTGAACGGATAATTAAGGACCCTTCGGTCGGGGGAAGTAGCTGCTGGCCGTGAAGCGTGTTGGCATTGGCTATCGAGCAATGAGCAAATGCTCAATGAAGGTGAAGGCGGACCGACAGCTTGTCCCGTTAGCTATCCTATTTAATTGTTTGGATTTTATAATTTTATTAGGCGATTGTTAACCGCAACGAGTTATTGGCTAGCCGCACTCCAAAATTTCATAATTTTTTGTCTTTTCGAAATACGAAATACGGCTTGTACAAGTAATTTTAGGAAAAATGCTCAACACAAAAGTTCTGCGTCTCGTCGAGATCTACAACTTTCGTGATCATTTTTCCTAGAGATGCATGTACAAGACGTACTTTGGAAATATGCTCAAATTTTGAGTCTTTTAGAAATACTCCTTGTGCATGCAATTTCAGGAAAAGTGTTCAACACGAAAGTTGTAGATCTCAACGTGAGATCTACAACTTTCGTGTTGAACACTTTTCCTGAAATTGCATGTACAAGACGTATCTCGAAAAGACGCGAAAAGTTAGGAGATTTGGTCGTACGACTAGCCAATAATGGATTGCGGTTAACAATCGCCTTTTATTAAAACATATTTGTCATATTAATGTTTTTATCATGAGCTTATTTTATAATATTTCCCCAGGCCCCGAAAAAGATAGCACCCTTCTATGCTTCAATCGCTATGAGGTACTATCACTGTTGGGGCACAAAGAAATCTCGTGCAGGTGATTCGCTTTCTCAAGCTGCTTTGCACCCTCAAGTCTACCTATTCTTACCTCTCCTCTCGAACAAGCGATCGTTCTTCCTTCTGCTTACAAGTTCAGCGGAAGAAAGAGCTCAATAGCACCAGTAGTTGTCTATTCTTCGGGATCTATGTAGTTGTTGTTGAAGTGCTTCTTTTTCACCAAAAGAGTGAAAAGGGGAATTGATCGTATCGAGTCTCGATTGATCCCAAATAAGTAGGCTGAGAGGTCAATAGGCTCATCCAAGAAGAGGATGAGCAGATGAGCTCACAAGAGGTAATGCAAATCATTATTAAGAGTATTTGAAGAAAAAAACTAGGCGGTCGAGGTTGTGAATGCGATAGTTATGAATTGCCGCTCGTCAGCACTCACACCCGAGGAATTTCATCCACTTTTATGTTCAAAACTAATGTTTTGATAATCAAAATATTGTCCTGTCAAACATGCATTCAATGACCGTGACGGTTTTCTTCGAATTCACCGAAGCAAAAAACCCATGAAGCCCTAAATCAAATCATTATGTCGTTCCCTGCTGTGCATTATGTATTCGCACATGGAACAAAGCAACATGCGCTCGCGCAGGAGGAAATCGGACTCGAGGTAGAAATATCATAGAGGGAGGGCAAACACATGCGCCATTTTCATGCTCGAGGTAGAAATATCATATAGATGGAGTGCATACATTTGCTCGAGGAAAGCATATCTAAAAGTAGGGATGCAAGTTGAGTTGAGTCGGCTCGAAAGCTCGATGAGCATTGAGCTTGGAAATTTTGCCAAGCTCGACTCGTTTGCACCCCTATCTAAAAGTCAGATATAAAACTTCAGACCAATCTCCGTTCCAAACTCTACATCCAGCAGAAACTTCGGTTGCTGTGTGAAGGAAAGCGTAAACTAAAAACCTAAAGAGAAGAGCAAACTCGTCTAATACTTTTGCGTGACCAAAAAACACATGCAATGCAAATATAATGCGACCAAAAAACACATGCAATGCAAATATAACGGAGATTGTGCGCATATGCAATGCATATATAACTATATCGGGCGGCTGACTAGTGTTTAACTTAGAAGTGTGGGCAAAAACACACATTAAATGTATACTAAAATATGCCATGGACATATCTTTAGGGCAATGTAGGGCCTCAAGAAAAACCCAAAAAATACATTGAAATGGCTGATAATAATGACTTCTGGGGTGCTATTAATAATATGGACATATCTGTACATAGACTCGACTTTGAGCTCAAAATTTTTATTCCATGATAGATGAAAGAAAAAGAACCAAACTTGGAAGATTTGAACCAAAATCGTACAAGCATATGGACCGGGAAAAAAAATTTGAACGAAAAAGAAGCAAACCACTGAATAGATGGATCCGATCCGACGTGCAGCAGCACATACTGTTTAATACAAGAGAAATTGTTGAAATCGGGCTCCGTTTTCAAATCTAGGTCCGAGTGAAATAACAAGTCGCAATCTTGAAAGCACGGAAAATTCCAGCGACTTCCTTCTCTAAATTTAAGCCAGGAGAAACCTGGGCTAAAATAACATAACATTAGTGGCCTTCTTAGATGACAACACGTGTCGACACGTACTTGGATTTAGAAACGAAACCCGATTCCAAAAATTTCTCCTCGTACAATCAGTAAGCGGGTATGGAGGCGAATCGGTATCCTGGGGCGCCCCTCCAGGAGTAATATGCAACCCTAGTCTCGTAAAATCCTGCAGCAAATTTATAACAAACTAGAGGATCAATGAAAATATAGACCTGTGAAACGAAAAAAACATCATTCAAATCAAAATTTTGTGACGACAAACTGCGAAAAATATATAAGACAGAAGGTTTATTATCTTGACCTCCCCATATGGAATGGATATTCCGAGTCGTGTTCTTCGTGTGCAATATCCAACATTGACCGTCTCCGTTTGGCACGGCGGTGGCGGTCGGTCGTAAACGCATGGGTTAAACCGTCATTCGTTAAGAATCGATCACCTAACCAACATTATCCGTTTGAACATAAAAATAGATGGAAGTTCGTTAGGTGGGTGTTAACAAATGAAAATTTAACCCCCGTGATCACGACCGCCACCTCAACATTGACTGTATCTTCAGCATCAACCACAAAATGGTTTCCTCCCATTTAAAAATAGTTTATATTTTTATAATTTAAACTTTAGATTGTACAGTTCATTTTTGTAGGTATTAAAAAAATAATTCTAAATATTTTATTATTACAAACTATGGGTTCCCTTATACCCCCAATTCGATAGTATATCCTTTTCATCACCCATAAAAATGTCACAGAATACAAAAATCATTAGAAATTGAGGGGTTATATCTATATTATATAAATAAATACATAAATAATATATATATATGGTTATTTACCAAGACCTCCCCTTGAAATTTACGAAATTACAATTACCCCCTTCAATATTTACATTTCATAACATACATGCACAAAAAGACCACCTGAACATTTACTCCAAGGGGGTACTTTCGTGTATGAATGTTATGAAATGTAAACATTGAGGGGATGTTTTTGTAATTTTGAAAGTTAGAGGGGTGCAAGCTGTAATTATGCAAATTTTAAAGGGCAGTCCCGATAAATAACCATATATATATATAATTAAATTCACTTATTTGTAAGAAAGAGTAAAATTGGAAAGAAGCATGTTTCACTAAAGGATGTTTTCCCTTATTTAGTATATATGTACTTATTATTATCTAAAAATTACATTTTTTTCATAGGCTTCACATGATTCAGCAATCCAAAAAGAATGACAACAAACCCACTAAAATGGGTTTCTATTTATATTACTCTTTTTATATTAGTCCTGATGAATATATTTACCTTGTGCGAGTCCTTATGCACAATATCTAGAATTTCTATTCATATAATCGTTTCTCTTTTATTCTCATCAATTTTGACATTTTGATTCATCTTCTACACTATTTTACATGCCCAAATTATCCAAATTTATTTCACATCTGATCTTCAAATACTGATTACTCCTATCATATCTCTGTTATAATCATTCATTTTCATCTTAATAGTCATAATCTTCGTCAAACACGACTTGATCTAATAGTTTTTTAAAATGTTTTCAAGTCTAATGATTTTCTACTTAAGTTATTTGAGCCACCTAAATTTAAATATTATGTTCTTAATTGTTCATACTGCTAGTTTTGTAATGATATATATAAGTTGACTCCATTATCTCTTTTTTCTATGTAATATATTCAAGGTACTAAAACTATTGCATTTAGGTATCAATTGATGATTTATCTAATACGATTGATTAGAGATTTCACATCAATTAAGATGTTGTGTTCTTACAAGTTTATACTGCACTTTTTGTATGTTTATACTGCATTTATGTTCTTTTTTCTATGTAATGTTTATACTGCACATTCTGTAATCTATCCCAGGTGCTTAAACCAATTGCATTGAGTCTTTGATAAAGCCACTCCTCTTGCATGTTGAAAGTGAGGGAGAGTTATTGAAAATTAATCTGGGGGAGGGAGTGAAAAGAGATTTAAAAATATTTAATCCTATAAGCAGTCTGATGCCAACCTGAGTCGCACTCGTGTATTATTTTATCTTATGCATTTTATTTGGTATTTTGTAGCACATATATTAGTACACATGCATTTCACTTCAAGAGCTTGTTGCGGCTTATTGAGGTGATCGTTCAATAAGCGCGCGAAAGTAAAATGCATATGCGTTAATACATGCACTACAAAATACCAAATAAAATGCATAAGATAAAATAAGACACGAGTGCGACTCAGGTTACATCACAGTCACAGTACATGCCACAGTTATTAAATTAAGAACAATAGAAGTAAATTAAAGCACAAAAATAATGAATAGATATGCAACCAGAAGACAATAGTTTTATACAGACACCTCGCAATATTTGGTACACCCTCTATTCTACCCATTGATAAGTATTCCACTAAACAGTGTTGAGTCTTTTGATAAAGAGACTCTTAAAACCAATACACTGAGTCTTTTGATAAAGAGACTCTTAAAACCAATACACCGCGTCTTTTGATAAGGAGATTTTCAGAACCAATATACCGAGTCTTTTGACAAGTAGACTTTCAAAACCAATAAATTAAGTCTTTTGATAAGGAGACTCTCAGAACCAATCTGAATCTTTTGATAAGGAATTCTTAGGACCAATTGAATCCTTTAATAAGGGGATTCTTAGGATCAACTAAATCTTTTGTTTATGAGATTCTTATAACCAAAATCTGAATCCTTTTAAGAGGGATACTCGGGACTCTTTTCTGGATGAAGAATGTAGATGCAGTTTTTCCACAATATAATCCTTCTTCAACAACACTCTGAAGGATCTTGAAATATGAAGCACGGTGTGGATTTTTGATAGCAGCAGACAATTCCTCTTGAGGAGAGAAGTATGGATTCAATAAGAAAAAGATGAATCTAATCTATGGGGAATCCTGAAGAAGAAGAAGATGAACCACTAAGAAAATAAAAGCCTAAGAACAAAAAAAAGATCTTGTCAGCTAGGGTTCTTGGAGAGAACTTCTAGAGGAAGGAGAGAGTTCTGAATTCTAGAGAGAAGCAAAAGAGCAAATTCAGAATGAGTTCTCCACTCACATCTGTTTGAAATATTTCGGTATATATATGGTTGTCGCTGAATAGAAGTGATGGTGATTGACCGCATGTTCGTGATCGGAGGTCATCGAGCAACCACGGGACGGGACCAGCTTTTGCAGATTTGAAGTTGATTTGTTGATCGGATCGGAGATCCGAGACCGCGAGCGCGTCCGGAGCGTCCACTTTCTTTTTATATGTATTTTTAATATTTTTTGGGAGTTGTATTTTATATTTTTAGAACACCGAGCATTCCAGTAGAGGGAGATATAAGGAAAATACAATGCAAATTTTGTCAGAAAGTGGTGACGGGAGGAATATATCGGTTAAAACATCATTTGTCGTGTACACAAAAGGATGTTGGAGCTTGTAGAGCCGTGCCAGACGAAGTGAAAAAGGAATTATGGGATATTGTAGTTGATTTGCAAGAAAGACTATTGAAGAAAACAATCACCCCCGTAGTAGAAGAGTCAAGTGGAACTGCGAAGAGGAAAGTAGAGGATAAAAGCTCTACTAGTTTTTTCAAGAGAAGTGAAAAAACTCAATCTACAATCAACAACATTTTCAAAAAGAGTGTGCGAGAGGAAGCATGTAATGATATTGCTTCGTTCATCTACAACAACGCAATACCATTTAATGTGGTAAAAAGTGATGAATTCCACAAAATTTGAGAGTCTATTTCAAGACATGGATTGAGTTTTGTAGAAATAGGCCCAAAACCTTGTATATATTCATTCAAGTAATAGTTACAAGTATACACACACTTATATAGGAGAAGAAGGAAGAGAGAAATCCTAATACATGATGTGGGACTAATACAAGAAAAGAGAAAAACAAGAAACAACATGGGCCCTTAAATGAGCTTTTCTAACACTCCCCCGCAAGCTGGAGCGTACAAGTCGTAGGCGCCAAGCTTGGATAAGAACTGATAATATAGCGGCCTGGAGAGAGCTTTCGTCAGGATGTCCGCAACTTGGTCGGTAGCAGGAACATGCTCCAAATCTATCTTCTTTGACTGTACCTTTTCCCGGATAAAGTGACAGTCAACTTCGATATGCTTTGTTCGTTCGTGAAAAACCGGATTCTTGGCAATATGAATTGCTGCCTGACTGTCGCAAAATAAGGTTGTCGGAGATGAGAGACGAAAACCTAAGTCTCCCAGAAGGCCTTCAAGCCAGGTTAGTTCAGAGACAACAGCAGCCATAGCCCGGTACTCAGCTTCGGCAGAGGAACGCGCAACCACATTCTGTTTCTTACTACGCCAAGTTATGAGGTGTCCACCAAAGTAAGTGCAGAATCCAGTTGTGGAGCGTCTATCATCAATAGATCCTGCGTAGTCAGCGTCAGAATACGCAACAAGAGATAAAGATGTGGATGGCTTGTACACGAGTCCTTGTCCAGGGGTGATCTTGAGATATCGAAGGATGCGTTCGACAGCTTGAAGATGAGATGTCCGAGGAGCGTGCATGAAACGGCTCACAACTCCCACAGCAAATGAGATGTCTGGTCGAGTCACCGTAAGGTAGATCAGCTTCCCAACCAAGCGTCTGTAATATTCCGGATTTGTAAGTAGCTTGTCAGAGTCAGAGCTATGGGCCGAGAGCTTGTGATTTGCGTCCATAGGAGTCTCCGCAGATTTGCACCCAGAATAACCTGCATCACGAATGAGGTCCATACAGTACTTCCTTTGAGATAACACAAGACCATCTGGGTGTCGGGCGACCTCGAGCCCAAGAAAGTACCGAAGGTTGCCCAGATCTTTGGTTTGAAAGGCAGAATTCAACTGTGCCTTGATCTGTTGTATTCCTGCCGTGTCGTCGCTAGTAATCAGGATATCATCAATGTAGACCAGAAGAATCACAGTCCCAGTTGACCGATGTCGGGTGAAGAGAGAAAATCAGTCGAGCTCCGAGTGAAGCCACTAGCACAGACCACTTACTGAACTTTTCAAACCACGCACGCGGGGACTGTTTGAGACCATAAATGGATTTTCGAAGATGACAGACCAAAGACTCCCCCGTGGTCTCAAACCCGGGAGGCTGCTGCATATAAACTGTCTCCTGTAGATCGTCGTTGAGGAAGGCATTCTTGATATCCAGCTGATAAAGTGGCCAGTGACGATGAACAGCCAAAGAGAGAAGAACGCGGACCGTGTTCAATTTGGCCACGGGAGATAAGGTTTCCTCGTAATCAACGCCATGTTGCTGAGTAACCCCCGTGCCACAAGACGGGCCTTCAGACGGTCGATAGTGTCATCTGCCGCATGTTTAATAACAAAGACCCATTTGCAGCTAACAGGGGTGTGGCCAACAGGAAGAGGAACCAGATCCCAGATCTGGTTAGCCCAGAGAGCCTGCATTTCATCGTGCATAGCAGCCCGCCATCCTGGGTGGTGAAGCGCCTCCTGCACATTGTTAGGAAGAGAAATAGAGGAAAGGGAGATGACAAATGCGTAGAGAAGCGGTGTTAGCCGATGTAGAGAGACGTAGTTGGCCAAGGTATGAGCTGTAGAGACGGGAGCGTGATCGACCGCAGCCGAACTATCGCTGGCAGCATGGAGCTGGGTCACGGGAGCATCCTTGGATGGGCGACGAGAGTAGACACGGATTAGCGGTGGAGGAACCCGAGGAGGAACGGGGGGAGAGGAGGAAGAAGACGACACAGATGGCGTGACCGGGACAACGGGCCGGGGAAGAGAGGAAGCAGAAGACGAGGGAGCAGAAGACGAGGTGGTGCTGGGTAAGTGGAAGGGCTGGTCTTCGTTGAAGGTGACATCCGCAGAAACGACCATTTTGCCGGTAGTAGGAGAGTAGCAGACGTACCCCTTTTTAGTGCGGGAGTAGCCAACAAACATATACTTCGCGGCCCGAGGAGCAAGTTTGTCGGAAGGAGGGCCAAGAAGGTGGACATAACAAACACACCCGAAGATCCGTGGTGTGAGAGAGGTGAGGGGGATGGAGGGATAGAGAAGTTGGATGGGCGAGGCAAAATCAAGGACAGAGGAGGGAAGGCGGTTGATGAGATGACAGGCGGTGGAAACAGCAAAGTTCCAATATTCGGCGGGAACGTGCATTTGGAACATAAGTGAGCGGGCAACATCGAGAAGATGACGATTTTTGCGTTCTGCCACCCCGTTTTGCTGAGGGGTATACGCATATGAAGTTTGATGGATGACACCAAAGTCAGTGCAGATATTGGAGAAGGCACGACCCGTATACTCCCGAGCATTATCAGTGCGAATGATTTTGAGAGGAGTGGCGAACTGCGTACGCATCTCAAGTAAAAATGCGCGAAAGACAGAGGGAAGTTCAGTGCGATCATGTAGTAAATAGAGCCACGTGGTACGGGAGTAATCGTCAATGAACGTGACAAAATACCGAAAGCCAAAAATACTAGGGATCCTATAAGGACCCCAAATATCAGAATGAACTAACGACAAGGGAGTAGTACTCCTGGTACAGGCTGGGGGGAAAGAGGAACGGTGTTGTTTGTCGTAGACACAAGATTCACAGGAGAACTCCTGTAAAGATATATCAGGAAGAGCCCGCTTGAGAATCGGAAGGGGAGCATGTCCAAGACGGCAATGCCAATCAACAGTAGAGATGGTGGAGAGAAGAGTTGGTGGGATATCCAAGATGTACAACCCATTCACCAGCTGCCCCTGACCAATGGTACTCCGGGTGCGGCGATCCTGCATAAGAAAAAAAGAGGGTGAAAATGTAATACAACAGTCAAGGTCGTGTGTGAGACGACTAACTGATAATAAATTGAAGGGAGACCCCGGAACGTGAAGAACCGAGGAAAGAGAAAGGGTTGGCGTAAGCTGAAGATCAGCGGAGCCAAAGACGGGGAGGGTGTCACCGTTGGTCACAGTGATGCGAGCAGGATGAGGCGTTTGGAGATATGCTGGGGGCTTCTGGGAGGAGATATGGTGAGTAGCGCCGGAATCAACGATCCAACAAGGATGATGAGAGAGGCAGGTGATACCCTCCGTAGAGAAGGACACAACAGAGGTGACAACTGAAGCAGCAGGCGCCATGCGGTGAGCAGAAGAAAAAAACAGGCGGCTAGCAGAGACGAGGCCGGGCGGCTAGCAGAGAGGAGGCCGGCGACTAGCAGAGGGGAGGCCGACGGCGAGCAGGAACAGACCGCGGCGGACTGGAGTCGGTCGAGGCGAGTAGGGCAGACCGCAACGGGTAGAGACAGGCCACGCAAACAGAGAGGGGAAGAGCCGGAGGAAACCGCGACCAAGATACAGGTGAGAGAGGAACAACCCGCACGGTCACAATGGCACCAACAATCAGGCAGATCTCGACAGAAGAGGCCGCGATCAAAAAGCGAAGCGACCAGGGGAAGCGCCGGTCAGAGACAAGCCGGGCGGACTGAGACAAGCCGCACCGGACTGAGACAAGTCGGGCGACCAGGAGACGGCAGGAGATCGCGACCAAGATGCAGGCGAGAAGGAGACAGCCCGCACGGTCAGGCAGATTTTTACGCGCCGGACTGAGACAAGTCGCGCCGGACTGAGACAAGTCGCGCCGGACTGAGACAAGTCGCGTCGGACTGAGACAAGTCGCGCCGGACAGGAGAAGGCAGGAGATCGCGACCAAGATGCAGGCGAGAAGGAGACAGCCCGCACGATCAGGCAGATCTTAGCAGCGGACAGAGAAGGAGGCCGCGACGAGTAGGGAGGCCGCGGCGGACAGAAAAGAGGCCGCAGGCAAGACAGGCCGCGAACAAGCAAAGAGCGCAGGAGCGGACTGACGAGAGGCCGCGACTAGGAGAGAGGCCGCAGCGGACAGGTAAGAAGGTGGTCCCACGGAGAGAGAAAAGGCTATAAAAGTAAGAGGGGGGAAGGTGGATCCACGGAGAGAAAAAAAAGGCAGAAGGAAGCAGACTGAAAGGGCAGGCCGCAGGGAAGCGCGGCTAGAAAAAAAACAGTCCGCGAAGAACAAGCCGCAGGAGGAAGTCCGCGAGAGAAATTACACAGTGCGGTCAGACGTCGGCAGACCGCGAGAGTCGGAATCTGGCTCTGATACCATGTAGAAATAGGCCCAAAACCTTGTATATATTCATTCAAGTAATAGTTACAAGTATACACACACTTATATAGGAGAAGAAGGAAGAGAGAAATCCTAATACATGATGTGGGACTAATACAAGAAGAGAGAAAAAGAAGAAACAACATGGGCCCTTAAATGGGCTTTTCTAACAAGTTTCAAACCACCGTCTTATCATGAAGTTAGAGTCTATTTCAAGACATTGATTGAGTATATTTTTATTTGATGGTATGTAAATTGTTACATATTTCTCATGCTTTTGATTTAAGTTTTATTAAAATACGATTTTGCGATCCGTGTCGATCCTACGATTTTACGATCTTAGTGATGCCTCCCGATGTTAGTTAAGATCTCGATCTTCACAACATTGGCGTCAATTATTTCTCGAAGCATGAAGTCAACTTCTCGACGTACGTCGATTGCTTCTCAACGTATATAATTAGTCTTAGTCAATGTGCATCTAATACTTATTGACGCGCAAAAATTTAACTTAGTCTATTTTACTTCTTGAGTGATTTTTAAGACTTTAGCCACCTGGACCTGATTACAACTCGTACGTATAACATATTGTCTTACTTTACATACTTAGGCAATTTCTTAAACTACTTAAATAATTTATTATATCAAATCAAAAAGATTTTTCGCAACACGTCATGTTGTTTCTGCGGAGATCATGGAGCTTCACTGCCACCATGGTCACCCTCATAAATGTACCTTACGATAATAAATGAGCGTGTGCACCTTTTGAAATTGTTCATTCTTATGTCTGGTGATCTCGTCTGGTTACAAATTTATTAGGTCATTGTTATTATGCTCCTTTTATCTATAATTTTTCTCAAATTGTTTGAGTATATCTAATGAAAAATCATTTTAAATTGTTTTCCATTTTTCAAAATTTACAGAACAAAACGTTTACTCAATTCTCTATTTAAGTAAAATGAGTTCGATCCATAAAGGTTAGGCATGTTTGTCTTAATGTATGTTTACTTTTTATGTAACAAAAAAATTGTTCATCAGATTACTTGCCTCCGACACACCACAATAACATAGTGTCGTCAAACACAAGAACTATCACCTCCCTAAAGTCACACGTGTCTTAATTACGGGTCAATTTGTTTCGGCGGTGACGGTGGAAAAAGGAGTTGTGGGAATGAAGCTGTGAGAATGAAACTGTTCAGAATGGAGAAACAGTTTGATAAAACAGCGGTGACAGAACTGTTCAGAATGGAGAAACAGTTTGGTAAAACAGCGGTGACATTTTTGTTACATTTAATTATGAAAAATTACAATTACATTAATTAAAATGAATTATAATTAATATTTATTATAAATTTAATTTAATAATCATTATATTAATAATAATACTAATCGGATATCATATCATGACAAAATAATATACTAACAACAATAATAATATACTAACTGTTCAGGAGGGGGCATCTCGTCAGGGGAGAGGGCGAGCATCTCGTCGGCACCGACAATCTTCACGGGAGGAGGGAGAGGGGGGAGGGGCGGGGAGGACTTCTCTGGCGACCAGCGCCGCCACAGAGCACCGCCTCTTCTCCGGCGGAAGAAAAACAGCACCACCTCCCCTCTCACTCCCACTCTGACAGGCCACCACTTTCAAGCATCGATCGCCGGCATCCATGGCAGAAATCCTCATTGGCGTCCATGGCCGGTCTGTTGCGTTGGGAACGCTCGCGTTGGAAAGGAACGTTAAGAAACAAACTGGCAAATTTTTTTTTCCGTTCCGATACCAATGCAACGGAGGGAGACCGCCGAAACAAACAGACCCTACATCATATGAAAGTGGCTAAACACTTCTGGGGTGATGTTGTCCTTACGACTACATATCTTATTATCGCCTTCCTACACACATTCTTCAAGACGAGATCCATCCTTCAACGTATAATGTTTGCTACACAACCAGTAAATCATTAGGTTCTTTATGTGTTTAGTTGTGTTTGTATGGAATGCTCGCCCATCGCTCTACAAACTTGATGCATGCTCCCCGAAGTGCTCTTCCTGGGATATTCTCGCACCACTAGGGGTTATCATTGTTATTCTCCTGACCTAAAACGATGCATTATGTCTGTAGATATTGCCTTTATAGAGTCTACAAACTTGATGCATGCTCCCCGAAGTGCTCTTCCTGGGATATTCTCGCACCACTAGGGGTTATCATTGTTATTCTCCTGACCTAAAACGATGCATTATGTCTGTAGATATTGCCTTTATAGAGTCTGCCCCATTCTGTTGCGCACATGGAAGCCACCTTGATACATTCTTAGTGGAATTTATTATTATCAATTAAATAGTATTAATTAATAATATTATTAAAATAATGGTTAGTATTAATTAATAATATTATTAATATAATAGTTAGTATTAATTAATTTGTGCTACGCACACGCATTCGCCCAAGTAATCCTCCCCCCACCACCAGTCATGAGGACCACCGGGGCTCGCATATGGAAGTCGCATTGATGCATTCTTAGTGGAATTTACTATTATTAATTAATTAGTATTAATTAATAATATTATTAATATAATAGGTAGTATTAATTAATTACTATTAATAATTGGTCAATGTTGATTAATTGGTATTGATTTAATTAATTATCTATACTATATTAAAAGCGAAAAATATTCATTAATGAAACATTCAACTTTTCAATTTTACCTCTTTATTACACAATTCCCCAAAAATTTTAATCTATGTATTTAATCTTTAATTTTAAAAAGAATGTTCTCATATACCATTATACGTGTTAGAGTTTGGCAGTTTGGCGGACTGGTCTTGGCGGCTTGTTGTTCGGGCGGTCTGGCAGTTTGTCCCGGCGGTCTGGCAGTTTGTTCCTGCGGTCTGGTTGTTGACGGCTTGATAGGAGGCAGCGGTTATGTCTGGCGGCTTGTCTCGGCAGATTGGCGGTCTGGCTGTTTAGCAGGGCTTGGCGGTTTAGTAGTCGACTTCCCGCAGAGCTTTCCAATCTCGGAGGACTTCCTGCAAATGCGATCTGAGTGCTACCCGCAACTGCGGTCTGATGGATATCCGCAGCAGCGGTCTGGTGGCAACCCGCAACTGCGGTCTGGTGGCAACCCGCAGTTGCGGTCTGGCGGCCTGCAGTGGCAAGCTGGCGGCTTGCAGTGGCGGTTTGGCGGCTTACCTCTATTGACGCTGGGTGATCTTCAGTTCTTTGTATAATGTTGCGATTTGACACCGTCAAACCGCATAGGCCATGCAACTTGTATTTAATTCCACATCGCTTGTTGTATTCTCCTCTTTCCCCCCATTTTCAATAAATAAGGGGGCATACCTTTGTATTATTTACCTTTTTGGAGCAATAAAATTTGCTTTTTATTTAGTTCTTTTTACAATACGCAAAGTCTCTTATCTACAATAAAAAATATACTCTTCTCATTGCTCACAACATTCGTGCACACGAAAAATCGAGCGACTGGCAAAGTATTATCGATTGGGGCTTTGCGAGAGGCGGTTGCGCCGTCGCACCGGGGCAATGTCATGTCCAGGGTACTGTCGCGCGAGGCAATTTTTTTATTATGTGTGTCATCCCTCATCTATATAAAGGGGGATATGATAAATGCAAAGAATTAGGGTTGCTCCCTAATTTTCCTCTCAACCTTAATCTCCGTTCTTCTTCTTCACCACTGTCGGCTTTCCCCCTTGCCGAATTCCTCTCAAGAATCGCAACAATGGTCAAACCTGCTGGAGTTCGCCCGCTTCCCTTACAGATGTCGGGAATCAGCACTGTGCTCGCCCTCGACCTCATTCACGACCAAGGTTGTTAGGATCGAGATCCTAGGTGGGATCGTTTTGAGGTTGGATCGGATCGTAGGATCGAGGATCGCCAGATCCTACAACATTCATAAATTAAGACTAAAAAAATTGAATTTTGTATCATTAAAGTACATGCTCAATTAATAAAAAAATCAATAAATAGAGTAGTATGTGAATAACTATATTAAAATTTTTTTGATAACTAAATCAAAATAATAATATCATAATAAGTTCAATTTCAGTTTCAGGTAAGACACATATGTTTACTAACAATAAAAACAAATCTGAACTGGAAGTGACCGAAAAAGCCGCTTTTGGCCTCTATTTGCAGTCAACAATCAACACTTGGGATACGGTAAAACAGCATGATATGATTCTGTGATGGGGTATGGGGGCGGGATTGGCATAAGGTTAAATAATGGGTTATGGGCGTTGGACCGATTGAATGAGGTCGGGATATGATTGGACATGTTTCTAGTTACCTTTGGCCATGCCGGTAGAATCGGGTCGGGATCGCGATCCTAAAGATCCTAAGATCCGGATCGCGATTCCAGTCGTAGATGTGCCGATTTAGATCTTAGGTAAGATCCGGATCGATTTACAAAATCTGGATCGTAGGATCGATCCTACGATCACGATCCTACGATCCGGATCGCGATCCTGATAACCATGTTCACGACATCCGCAACGAGCTTTGGGCTATAAGTGCTTCCTTGCCAAGTACCTCGCCAATGTCAAATGCAGAAAGTAGAAATCTGCTCTGGTACTCCTCCAGCTAGCCCTCGATGGGGAAACATAGGAGGATGCTCCCTCCACTTCCAACGTTGAGCAACCCTCTCCAACTTCCCCTTCCAGCCCCGTCATCGCCGAGCAACCCGCCCTAGTTTTCCCCTCTATTGCCGCCATCGTCGAGCAGCCTTCAACAAGGCGTCTTCCCACGGATACCCTACCAATCTACAGTAACATCTCCCTAACGGGCTCAGATACTAACAAGCACGAGCCCACCTCATCCTTGTTGCTCGGCCGACCATTGGCTACATGCATCCAAGACGACACCTCTGCCATCGTCACCCATCCTACTGTTGTTTTACCTGCTCCAAACATATCGCTGGAGGAAGGAACAAGTGCACCAAGTCACTGTGCCGGCCTTCCAATCCCGTTTCGACGACGATCGGCTGGTCTCATCGCAGCCACACCCCCAGCGTTCCATCGAAAGATCACTCCCGACGCACCCTTGTCGTCGCCCATTCCGACGTCGTCCAACGAAACCCGGGCCATCCGATATATACTCGATGAAGCTTTTTCTCTACCATCAAGAAACAGTCCTTCGAGCCCTCCCCAGCTTTTTTTCTGCCAGCAATGTGGATCACAAGGAAAATGTTGTTCTTGCCAGGCTTCTTTCCCAAGCTTCGTGTAGCCCACCCGAACGGAGCCCCGCATTGCCGCCAATATTTCTCCCCCCCCCCCACTAAAAGCCAAACCCCACCAATGTATCCTTTTAAGATTTATTTTGCTATCCTTTTTCCATGAGTCCCCCACCCATCAGCCCTTTTTTCTTCCCAACTGTGTTCCCCGCACCACCTTCCTATTTTTTATCGGATTTCACCTCTCCCGCATGATCCTGGTATTTTTTCCAGCAGCCTCCCTCTACCATTTCTCGCACTTCTTCCCCAAACAATTACTTCTTTTAATACCATCAACCTATTGTTTCCCACGGCTTCCCTGCACACATCACCTCCCAAGTCTACACCTAAATAGCTCCATATTACCAGTTAGTTCCAATATTCCCATGTACACTTTAACTGCCACCTATTTTCTCCCTCCATTCTTGTTTTTTGGCTACTCTTTCTCACCCAATGTCGCACCCTCTCTCATTTTCATTTTGATTTATTTTCTGACCCAATGTTGCACCATTCTCCTTTTTCTCAAGACGCCCCTGCCCAATGGGTTTATATGGTTGCCCTCCCTCACGAGTGACACCCTAGCTGTCAACTTTAAAATTCTTCTCTCTCTCTCCATCATAGCGTGGCCACCATCATTTTTACCCATTCACTCACCCCCTCTAGTTGCTCTCAATTTTTTATTCCCAACCACAATTATTAAAGATCTGGATAAATATTGGCAACCTCGACCCCCCCCCCCCCTCATGGGGACCACCGACGCTCGCATATGGATGCCGCCTTGATACATTCTTGGCGGAATTTATTATTATTAATTAATTAGTATTAATTAATAATAATATTAATATAATAGTTAGTATTAGTTAATTAGTATTAATTAATTGGTCAATGTTAATTAATTACTATTAATTGATAATTGTTTAATTAATTATATTAATTAATATTAGTTGTACGTTCGTATTATGTGTATCCTCACTCATCTATATAAGGGGAAGGGGTATGTGGGTTATTTTTTTTACCTTGGATGAATGCAAAGAATTTGGTTTGTTCCCTGAGTTTCCTCTCAACCCTAATCCTCTCTCTTTCTCCCTCACCGCCGCCGACCATCCACCTTGTCAGATTCCTCTCAAAAATCGCAACACATTCTCTCCTACAAAGTATGCATCGACAAACTTTGTTGCAACTGCTCAATTCCAGTTCAACTCTCTATCCTGAGTTATCGTTGTCTCCAACCGAGGACGTGATAGATCACTTATAAGAAGAGGTAATATGGAACAACCTCCTAAATTCATTATTGAGAGGAAGCAATTGAAGATGTGCCTCCTTCAAAAGTCTTTATATTGATTCCATATAAACAATCTTCACATGCTTGGTTTGGTCGAATTCATGTTGTAGTTACCCAGTTTGGCCTTCAAATAGAAGGGGCAGCCCGGTGCACAAAGCATCCCCACGCAGCGAGGGTCCGAGGAAGGGTCCCACCACAAGGGTGAAATGAAGGCAAACCTTACCCTGCATTTTTGCAAGAGGCTGCTTCCAGGACTCGAACCCGTGACCTCAAGGTCACACGGCAACATCTTAACCGGTGCGTCAAGGCTCCCTTCAAATAAGCCAAAAAAATCTCTTTTGTCATCAATCAACACAATTCAGCAGGGGCATATAACTGGTGGTTTATGTTGACGACATTGTTATTATTGGAAGTAACTCTGCAGGGATTGCTTGGCTCAAGACCTTCCTACACCAAAACAAGTGCCCAAGTTTTGTTATTTCCTATATTATATGCACAAATCAACAAATTCATCCTAATTAAGTCCTTTTAATTTTAAGTTTAATAGAATCATGTGAGCGTGGAGAGATTATTGAAAGGAGAACATATAGATGATGACTCTAATGTATTTTAGAGGAGACACTTTAAGTTTAGTAAAAAGCATAATCTCAGTTCTTATGATAGAATTAACTCATTGCACTATTCACATGGTTAATTTTAACATTGTGGAAGTTTAATTTGAGTTAAGTTATATTTCATTTATATTTGTTCTGTTTTATGCTTACAAAATCTTATCATCAATTATACAAAACTCTTTATAACACCACATCACTTCACTCATGATAAATTAGTTAATATTCATACTATGAAACAATCACCATAACTATAATTCTCATAAGTCCTAATCCTAAATTTAATTGTTCGTTTTTAGTATTTTGTAGTGAATTAATAGTTTGATTATTTTATCATTTTCTTTTAAATACAATAAACCTCAAAACAATCGTTCGTTTAGGTAAGTTTTATTTAATTTAATTTATCGCGGTTCAAACAAAACTCATGTAGAGAGATAATTTTGCATCACTTTTATTACTTATGCGACTGGTGCACTTGCCGATATACAACATGTGTGTTGTACAATTTGTCTTCTTTCCCCTGAAGGACTCAACCTATCTAGGAAATTGCGTACCAACGTGTAGAATGTTGAACTCACTTCAAATACTTGTCTTCCTTGGGTTGTCTCAAGCACCAAGGGAGTCACCCTTGGGTCGCGTGTTCGTTCTTTGAGGCCAAAAATGTCTCAACTCCACAATTAAAGGATTATGAGATAGAGAGGGGGGATTGTGGGTGGAAGAATGCCCCGAGTTACGAACAAGAGGAAAAAGGGTGACGAAGATGGCTGGGCTAGGTGTCGAACAACGTGAACCTTTAGTTGTGTGTGATTTTATTGGTTGAATTCGCGGTTACAATATGAAATATGAAAATGTTACAAAAAGACAGGTCGGTGGCACTATAGAGGACATAAATCGAGCTCGCCAAAATCTGTGAATACATAGGCAGGATTTCTCGGTCTCTGTTATAGTATCGCTCACCCCTATTTATATAAGTGAGGTGTTGAACAAGTGGGCAAGCTCGAGAAAAAACTGCATGGAAATAGGCGAAACGGGCAGGTTACATAAGGAAAGAGAACTACTACAACAGAGAGAAAGATTCGGCGAACACGGCAATGGTCCTCATGTCAGCTTGTAGCTGAAGACCAAGCTTGTATGAACTTTCCTGAAGGATACCACACATGATGAAGATGAATGTTTTATATGTCAATTCTACCTTATGGGAGGCTATGTTATCAAGGCGCGCGCCTAGGCGCGCCTGATGCGTCGGGCGCACCGGGTGTGCATCAGCAAGGCTAAGGCAGACGAGGTGCCTGAGGCGCACTTAGGCGTCCAATTCACTAAAATTCAGTGAATTGGGCGTCCGGTCAATGAATTTCAGTGAATTGGGCCCCAATCACTGATTTTATGTTTTTTTTTCATTTTTGCGCCTTACATGCCCGGGCGCGCGCCTATGCCTTGCGCCTAGGCTCCAGGACCCATTTGCGCCTCGGTGCGCCTTTAACAACATAGATAGGAGGTGATCGCTGAATTCTGGGTAAACAATAATTATATTAAAAGAATATTGTAAATGCTATTTCTCAAAGACAAGACAGTAAAGCAAAAACATGGATGGTTTGGACAACATAATAGAAGAGGGGAAAATGAACACAACTAGAAGAGTAGACAAAATGTGTATGGATGGATTAAGTAGGAGAAAGGGACCTAAAAGATAACCTGGATAAAAGTTATTCAAAATCCTTTGTGTATATTTGATTACTTTAGGCACCATTCAACAAAAATGAATTGAAATGAGGATAAATAAATATGACCTCATATAGTTGTGATTTGCATTTGTTGCAGTGATGATGATGATGATGAGTGACACCCTCTACAATCAAATTGGTTACTACATTCAAGTTCTATTATTGTGCACATATGATGAATTTATTTTTAGTTTATAATAATTTAAAGCCGGGGTTCCTTGAAAATTACCTGGAAGGAAAGAAAGTATGCCAAGCACAAGAAGACCATATGCTTGCGACTTATCACCCTCCATGTGACCTGTGAAGATGAAGTATGAGAGAAGGAGAAGAACTGAGCCCAGAGCAAGAAGGAAAAGAGCGAGGGCAATAGACTTCCATGGAACTCTGTCAAATGCCCTAGGATGATAGCTAAATCGTAGATCTTCTTGTCCACTACTTCTATTATCATCGTCACTCTCTTCTTCTGCAAGAGAGGTGTATCGAACTTGACGTCTAGCTGACATAGTGTCCAGAGAAGAAAATGAACAGATAATTGCCAATTCCTGCCAACATTAAGAACAAAAAAGAGTAAGGCTTGAATTAAAATAAAATGAACAATGATTACAAAATTTACAAGTACATAATGAATTAATGTAAATAACCCTCAATTGTAAATAACTATAAGCAAAACCCTCAAGTAAAGATTAGCAGAAGTGGCCGAGTATGTACTAGTTAAAAAACCTAGATATAAATCTCTATTAAGTACATATCCAAACAAGGTACTAGCAACCCAAATTTACCAAGTAGATTGGTATGAACTTACTGAGGCAGGACAAATGTAGTAAGTTTAATCGTGTTGTAAGGAATTATAATGAGTGGGTGTTCATGGGATGTTGTAAAAATCTAGAATGAATCCTAGCCATACCATGACCTCCACCACATTGCCCTAACCCTAAGGACAATCTAAGTGAACCCTAAAGCATGTCATTGGGTCATCCATTGACCCAATTTGACCAAGTCAACCCTAAACCTTAAATTGGTCAAACCTACACCTAAAGGCCCAAATGGTCCAAGTGGGACATCACCATGGCCCAACCCATGTTGGGTGATGTCATAGGGTCCATGACCCTCAAGTGGGGTCAGCCCACTAGCCATGTTGACCAAGTCAACCTAAAAAGTCAACTTGGTCAAACATGTGGCCTAAAGAAGAAAATAAGGGCTAAGCCCATTCCCCTTGGGTGAAGCCCACCAAACATGGTCCATTATCAGCCCAAGGTGTCAAAGACCAGCCCTACCCCTCTGGATTTGGAGAGAGAGTGCATGCATGGGGGCATTTTGGATGCAATACACGTGTCTGTCACACATTTAGCTAAAATAAATTCAGAAATTAACATCAAAATCCGCAAGCATTCACATTATACATTACACATTAGAAACACAAAATAAAGAGAAAGTGCTTCAATTAACTAATCGACAAATACGTCTTCCAAGTAGAATTAAAATGAGTAAACTTCTACAAATCGATGTGCCCAATTACGTGTTCACAAAATATTGAACAAAAAGTAAATAGAACTTCACACAAGAACTTACACAAGTAAAGGGGTCCAGAAAAGTTATAAATTGTTGATTTCAGGTATTGGACAGCAAGTTCGTCGGGAACGTATTTCAGAAACTGAACAGAGTTGTAGGGTGTTGGAAGGCTCGGGGAAGTGTATGATAACTGTAGGGATGAAAGTGAGGAAGGGGAAAAGCTATAGTTGCTGCTGGAATGGAATTGGGGTTGATTATGGTTAGGAGGGTGCAGGTTGATAGGGAATCCGAGGCTAAAATTCACTTAGACCTCAGATTTCTGGATACAAGTGGGCTGGATCGAGACCACACACAGGCGGGTTACCCGGGAGGAAAATAAGGGGTGAGTGGCTTCGCTCAACTATTGGAATAGGGGCTGGTGAAGTTCTCTTAGGAGGAGGCAGCTATGGAGTTTGGGGGTGCTGTAAGTGGGCATGTGTGACGATTGGCAGCAGTTTTAAGAGGTAGTGGGGTGCTAGAATTACAGAATTAGAGGCGGTTATGGCCGGTTACTAGTGGACAGACAATTATAGGTAGTGGGAAGGTGGTTACCTTGACATCGACAATAAGGGTCCACAAAATCAATACAGTGGGAAGACTGTGAGAGCACAAAAATTCTCTCCAAATTTTTGATGTCTCAAAATCAGCCCACGGCCCCTATTCATAGACTTAAAATTCACTATGAACGGTCAAGATCGTCTAGAACATAAAACTACTTAATTACATGAAATAAAAATATTTAAAATACATAAAACATGTCATCATCACTCTAAGCGCGACTACCTTCTTGGATCGACTATTTGACAATCCTATTTCTGCTTCCTGTGTACCTAGACTCGTGCCGACATAGGTAATTATTGGCCAAAAACAAGGCCATCTTGAATGGGTATGAAAAATGTCTGGTACTAACTTAGTAAAAGTGCAATAAGGGAGGAAGAAAAAAATACCCATTTCCACGTATGTCATGACCAGATGCCTAGAGAGAAAAACTGAAATCCAATAAAAATATTTTGCATGAACCACAACGAGATGCGAGGGATGAGAATCCTTCACCTCTAGTATTATTTCCTTAGGAATTTTGATTTCAAACTCTCTTGACCCACAAGACAATAAAATTATGAACCAATGTTCACGTTTCTTGGAAAACGTCAATTAAAAAAAACTTCAGATTTTTTTATATTGACAACTTGCAAACTTGAGAAAGATATAGAATACTCAAAATATGGTCTTTAGAACCCTTAGCCGAGCTGCATCCACTTTTTATCTACCATATTAGAGAAAATAAAAGTATATTATTGAGAAACTCATTAAAAATAATACACGCAAAGCTTCTTGTGACCAATAACCTTGTCCAGCAGTGCTAAAAATCACTCTTTTACAAGTTATGTCATGAGGATAGTGTTTCTACCTCCGGCCATTTTGTGTACGCAAGCAATCAAAACAGAAGTTGGGATTGTCATTACTCATCAGGAGAGCTATGGAAGGACCTTTAATGCTCAAGTACTTTGAAAAATCTTAAGAAAAGGTACCTAGACCTTGAAGGGCTATTTTGTTAGAAAAAACCTATCTATTATGTACAAGCATTTACCAAGAACAAGAATAATGAACAAAATATGAAAGCATAAGGCAACAAGGACATATCTATGATGATTCAAGTGGTCTGGTCAGAATAATAGCTTTTCCAGAAGAAAATAGTGAAGCACCAAAAAAGACACCAAAATTACTTAGTTCGGTAAAAACAATAAACTACATTAATGAGAAATAGGAAAGGAGCTAATCCTTTGTTATGAATATAAATGTGGCAAACTCTTGGGTATAAGAGAACCGCACTTCACAAACCCAAGTACACCAATCTCAATACATAAAAGCCTCAGATTCCCGAGTCAAAAAATTAGAAACTGCCTCCTATCTGAAGAAATTACAAGAACCAAAAGTGAAGGAGAATAATCAATTAAATTATACCAGAAAATATTCATCTTGTGCTCCTTAAAGAAACATCTTCTCTCTCTTGCTCCTCAATTATTTCACAATATCAACTGGCAATAATCTTGAGAACACCTCATTTCATATTTTCCTTTTATTTATATATAAGAAGGATTTAAGATATTAATAGAAAAACAGTTAATGCAATAAACTTTTTAGCATATTCCAAAATATAATACAAATAAATTTGTAGTTATTGTTGTTAGATTAGAAATAGTCATATCACAATTATCAGAAAAATTTCTCACGTAATATCATTTTAAACCCTAATATCTAGTTCACAGTTCACACAGATAAATTATAAAAAGAGCATTTCTCTATTGGATAAACAAGTTTTTCCCCCAACGTTATATTAAGCATGAACCCAAATTTAGCCCTCTCTTTCCTCTAACACAAACTCACCAAACTTCTTCCTACAACATTGTTTCAACTGCAGTCTCTGATCCACTTGCAAATGCAACTCGTTTGCAGCTCATGCATTCTCATGCCCATACACCTTCATTCAAATGCATCTCTCTCTAGTCCAAACAACGAGATGGCGGTCATCAACTGTATCCTATGATTGATACACATTTGCTTCGTCAAACTCAAATGAGCATCCCCCTCCCCTTGTCAATACTGCTTCTAAACTTCACTTTCTCATTACACTTAAAAAAACAACACTCAAACCTTTATCTCACTATAGTGGGGTCGGCTATATGAATCATTTGTCGCCATTATGCTCTATCTTTAGTCATAATCTCACCAACGCCTAAATACATCATGTCTTTCTAATAGATTCATTCCAAGTGTTTATTGGTCTGCCCCTCCCCCGTTTAACATGTATAGTGACTAAACACTCACAGCGCCTAACAAGTGCCTTTAATGGTCTCCTTTGTACGTGTGCCAACCATCTTAGTCAAGCTTCTTGCATCTTCTCTGCAATTGGTGTCACTCTTATCTTATCCCTAATACATTCATTTTTAATTTTATCAAATCTTGTATGTCCACACATCCACCTAAGCATTCTCATATCTCCGCAACTCTCATTTTTTGCTCATGTACACAATTCAATGATCAACACTCAGAACCATAGAGCATCATTGGTCTAATTGCAGTACGGTAAAACTTGCCTTTAAGTTTTAATGATATTTTACGATCACATAAGATCCCTAACATGTCACTCCACTTCAACAAACCTGCTTGGATTCTATGTATCACATCTTTATCAACACCTCCATCTTTTTGAACTATCGATCCAAGATATTTAAAGCACTCACTGCGGGAAATATCTTGGTCACTCAACTTAATAACGAAGTCATCCGCCCTTCTTGCACTGCTAAAATTTAAGCTCCATATAGTCCGTCTTTGCCCTGCTCAACCTAAAACCCTTATTTTGTCTCGCTGAGATTCAAGTTTCTCGTTTAAACCCTAGTGTGTCACATCAACCAAAACGATATCATCTACAAACAATAAACATTTTGTTATCACTTGTTGGATATGTCTGATGAGCTTATCTAAGATAAGGATAAAGAGATAGGGGCTTAAAGTTGAACCTTGATGTAAACCAACAGTGATAGGAAATTTCTATGTTAATCCCTAGATGTCCTCACCCTCATCACTGAATTTGTATACATATCTTTGATTATGTCAATGTATGATACATTTACGCTATTCTTTTCTAAGATTTTTCATAAGATCTCTCTTGGAACCCTATTATAATCCTTCCCAAGATTGATAGACAGCATATACAAATATTGTTTTCTTTCCCGATAGTTTTCAATGAGTCTCCTCAAGAGATGTATAGTTTTTATGGTCGACCTGAATCCAAATTGATTCTCCGAGATGCTAGTTCTCATCTTACTTTTTTTTCAATTACTCGTTCTCATAGTTTCATTGTATGACTCATTAATTTAATTCCTCTGTAATTAACACAATTTTGTATATCTCATTTGTTCTTATACAATGATAGCAAGATACTTTCTTTTTATTTGTCTGACATCCTCTTTAACTTGAACATCTTATTAAAAAAACATGTAAACCACAAAATTCCTTCTTTGCACAAACCGTCGATGAAGAAACAGAAATGGAAGAAGAAGGACAAACCAGGTAGCTTTCCCAACGTCAGTGATGGAGGATAGGGTTTCTACCCTGTTTGGCGCAGCCAAATCGTGCGAACTGGAGCTCCAAAGCTTTGTCGATTGAGGAGAACCAGTGCGAGAGGAAACGGAGTCCTAGGTCGGGAGAGAAGACGCCAACAGAAAACAGGGATGGACGTCGATCGTTGGTGGCTACTCGATGCAGGTCGATTCGCTGGAGTTCGACGAAGGTTTCATGACTCGCTGGAGGTCGCTGGAGGCTAAACGTTTCACTGGAGTTCGATTGCCGGAGCAGGGAAGAAGAACGACGAAGGAGGGTACTTGCTTGAGGTAGATCTGGGCTATCGAACGAGAAGCTGCTCGCAGATCGACGAGGATGACTGCGGCAGACCCAGTTAGTATCCTCGCTGGAAGGTCGACGGCGGCGACAAGGAAGAGGAACCTATCGGATCGCGCGACTCGCGATGTAGGGCAGCAGGGAAGAAAAGCTGCTCACGGGCTGCGAAGAGAAAAAAACGTGATTTTTGGAGAGCTAGACGCTATTTTTATAATCCGCGATTTTCGTAAAGTGCGTACAAACAGCTAAAAACAGCGCGGTTGAAATGCAGTTTTCTGATCCGCTAGAGCTATGTGAAAGCCAGAAGGCTGAGAAGCACTTTCTGAATCGCAGAAGTTGAATCACGGTGGGAAAATACACAGCGAGGTTATTTTCCAAAATCTATTGTACTGGCACCCTTCTTAAAATTGTGTTTGGTGTTGCTATTCAAAAAGGAAAATTGTGTTTGGTGTTGCTATCCATGCAGAGGAAGAGGAGGCAGGGGAATCACATTGGCCGTCTGATTGTATGATCAGATGGCTCACGAAATTTAAAATACGGTCTTTTTTCTTTGATTTTCTTTTTTATTATTAAATACGGTCGGATTTTTTGAACCGTCGAATCGTTGATCGGACGACTCATGTGGCTCCCCTACTATCCTCTACGTGGATTACTCATACCCATTTTGAACACATTCAAAAAACAGATGTCCACCACTCCAAAAACGTGGAGCTAAACAAAGCCCTCGGTTGTATTAGATTGAGCTTGTGGCACTCGCCTAGACCTAAATTGACCCTGTATGTGGTTTGTGTGTTGATTGGGACCCAACATTCATGTTATGGCTCAATTAAGATTTAAGGGGTCTACTAATGCTCCGGGGGATGTTACAACCACGAACATGTCTTTTACAGCCTAATCATCGTACTCAACACAAAGTGCTTACATGATAGAATATGCACCTCACACCAACATATCTATCATGGCCTATTACAACTTTAACACTGTCGCATTTGCATCCATCTTCACAATTGCACCAACTTCCTCAATAAATGAAAGTGAGAGTAAAGTGTTGAGAATTACTCTAGAAAGACAATGAATAGAATTTTAAAGATTGTCACACCAGTCATTCACAATTCAAGACGCAATTAAATTATCAAGCAGTGCAATTAATAAACAAAAATAATAAATAAACAAAACTATAGAGATCTATGCAGCCAAAAGATACAAGATTTATAGAAGTTCTTTTTAAAATGAAATTGTTAAAAGCACCACATTTTTGCCTAATCACGCCGTATTGTTAAAGGCACCACACCTTTTCACATATTGTTAAAAGCACCGCACATTGTTATTCGCACCGCAATTGAGATAAAAGCACTGCACTTAACCTATGAATTAAAATAGGTTCTCATTGAATTACAACATTAATATAAACTCAATAGAGAAAATATTTGATATAAAAAACCATCAAATGTGTTGCCCAAATTGTTGTGGTCTTTTCTCCAAATATTTGTGATGTTCATCAACGACATCTACAATATGGACCAATAATACTTGGGCCACAATTCATGATAAGGACCAATAATACTTGGGGCACAATTGATGAGGACCAATTCATGATGAGGGCCATCAAATGTAAGTTTATTTGTTGTAAAGTCGGTCATCGAAGTTTCGCTGAATGGAACCAATTTTAGCTTATATGGAGAATTACATATGGTTCTCATTTTCTAATGTTAGATATTCACTCTGTAAGCAATACCATTTTGGAGGATGTCATCTGTAGTTGCAAAATCCATGACTGTTTTGAAAGCAGGGGGTGTGCTTCTATTCAGTGATTATGACAAGGATTTGTTTTTGTAGTTTCGATTTGAAGATTATAGAAATTTAGCTTATGTAGTCAAAGAAAGTAGTCATTAGAGTTCTTTAAAGAAAACAAGAGGCATGACAACACGTTTTGATCTTGAACCATTAGATTGGATACATAGAATACAGTAATTCAGGCATATGTTCCGAAAGTATCTTCAATTAAGGACCTTCATCTTTTTTTACAGCCTGCAACTTAAATTCTGTAGCAGTACTTGACTTCTCAAACCTTCAACTGTGCTTGCAGGGCAGGAGAGAAGATTCTATAGAAGGTATCCGATCCTTCGAGATGGGAGGAGTAGCCAGCGGCATCAGGAGGCGGGAGGAGAGGCGGTGTCGGAGGCGTGAGGAGAGGCGGCGTCAACGCTGATATCTACCGGTGTCGACAACGAAAAGGGCTGGAGGGGGCTGGAGGAGGCGGAGGAGCCAGCGGCGTCAGGAGGCATGCGGAGAAGATCAAGATTTTAGGACTGCGGTGCGAGGAAGGTGTGGTGCGGGTATATTTGTAGAGAGACAAATTTTAAGCATTAAAAGATCTAAATGCGGTGCGATTAGTCAAAAGTGCGATGCTTTTAACAATTCTCTTTTTAAAATTTGGGTGCATCTTCTTTTCTACCCCTTGATAGAAATTCCACTAAACAGTATTGAATCTTTTGATAAGAAAACTCCTTTTAACAATTTACTGAATCTTTTGATAAGAAAATTAATAAAATCAATACAATAGATCTTTTGATAAGATGATCTACGAAATTAACTGACTCATTTGATAAGGAGATCTCAGGAACAACAGAGTCGTTTAATAAGAAAACTAATAGAACTAACTGAATCTTTTCAAAAGAGATTCTAAAAACTCTTTTCTGACATGTCAATTTGAGCACACCAATATTGAGGCTCACTCTCACATAAATCCCTCATGGAATCTGGATACTCGAGCACTGCATTGCTATTGTTTGTAAGATGAGCTCTTTTTTGAATAAATTTTTTTTTAAAAAAAATCAAATCTTTTACTTATTATTTTCTCTACTCATAATTTTGTTCTCCTCAACAAAATGTTCTGTAAATAACAACTTTTAAAGAACAAAATGAAGACAATTAATATAACAATATTCTTGCTATGGATTGATTTTTGGAACATTTTTGTTCCCTACAAGAGTGCCCATTGTTGTTTGCCAGACAAGAACTAATATCCTAAGAATTATATGGTCAAAAACGACGTGCATATATATGATTTCTACCAAGGCGATAGTATTCTCACACGCCTTGACAAAAACACAACTCAGCACTCTGGAAAGAGTAGAGGTTTTATGATCAAAACTATTTTTTTTCAGTGTTCATGACTGTTGTCATGTTTGATGTGCTAGCTTTCTAAAACACCGTTTGGCATTATGGTAGCGATCGTAAAAGCATCAGTTAAATCAGGATCATCTAACAAACATCATCTGTTAGAACATAAAAGCGATTGAAGTTCCTTAAGTGGGCATTAACAAAGGACAATTTAACACCATGTTCATGACCACCACCACCATGCCAAATGGATCCTAAAGCTGGCTGACGACACAGGCTGGTGTTTGGGAAGGCCGTCTCAGAACACCGTTTGGAAGCAAGACCCCCAGGAGCAGCCATGCTGACTGCTGCTGTCCAAAACAGTTTTCAACAGAGCAGCACAAATCAAAGGCTTTGTTAATAAAGAAGCTCTGGGCAATAACAAAGGTAATGATAATAATCATCAGAATGAAAGGAAAATATATGATGAATAAATCAACTTCGCAGCCTGATTCCAAACTCTTATTATTAGTCAATTTCTACAACTTCGGATACACTTTTTTTTTCATTTTTTTCCTTTCTCTTCCACCAAATTATGTACAGATCTAAGAAGGATTGTGGGGGAAAAAGAGAGAAGAACAATGCCTATCCAGCCACACAATACCATCAGCAGAGGACAAAAAAACTGCACAGCAGGGGCCAAAACAACCCCAAATCCCTTCCCCAAACCCCCTAAAAAAAATTTCCCCTTAAACATAAATGATCTGCCACAGTTCAAAAGCCATTCATTTCCTCTTCTGCTCATGACACCTTTTCTGGCTTATTTTCTTTAGACTTGAAATTTTCGAGGGTTCGAAATTCTTCCCTGAGCAGCCGATCCAGCTCAGGATACATCTTTAGGGGCTTCTTCTGATCTCTATAACGGTGGAAGGCCCTGCGGTGAATAAATATAACATAAATAGCAGTTAAAATTGTAGGAAATCTTACAGCCATATGAATAAAAGCGTAAAGCATGTGATGATAAAAAGTTATCAGAAGACTCGGCAACAGCACGAATGAGATGGTGCAGGTTAGCTCAATCTGGGATTCACAAAATCTCTCGAGTATTTAATGAGCGTACGTACAATCTCCTCAAAAGTATAACTTTAGGCTTCGTTTGGCACGTTGATGGCGATCGTGAGCGCGGTGGCCATGAACCGTCGTTTGGAACGCCCGAGCTCGCCTAAAAAAACGCACGCACTTTATGCTCAAAACTAGTTTATTTTCTTAGTAGTGGCCATAACCTATCTTGTCAAACATAGGTTCTATGATAATGGTGTTTTCGACCGAACTCACAGGAGCAAATAAGCCGTGCCAAATGAAGCCTATAATCTCCTCCGGTCTGGATTTTATCTTTATATATAGGGGGGTCCAATGGGTCGCATAATCCGGAAGGGGGTTACACTTACAAGAGTTGCACGTGCTTTCGGTTTTACAGTTCTCAAGAATATAATATTGTAAACTGTTTAGGGTTGCTGAAGATTTTTCCACTTCTACCTAACGTTCAACCTCTCCAATAGTCTGTACATTTTGGGGTATAAACGACATTTGACCACGGATGTATTCTGTCAACTTTGGTCCCCTTTCTTTCATGCTCCCTTGACAATAAGAACCTTTTAAAGGAACTACTAATGTTTATTTACAAATTAGAAATATGTAGAGCATTAACATTCCATTCGGTATGCCGTTTTTGCTTCATGTGAGTTTGGACAAAAATGCCACCATCATAGAATGTCTGTTTGACATGACAATGGTTATGACTGCCACCGAGAAAAGAAAATTAGTTTTGAACATAAAAGTGAACGAAGTTCGGTAGGCGAGGTTGGGTGTTACGCATGTGCATGTAACTGTTGTTATCTTGTCCTTTTTTATGTTTATTGTTGCGAGCCCACCCTCCCTAAATAAGGAGGTGGTATGAAAGAATTCATCTTATCTTTTGATGTTATTAGAGTTTGTATTCTCCTCTTGGAGAAAGACTTCTTGGAGGAACCAGCCTCCAGAAGAAGACACAAGTATTCCTTCTGAATGTATCCTTGTTTCGATTAATACAAGTGTTTGACTTCTAATCTCTAACATTGGTCTGATCCTGCCGTTTCCGCCTGCATCTTGCCGCCGGATTTTGTCCAGATCGCTCAATCCCCGTTGTGCCCAAGCAGATCCCGCCGTCCGTGAACACCGTCGCCAGCGCAGATCATCAATCGTGTCCCCGACCGCTCCGCACTCACTGACTGCTCCCCGTTGGCATCCCCGACTGCTCGCGTTCCCGACGGATCCCTCACTCGCCGTTGTGCCATTTTTCGATGACCGCTCCGCCAGTCCGGCCCCGATCCACTGCTACGCCAGTACGTCTGCTCCAGGCCCCGATCTGCCTGCTCTGCCGTTCCTCCGCCTACTCCAGCCCGATCTGCCCCGCTCCGCCGTTTCCCAGCCAACTCCGACTGCTCCAAGCCGCTCCATCTGATCCCTTCTCTGCAGCGCTGTCCCGCAACCTTCGGCAGTGCCGACTCCTCGTCAACTTGCTTCCCTCTCAGCGACGCCACCCCGCAGCCCTCAGCTCCGTCAGTAGCGCAAATCGATTCGTATGCCAAAGAGTCGGATGGAATCCCGTGTAGACACCATCAAACACACCCTCACCAGCATCAACTCGCGCCTCAACTCGCGCCTCGACGCCCCGGACAAAAAGCTCACATCACTTATGAGTTATGACCATGCTTCACAACCTGCAACTCGGCCAAACCTCCGGGCATACTACTGCTTCCACCTTGGGATCCCCCAGCACAGTGGCCCCCGCAGATCCCGCCTTGCCGATCCTTCCTCCACAGCTTCCACATCCCGGCATCCCCGCATTCAACTAGACTGACCCACTTGGGTGGATTGCCCACACCGAACATATTCATCGGACTCCTCCGGAATAGCAGGTCTCCACAACAATCGTCGGCATGGAAGGGTCCGCCCTCCATTGGGTTCGCTGGCTCAACCAATGCTCCGCCGGCCTCACCTGGACGGATCTCACGGAGGCCCTCATTCAGCGGTATGACCACCGCTACTCCGGCTCCAAGATCGAGTGCCTCTGCGGAGTCCGCCAAGTCGGCTCCATTGACTCGTACATTGACATGTTTATTGAGTTGGTCACCCATGTCCCGAGACTTCCCCTCGATCATTACTTGGCCTGCTACATGCATGACTTGCAACCTCATATCCGCGCCCGCCTTCACACCTTTCAGCCAGTCGTTGTGAACCAAGCCATGGACCTTTCCCCACTGGTGGAGGCCGAATTCCTCGCTTTGTCCGAGGACCCTCCTTACTCACTACCTCCCTCCAAACCTCCTACCAGCCATACTTTCCTCCCCCGACAAAACAACTGCCACTACCACCTCTACCCCGTCCACCTAATATGGACCCACGCAACACCCGTCTTGTCCCCACTAACCGCCTATCCACCCAAGAGTACAATGACCTACGGAGCAAGGGTCTGTATTTTCGCTGCCGACAACCCTACTCGCCTACTCATGACTGTCCTTTGAAGGAGCTCTGATGCCTCATCGGGGAGGACGTGCCCGAACTCAACGTTGCTGACTTGGACACACTGACGATCATCGATGTACCTCTGGACGGCGCTCCGAGCACCTTTACATATGGGCCCCCGCGGGCATATCGCTACTAGTGGAGGCGGCACTCCGACCTTGAGGGCAAGCCGCAAGGTTGTTTTTCTGGCGAGGTGTATTTGTTACGCATGTGCGCGTGACTGATGTTATATTGTCATTTTTTATATTTATTGTTGTGAGTCCCCCCACCCCTATATAAGGAGGTGGCATGAGAGAGTTCATCTTATCTTTGATGTTATTAGGGTTTGGATTCTCCTCTTGGAGAAAGGCTACTTGGAGGAACCAGCCTCCAGAAGAAGGCACGAGTATTCCTCATGAATGCATCATTATTTCGATTAATACAAGTGTTTCTCTTCTAATCTCTAACAATGGGCGTTCACGAACGGCAGTTCATAGCCAGCGTGCGTTCACGGCCGCTACTGCCTTGCCAAACCGAGTCTTGACCATTCAAGATTAGAAAGATTAAACGTCCCAACATAAAGCAAGAAAAGACAGAATCAGTATAGCATTACCAATATTTCTCAAGTCCATAAAGATTGCCTTTATGGTAGAATTCTAGAGTAAGCTGCTCAAAATCATCATATAAATCTTCTCTGAAGTGCTTCTCTAGCCCATAACTGGAGCACAAAACATTCAAGAATTTATTAACAACAAGAATTGATAAATATCAAGTCGCATGCAGCTGATGATACCTGTAAAACCTAAATAAACACTCAAGCCCATAATTATACTTGGCCGCTGCATCTTCCAGTGCTAGCTTCCTGAAGTCATTATACATATTCTCATGAAACATGTCTCTCAGGAAATAAGACCAAAACCGGTAGAGTGTGTTCATTTCCTAAAAAGAATATAATCCATTAGCTATTCTGGGATAAAATTTTTATGATTTTAAAAAAACTTAATGTAATATTTAAATAAAGCCAATGAAGCGCATCCATTTCCATTAAAAGGAAGGGAGAGAAAAAAATAAGCATTATAAAATGAAAATCAAATATAACAAAGCTAAACAGAAATATTTACCGCAACACCATTAGAGCGCATTATTGGAAGTCAAGCCACTTTATTAAAAAAATAATGTAAATAAATATTTTAAGTTCAGTTTAGATTCACTTCTACGCACAAATTTATGGAAAAGTATGTAAGAAAGAATATATGAAAGCAAGCTAAACACAACTTGTCCAAATTACGCTATTTTAGAAATTCCGCAAACTACATAACATTTTGACATTGGACGGTCCGATATGACGGGATGAATAAAGGGAAAATTCCTACATGCAACCATATGTATCCAACAAATTTAGCTTGCAATGATAATTAGACTTATAAATCAAAATAGACTGATGTCATCATAGTTAAAGCTCCAAAATAAGGAGGCACGAAAAGTCATATGAGTGCAAGAGTGCCAAAAAATCAAATAACTTTTAGAACGAGTGATTACAAATACCAAAATGATTGAAAACAAAACTTATAAGCCACTATCTCTTCAAGTAGAGAACAAACACGAGACTCGCCAAAAAAAAAAACACACACCTTGAACTAGCAAAATACTGAAAGGGGACGGCCGTTGGGAAGACAAAATCACGATCCGGGGTTGTTTTTAGACCACCAGAACAAGGCCCAACTGCTGGAAAGCGATGGCAACAGCTGGAACAGCTAGACAAGGGAGGCAGCAGCCGGGAAACTGGACAAGGGAGGCAGCAGCCGGGAAACTGGACAAGGGAGGCAGCAGCCAGCGAACAGTGGCTGATAGGGGCTGTCAAGGGAGCAGGACAGCAGCCTGGGAGGTGGTTCTACTGGCTAGCAGCAGGTTTTCAGGAGGCAGATGATTGCTGGAGATCGGAGGCAGATGATTGCTGGAGATCTTCCTAGAGATTGGGGGGCTGTACGGTTCCTCGCAGGACAGGGTTGAAAAGGGGAATAATGGGTTTGAGATGGTGCGGGGGATGAAGGGTGCGGCGTGAGTTGTTGGAATTTCCTCCCTGGGCTGGGCAGAGAGGGAGTGGGGGTTGATCGAGAAATGGGAATTAGCCGGTGCTAGGAAACTCAGATAGGAAGTTAAAGGTGGCTCCGCGTGAGGCTTGGAGATGAAGAAGAGCTGGTGTGTGTGTGTGTGTGGGGGGGGGGGGGGGGGGGGGGGGGGGGGGGGGGGAGTGCGCTGGATTTTAGAAGGGAAAAGGGGAGGGGACCGGCTGATAAGGTGAGTCGGGAATGGTCTCCCTTTATTTTAGGAGGGACTCCTAAAGGGAAGCGGGGTAGTTAGGATGCAGTTATGGGTGGATGTGAGTGGTGGTGGTTGGCCGGAGGCAGTGTTGTAGATGTCGGCCAACATGTCCGACATGTTGGCCGATATAAAGGTTTTGAGGATAAAACGCCACAACATCGATATTTTTAGCTGAAGTATCGTTTTTGAAAATATCACCCGATATACCCGTTTAACCCGATATATCGGGCAATATTTTACGACCGATATATCGTTGAGAGTATTAAAAATATTTTTCATTTTTTGAAGAGACCAAACACCGGTTAAGGTGTTGCCGTGTGAACTTAAGATCACGGGTTCGAGTCTTGGAAGGGGCCTCTTGCAAAAATGCAGTGTAAGGTTTATCTACATTTCACCCTTGTGGTGGGATCCTTACCTAGACCCTCGCTATGCGGGGATACTTTGTGCACTAGGTTATCCCTTTTGAAGAGACCAAATAGAAATATTTTGTTTTGTGCTTCGTTTCGTGCATCTCTCTAGCTCTAAGTCTAGTGTTGACTAATTTCTCATTTCGCTCTCATTTGGTAATCTTTATCTCATTTATTGTAGTCGATGACTTTTTCTTGTGTAATTCATAAATATACAATATGCGTGTATATGTTTATTATATAATTTATGAACATTCAATATGTATACAAATATACATATTTATAAAAACTGTGTATATATATGAATAAATTTATTTAAATATTAAAATCAGATATTATAAAATATCTCTGATATATCCCTCGCAATCCGGCATCCGACATTTCAAACTCAGACAGACATAAACCCGACATCTGACATCTACAACCTTGGCCGGAGGTGGTTGCTCTATGGGGTTGTTGGAGGAGTTTCTGGCAATCACATTAAAAACTAAAATGATGTAAAATGTTAGGGAGTTTGGTGGTGGATCACCGGAGGTGGCCGGAAACATTTTCGGGTGATCGTTGGAGATGAAAATGAGGGGAAAAGGGGATTGTTCTTGGAGTAACCGGTGTTGCCGTGTGAACTTAAGGTCACGGGTTCGAGTCTTGGAAGGGGCCTCTTGCAAAAATGCAGTGTAAGGTTTATCTACATTTCACCCTTGTGGTGGGATCCTTACCTAGACCCTCGCTATGCGGGGATGCTTTGTGCACTAGGCTATCCCTTTTGAAGAGACCAAATATAAATATTTTGTTTTGTGTTTCGTTTCGTGCATCTCTCTAACTCTAAGTCTAGTGTTGACTAATTTCTCATTTCGCTCTCATTTGGTGATCTTTATCTCATTTATTGTAGTCGATGACTCTTTCTTGTGTAATTCATATATATACAATATGCGTGTATATGTTTATTATATAATTTATGAACATTCAATATGTATACAAACATACATATTTATAAAAATTGTGTATATATATGAATAAATTTATTTAAATATTAAAATCTGATATTGTAAAATATCTCTGATATATCCCTCGCAATCCGGCATCCGACATTTCAAACTCAGACAGACATAAACCCGACATCTGACATCTACAACCTTGGCCGGAGGTGGTTGCTCTATGGGGTTGTTGGAGGAGTTTCTGGCAATCACATTAAAAACTAAAATGATGTAAAATGCTAGGGAGTTTGGTGGTGGATCACCGGAGGTGTCCGGAAACATTTTCGGGTGATCGTTGGAGATGAAAATGAGGGGAAAAGGGGATTGTTCTTGGAGTTTTTAGAGATGGCAGTGGGATGGTATGGAGAGGGAAGAAGCCAGCTGCTATGGTTGGATGTTGAAGGGAGGAAGGAGGGGCAGTGGGCTGGTTGGCTGTAACTAAAGGATGGATGGTAGGGGCTGCTATGGGGGAATTGGCATGGGGAGAGGGAGGGGGTTGAGGGGAGCCGGCAGTATAGGGAAGGCTCCTAGATTGGGTCCTGCAATGGAATGGGAAGGGGAATTTAGTGGGGTATGACCGGCTGCTTGTGAAGGAAGGGAGAGGGGGGTGGCCGGCTGTAGGTGTGAGGATGATGGGACGGCAGGCAAAAGGAAATGGAGGGGGTAAACCTAGGTTTCGCACCCGGGGGTTGGCTTTGACACCGAAATGACCAAAGGATGGCTTTTATGTTGCAATCCTTCAATGCCCAAAATGAGATCCCTCGCCCTCAATATATAGACTTTAGGGGGGATAACGAATGACTATTATTGGCTAGGGCTGAGCATATTATTCGAAACTCGAAAATCGCTTGAATATTGAGTCGAATCGGAATCGGTTAAAATTGATTCGACTCAATTTGAGTCGATTCAATTTGACACGAATCCTTATTTCGAGCCAGCACTGAATCGCTCGAAATAAGATTCGAATCGGCTCGAAATGATTAAAAATACTATGTATTTATTAATATATTCTTATATTAAAATTAAAAACACATAAATTTAAATATAAAAAAGGAGTGAAGACTTAAGTGTTTCATTGGCTAATTTTAGAGGTTGCCCAATTTAATTTTGAGCCAACTAGAAATAAAGAGAAAATTGCTCAATTTCGAGCCGGCTCGAGTCGATTTCGGGCCGACTTGGAATCGAGCCATTTCGAGTCGAGACGAATCAAAATCGATTTCGATTTTGAGTCGATTTCGAGTCGATTTCAAGCCGAGTTCGATTCTTAAATTTGATTACGAGCCGAGCCAAAATAGCTCGAACTCGACTCGATATCAGACATTATTTGTTGATCAACCCAACATAAAAAATAAATAAATATACAACTCGAAATGAAAAATGAAAAAAATAAACAATGTTGCGAACGTTGATCCGCATAAGATGAACTGTTTCGAATTCCCGTCACATTTTACATAATTTTATCAAAAAATTACATTATAGATCAACTATCAGAAAATATATCGAACTTATAGAAATTGTTCGCCTTAGTTGTGCGAGGTCTCAACCAAAAAGATAAGCCCAACAACAGAAACCCACACGCAATCTCGCCCTTACGGGTGCGTAAGCACGCATCCCTATGTGCACGACCGCATGCTCCCTTGCGTGAGCGCTCCCATGCGCGGACTCCCTCGTGCATGCCCTCGCCGGTGGCCATGGCCAAACTGCCTAAACTTTTTTTTTTGGGGGGGGGAGCAAGGTCGTCATGTTCCAAAAATTGGTGATTCAGGTGACCGAAATTGTGCATTTCTCTTTGCCCATTCACTTGCCTAGAGGGCGCAATTACCCATGCACCCCCTTGAAAAACTATAAAAGGGGCCCTAGGCCTTCATTTGCAGGGTCAAAGAAAAAAGAGGGAAGACAGGGCTCTGAGGTTTTTCGGCGAAGACTTTTCTCTCCGTTCATCCTCCAGCTCGCGTGAGCTCCATTTGTGACTTTTTCGTTCTGGAGACTGTTCTCGTGAGTGCAGCTCAAGACTTAATCTTTTTTCTCAAAAAACTTGTAAAAGAGCGGTGGCGTGTCAGCCTCCTAAAAATCTAACTCTTGTATACAACTACAACTAGTGGACTTTCTCAGAACTAGGTATGACCCCATGGTTTATCTTTTTTTAGGTTTCCCACGTAAAACTTTTGTTATCTGCTGTAAGATCTCTATTTTGACTGTTTGCACATTTGACTCACTCTCAAGCTAAGACATTCTGATTCCTCTGATCTGTGGGAGCGCTAGGCGACCCAAAACAATCTTATATGGAAGATAAAATTCGTAATGGCCATACTTTGGAATTGTTTGATCAACTTTCTCCGAGAAAGAAAACTTAAATTCTCAAGGACTTAAATTCTCAAGGCTTCTCTGCTTTCCGGAGAGAAGACCAATTTAACGAGAGTCTTTGAAGAACTGGGACAATCCAATGATATTAACCGTGCCTCCCACCTCTTATCCATGAATTGTGTATATATATATACATATAATGTATTATATATATATATAAAGAGAGAGAGAGATACATACATTCATATACAGATGCATATGAATCATTTTTTTCATAGTAAAAATATAGTACAAATACAAGTAAAAAACAAAAAATTACCTCACTGCATCCAACCCCTAACTTCTTTCGTTCATTAAGACAACGTTTGTAGAATTTATGATATCTACATTGAATGAAGATCAAATTATAAAAGAATACACATAATAGAGACAAGACAAAATAACTTCACTTTATGTATAAAAAATGAAGCACATTACTTTTGATGTTTGAACCCATTCTCCTCCAAAAGTTGATGGCTTGGATGTGGAAACTGAGGGAAAGACTTTGGGGTGAACCCCACAGGTGGGCTGCTCCCAGAACGGTTTCCATGGGGTGAGCCGCATAATTTGGATTGCGCTGTGCTGCAAATCATAAAAAATTAAATAAATTAATGCCAAGACCAAAACAAATGAGGAAAACCCAATCACTACATTTGCCAGAAGAAATAGAACAAACCCAGAACTTTCAGGTGGTGTTGAACCAAAGAAAAATCCAATGGAACTACTTGGGGGGCTTTCTGATGCAATACTGTGACGATTACGCCCATTGCCAAACAATCTATAACCCCCAGGAAATAAGCGCTGCTTATGTGATAGGTTATGCTTGTTATTGGCTTTATTTTGACGCCTTCGAGAATTGGTGTGTACTCCCTCTTCCGAGGGATTATTTCCGCTAGTGTTTTCGTTGGCTTTAGAAATCTGAGGAGAGTGCCCGAGGTTAGAGTGTCTACTGTCGGCTTCTCTAATTTCAGCATTAGAATTGTTTCTCCGGCCATTAGATTGCATCTCCTGCAGTTCCTGATTATAGCAATATTATAAACAATCAGTTCCCAAAAAAATTGCACACACATGGATAAGGGAAAATTAAAAAATTGACAATAAAATATAATCCAGCTTATGTCCTTGTAAAATTTTGTAGAAGAAATTAAGGGAGGAGTTCAAATACAAAACCCACCGTCACATTAACAACAAGGATCTTACACACACGTAGCTCCATAAGTGCAGAAAATGGGTACGAGATTATCCATGTCACCACGGATACCCAGACTACCTAAAACAATGTGGAAGACATTTTTTGTTTTGATGTAGTTATCATATTATTAGTTTAAGAATAACAGCTACATCCGATCAACAGTGGTAAACTTGTTAAGTTAGTGAGATATCAAACTGTTATGGGACCACCTCCAGTTATTATATTATATTATATTATTATTATAGTATTGTATGTTAATGAATCAAACCATTATATTGAGTCGTAGGAGTCGAGTCATTAAGTCTTTTAATATTGAGTTTTTAGTTGTATCGGGTATTTACACCCTTGTCGTATGGGTCCTATATATTAAACCCTTGTCGTATGGGTCCTATATATTAAACCCTTGTCATGTATTTGAAAGCAATCAATGAAATATCAATTTTCTTTATCTCTCTAAAATTCTTCCCCCTCTTTCTATAACCCTCTTCTTCCTTCTATGGTTTCCTCTCCTTCATCCTCAAGCTTTCATGTAACTTCTCCTCCTCTACCTCCATTATAGGGCTTGCCCTAGCATCCCCGCCTTCGTCGATACCCGAGGCTTTTTGGTCCTCCTTCCCTGACGCCGTTTTGTTCCTCCCTTTGCGCCTCTTCTTCCGTTGTGAATCACAGCCCCGTCCAAGTCTAGTCGTTACATCCTTCCGCCAACCATTGCTTCTCGGCGTCGCACACACGCCGACGCCCAAATATTTAGTGCACACAAAAATCCCTCCATCTCAAGCACGTCCATTTGTGAGGTTCCCCCTTCTTGCTGACGCCAGTCATCGTTTATGCTTCGATTTGCAGACGTCGCACAACACGCTCCCTTCTGCTGCGTCGTAAATCCAATTGTTGTTTCGGGGGATCCCGCACTCCCTGTGCCCAGCGGTGAGACAGTGGCACCACACGAATTATTCTGCTCCAACCGCCGGCTGCTGCTACAATTTATCCTCCAGTTGCTTCTTTTTCGAATGGATTTTGCCGCTCCATCTCGACGACGTCACACAGTCTTCTTCCTCTGGCTGTGGCCATCTCCTTCACCTGCAATCTGGAGCAGTCCATCGCCCTCAAGTCAGGCCAATACGCATGTCTTCTCTGCGCCATATCCCTGCTCCTTTCCAAGCTCTTGAGCTGCCCACTATTTTTGCCACCAGGCGTGGTCTCCTCACGTCAGTAGATAGGAGGAATCACTTAATTAATTAATTTAATTGATTAATTTATTACTTATTCGGTCTTACTTTTTCTCTCGGACCAACAACTGATTGTCGACGGGAAGTTATCGAGCTCTTCAAATTTCGAGCCATTGTCCCGTCTCTTCAAATTAACTAAATTTAATTCTTAATTAAATATTTTCTTAGTCAATTTATTGGGATGGACGTGCCGTTAGGGGCCGATGCGGCGGGTTACCATGAGGCCACTTTCTTCGCAACACCACCGTGTCCTTAACCCGCCGCTACTCCGTCAGGCCCTGTCTTGCTGAACCTTGCCAACCGTCTCACAAAGCAGACTCCACCTATACTGACGTCACTCCCACTTCTACCACCAGTCCCTGTGGCCGTCCATTCAGCATGGGCTAGGCCGGCAACTTCAAAACACTTTGGAGTCCCACCTCTCCCAGCACTGGTGCCCTCTCAACTCGCGCATGCTGCCACCACTTTCTCCCCTACTTGCCCGCCAACGAGACCGCCAATTACGCTAGTTGTCTCTCCACCCCTCGCCGATGCTCTTGACACTCCTTTGGTGAATTCCTCTCTGCTGCTTCTCTCGTGGACGTCGCCGCCTCTTTTGCCATATGTTCTTGTGATATCACTCCACTGCCTCTTGCGGACCATGCTCCGCCGACCCCTACTCTACCAACTCAAACAAACTTGTTCCTGTCGTCATCCATCTTTTCTCCGGCCACCTTACCGTAGTTGTTCGCCGCCATTACTTCGATCACGTCGGATCCCTTCCTGTCCCCAGCAGTTGTCCTCTCGGTCATCCTGCCACTTCTGCCTCCTTCCGCTCCGATGGACCGGTCAGCCCCATTCCTTCTGCCACCCATTTTTCCAAGGCGGAGCCATGACTCACCGGGATCGTCGTCGCCGTTGCATCACGCTTCCGGGAGCTATTCTGGAATGAAATCAAGGAACCAAATAATCTAGCCATCCACGTGGAGTTCGATCTTGAGGACAAACGCGATTTCATAGACAGGTCACAAGAGATATATCTCCTCCAACATAAGTACACTTTGGATCTCCTGAAAGAAGCAAGCATGCTGGGATGCAAACATGCAAAAACACCAATGAATCCAAAAGTGAAACTCATAAAAGATGAAGGAATCTGGCCTATATACATGAGTGCTGAAAGATAAAGGCACTTAGTAGGAAAATTGAACTATTTAACTACCACCGAATCAAAAAACTTGTTTCATGTAAGTGTTATGACCCAGTACATGGCTTGTCATATAACCTTACACACGGTGGTTTTTGTCCGCAATCTGAGATATCTAAAGAACACTCCAGGAGTTGGGTTAATATATAGAAACAATAGACGTGAAGGTAGAATGTTTTGTTGATGTTGAATGGGTAGGATCTTCATATGATAGAAGGTCCGCAACAAGTTATTATGTTTGTGGGAGGAAATATGATATCAAGTAAATAAAAAAACAACGCATGATTGCACGATCAAGTGCTAAGGCGGAATATAGAGCAATGGCCCAAACCATATGTGAACTAATGTAGTGAAGAAACTTGGGCAAAAAGTGAAACATCATATGGATCTCTTTTACGACAACGTGATTGTTATACGCGTTGCATCTAACCCAATGTTCCACGTGCGTAAAGACACATTGAGATATTGTGTCATATTGTGAGATAGAAGATAGTTGATGGTAATAACACCACTAAGCTCATCAACATAGAAAATCAACTTGCAGATATATCCATCAGAATTATCAGAGCAAACTGGGTAATGTGAGCACCATGTCTTCTTCTTTGCTCCAACTTGATGAGAGTGTGCGAAGAGTGAAGATAAGGTCCAGTCACCCGGGGTGACCACATGATAGAGACTATTTGGTTACTACATTGTGGAAACCTTGCGGCTGAGGAGCGGAGAGCTATCGTGGTTTCACGTATGATTGAGGTATCTTCTTTTTCAAGTTACATGTGTACACACACAGTCACATACAAACACTTGAAAGAGAATATTGTGTTCTTCATATCCAACCAATATGCAATAGAATTCAGCGAAGGAATTGTAAGGAAAATGCAAATATGGCAGCGATACTAAATGTATGAAATATCATAACACCTAGATGCTCCTATAAAAATATTAAGGATTTGTTTGATCCACGGAAAACAAAATGAGGGAGAAAAAAGTATGTATGACGGTGATGCAGGATGGAGGCATAGAAATAAAGGAGAGGCTAAATGGCAACATACTGAAGAAATCAACCGGAATCTCTTGCAAAAAATTGATGCCCTCTTAGATATAGGGCATTGAAAGGGGTGAGAGATCCCAAAGTTGTTCCATTTCTCTTTGATATGTTTGTTTTTCTCTGGTATTGTTATATATTTTTGGATTTGAATGTTTTTTTTCATTTGCCTTGATTAGACAATCATTGTATTCATGAAATTAGAGGCTCAAAGCCAGTGGATATTTAATCTTCACATCCGATTCCGGCTATTATTGATAGATTAAATTTCGATTTTTCAAGAAAATATCAGTTCATGAATTACTTACTTTGGTTTTACCAGTTATTTTAATTAATCTGGTGTATCTTGTGTAATGTTTAATGTCTTAAACAGAGGTATTTCTTTGTTTAAGACAATGCATCTTAAGTGGTGTTTGTCTTACTCAGTTTTACCACATGTACGATTTGGGTATTTATTTGTTCCCAAACGAGAATGATCATATCGAGTAAAATTTGAAACCCAGTTTATCTTTCTCTTACCTAATCCTTATTTTAAAATATGGTTAAAATTAATTTAATTTTTTCATGTATTTTCATAGACAAAGTTGCTTTAGTTTATAATTGGAATCAATACATATTACTAAATGACCTTTTCATTATATGTATTCTAAGTTTTTAGTTGCAATTGCTGAAACAAATAGGAAATGAACTATAGTCAATGACATTTCAACATCTCAATCTTCGGAATTTGTGCATTTCACTCACCTAAACTATGTAAACTTTATTTAAAATTTAAACTTAAAATGGGTCCATAATATATTTTGTTCGACTATTGTTTAAGATCATTTAAATAAATAGTGTTAGAGTGAATATTTTACTATTAGTGAGTTTAGTCCCACACCGCCTATCGGTGTTGGGTGTCTTATTGTAATCCTATATATTGCCCCTATGTGGATGAATAAAACTTGCATCTTCAATTTCATTTCTCCTTTCTACATGGTATCAGAGCCAGGTTCTGAAACCTATAATTAAAAAAAAAATTCTTCCACTTCCGCGACTGTTCCCCCCCCCCCCCCCCCGCTCCCGTCCCGACCTAAATCCCGCACCCGGCCCGTGCTTCCGCTCCAGCGCAGCTGCTAGGGCTCCCGTCGAGCCGAATCCCGCCGGCTCCCGTCGACGGACTGGCCTCCTGACTCCTCGACGGGAGTGGCCCTTTTTTTTCCCCGACGGAGGAGTCGTTCCCTCCGCTCCTCCTCGACAACTGCTGCTTCCGCTCGCCGACATCGACGGCTCCTCTGGCTTCCGTCTGCGACATCGACAATCCCGTCGGCTCCCCTCTGCATCGCCGACGCCGACGCCTCTGCTTCCAGCTTATCCCGGCGTCTTCATCGCTGCTGCTTCCGCCTGCGTCCTCCTCTGCCTCCATCGTTATCTTCTCCCGACGTCTCCGCCGCCGATGTTGTTGTCTTTGCTTCTCCCGGCTGCTTCTTCTTCTCCGGCCTACTTCTCTGCCGCTGCTGCTCATCTTCTCCGACTTTCTTCTTCTCTGGCTTTCATCTTCTTCGGCCTGCTGCTGCTGCAGCTGCTTCTTCTCCGGCATGGATGCCCTCTGCCGCACTACTTCTTCTTCTCTGGCTGCTCTGCGAGCCGTGCTTCTCCTCCGCTGCTGCCCTGCTGCTCCTTCGTGCTGACGGATGCTTCTCCTGACGGATGCCTCTCCGGCTTGGCTGCTATTTTTTTCCTCTATGTAGTTTTTTTTCTTGTCTTTTAAGTTGTTGTTGTGTTGCATCTTTACGATTTCCACCTTCTTGCACGTGATCTACGTGAGGGGGAGTGTACGTCACGGCCTCCAGGCGCAGTCTATGCCTTCATGCACGTATTCCACGTGAGGGGGAGTGTTTGTGATAACGGCGACTCGGATGCCTCTTTCCCTACTCTTGTCTTAGTCACACATGACCCCTAGGTATATCCTATGTCTTCTTGCACGTATTCCACGTGAGGGAGAGTGTTTGTGATAACGGCGACTCAGATGCCTCTTTCCCGACTCATGCCTTAGTCACACATGGCCCCCAGGTCGATCTCGTATGTTGTTTGTGTCTCCTCGTTTTCTCTGGATTTGGTAGGGTTGGTTTGGTCTTTCGTGATTGACCTTGTTTCCGCTCCGAGTGTATCCAGCGTTGTCATGGTCGGTTTGCGGACCAACGTCGTGTGGCCTTTGCCCGGTTGAAGTATCCCCGGTGACACGCGGTTGGGCCTCGGTGGCTGTTGTTTTGTCTCACGTTACCATCCTTCTTTTACCTTCCATTTTATGTTGTGTTCAAGCTGTAGGCTTCCCCTTCAGCTTGAGGGGTAGTGTTAGAGTGAGTATTTTACTATTAGTGAGTTTAGTACCACACCGCCTATCGGTGTTGGGTGTCTTATTGTAATCCTATATATTGCCCCTATGTGGATGAATAAAACTTGCATCTTCAATTTCATTTCTCCTTTCTACAAATAGGAAATGGTTTACAGCCCATTTATTAACATCGAATAAAGTTCATCATGAGCCAGCCCGCAAGCTAATGAGTGGGCCCATACATTATAAGTTCCTCCTGCCTATAATAGCTAATGCTCCAAAATAATCCCCCAAATGATACATTTCTCATACATAATGATTTAAACCTTCATAACATAGCACAATAATATCACTGTGGTCTGTGCATGAAGGCCTCCCTATAGTAGAAAATTAATTCTTACCTGCTCATAAAAATAGAGACCATCGTTGATAGTTGAGGCAAGCTCGTTTGACATAGGCTTAGTTTTTGCCAAGCCAGAGTTTACATCTTTATCCATCCTAATATCCTGCAAATAGTTAGATTTGACAAAAGAAAATATTTCCCTGAGAGATAATTAGCGAGAGTATAATTTAAATCTAGAAGAACAAAACTCAATTAGGAAACTATGGTCATCACTGAAAAAATAAATCATGATATCCTAAACTACAAGAAATAGAAGTAGCAAAAATTTTTTACAGATGCTTTCTAAAACCATTAGGTTTAATTGAAACCTTGTAAAAGTGACCGCAATATCCTCATTTTTTTTGAACTATCTGTGATCGATTTTATGAATCCTGTATTGCTAACGATGGATCTGAGAGTTGAAAGCACTGATAACACAAAATTAAGGAAATAATTGTGCATACCCCAAGCTATATGAAATTTTGGGAACTTCCCTTGATAAATTACTAAATTAACAAAACTAGTAAATTAACACTTACAATACTATAATTGGGACAACAAAGGGCACTTGAAAAAAAGGGACAACACCTCGGCATTATTGCTTTGTCAATGAAGTAGTTAAACATTCACAATTAAAGAAAAGTAACTAAATGGAAGACAATATTGTAGATTTAAATCATACCGATTATGTAACAAATTGTCCTCTATTTGGCTCATTATCCTGGTCAAAACCGACCAAAAAAGCATAGACCAAAAAAGTAGCTATCAAAATAAAGTAAATTTTCACAATGGGTCAACAATTCAAGACATGCTGCAAGTTGTATGATGCGCCTACAACAATAATCATTCAGGAAAAATTTTGTTTTTTTGCTTAGACTTTAGATCCAAGGATGGGATAAGGAAGGGTGCCACCTCAAACAGGAAAAGAATAGAGGTCAAGATTCTGTACTAATATGATAGGTATGTTGTTGGTCTGGTAAGATTGACAAAAAATCAACCTGATTACTTTTGGTTCCATTTACAAATAAGGCAAAAAAATTATGAATCCCAAATGAAATAAGGGAAAAGGACCCTTTGGTGAAACATGCTTCTTTCCATTTTAGCTTATTTATTACAAATTTTCCAACTTTTCACAAGTAATTTTAAATTGTATCTTTTTATTTATTTTTAAAGTGTCATCATGCAGGCAAATTTTTTTTGAGTTTTGTATTTGGTGTGATAAAAAATTTGCGAAAACAACAAACGAAAGATGTCATGTCGTTCCAGGGTATGGGAAAAACCCAAGCTCGACTACTTGGATTCAATACTATATATAAGAGAAAAAAACATTGGTGAAACATCATCTTTCCAATTTTATCCTTCTTTGTTACAAATATCCAATTTTCTTAAGTGATTTTAATTTGTATGTTTTTGCTTAACTTTAAAAAGTGTGTCATCATGTCTGCAAGTATCGGGGCATGGGGGAAACTCAAGCACGACTGCTTGTGTTCTAAACTATATATAAGGGAAAAAGAACATATGGTGAAACATTCATTTTTCCAATTTTACCCTTATTTATTACAAATTTTTTTATTTTCCTTAAGTGGTTTTAATTTGTATGTTTATATTTAACTTAAAAAGTGTGTCAATATGTCTGCAATATCTGTTGAGTTTTGTATTCAGCGTGACAAAAAAGTTTGCAGAAACAGAAAACGAAGGATGTACTGTGGCGTCAGGGCACGCGGGAAACCCATGCATGATTGCTTGTGTGTGTGTAGAGAGAGAGAGAAATTTGGTTTAACCTTCTGAACTTCGTGGCATTAAGAGCGGTGGGCCGGCTGTTCTCAACGCGGTGAGCGGGAGGGTAATAAATTGATAGTTCACCTCCTCGATACTATGTAAAATTCAGGAGTTTTACATGCAATTGCCCATTTGCTATTTCTATTTAATATTTCTACTATAGTGTACTATTTAATTCGGTTTTAAAATTAAATTTTTTTTCATTTATTTGGCTGGAAATTATTGTTTCCTATTTATTAGGTGTGTAAGATTCAGGGTCTGTTTGGCGCAGCTCTGGCGGCTGGAGAATCTCTTTTCTAGCCGTCAGAGCTGTTTTTTCTGTGTTTGGGACAGCTCCTTATGAAGAGCTTTTCGTAAATCTGGAGCTGTTTTGCAGCTTTTCGGAAATCCCTCCCCCCCAGCTTCTGCTCCCGCAAAATAGCTTTCTCTCTCACAGGTTTTGGAATCTACCGGCCCCAACTTTTCCAATTCTTCCTGCAACTCGTGGGAGCCGACGGATCTCGCCGGAGCTGACACATCTCGCCGGAGCCGACGCTCCCTCCTCCCGCTCTGGCTCTATTTCTTCAAAGCGCACTTCTGCACAGAACACCCAAACACTCTGCAGATTTTCAAAACTGCTCCCCAGAGATCTATTTTAAAACAGTTCTATCCGGACAGCAGCTTTTCAATCCGCCAGAGCTGTCCCAAACAGACCCTCAGAGTACAATGGAAGTTTCTATTGAATTATTGGCCAAATCAAAAGTTAAAATCTATTTTATTTGGGTTGAGTTTTGAACATGTAATATATATTATTTATTTACAAGCAGCTGTGCACAGGGCTCCCTGTGCAATAGCGCGGCAGTATACCCACCGTTGTGTCTCGTGAAAAGTTGTCTCGGCAAATATAAAATTTCGGGGCACGGGGAAACCCATGCACGATTGCTTGTGTGTGTGTGTGTGTGTGTATAATGTGAGTTTGTGTAATTACCAGGACATTGGAACCACTCCTTTTTTGAAATTACCAATAACTTATGATATGAATATACAATATTAATTTTTAGTGCAATAAGTTGTACGTTATAGATTATGAGAGACTGAGAGAGATGCACTCTTATTGTATGTTAATTGAAGAGGGGTTTCTTGTTAACATAAAAGATAAACCCAAAGAGAAGATTATGATATTTTTAAAAGGCAAAGGAGATCCGGTAATTACGCAAACTTCTTATATGATTAATGTGATTAAAACATACTGAAAGGAACAAAATAGTATTCTTGGATTTCAATTGGTAATTATGATTTGTGTTGTGTGGTCATGCTAAGTTGTAATGGGGATCATGTCACTCCTGTTAGGATCTACTCGCGCCAACCTCAGAATAAGTGACGATCAGGACCGCTCATCACGAACGGATCGCTCATCAAAACATTTTTTGTTTTTTTTTTTACTTTTTTCATTTCATTTTGTGTGTTTCGGGGGTTACAACGAACTGAACATCATGACCGTTCGTTATCCCTCTCTAGTCTATAAACAAGTGCAGAGGCCACATCGATGGTTATTGAAAGTTAGAGCAAAGAAGCCTTCTTTTGAGCATCCGATGCCGAAGCCGGAACTCCAAGTGCGAAGCTTCAAACCCCTTTATCATCCCATATAGCAGTCGGCCACCACTTTCCCCACCCCCATTCAAAACCGAGAGACCCCTCCCCTTACTAGCCAACTGATCCAGATCGACAACTTTTGGATCATCGGATGGACAATCGAAGACCGTGATCGCGACCGGCTCTATTTTTCATATTTTTTTTGTATTTTATTTTTGTTTTTCTGACTAGCATTTTCAAAGTTTGGTTAAATTATCCATCGGGTAATCGTAGCCATCGGATAGCTTTAACCTAATTCTCTCTTCCCACATATTTCACTAGCCTCCACATGAGGAAGCATCATGGGTTTGGTTTCCAAAAGAGGAACCGTTCGGATCCCGCTCGGTGCGACGTCGGGCGTTCGGTGTGACGTCGAACCTCTTTTGCCGCCTCTTGCCACCTTCCACCGCCCCTAGTAGTGTTCTACCAGTTATTCCGCCCCTCCCAACCTCAAATCCGAACATCCTATCCCGCACATCTACACTCCAAAATACATCCCCCAACACTCCACCGCAGCAGGCCATCCTCTCCTCCGATTTCAGTATTCCACCCCCCCCCCCCACTCAAAAAATACACCATTTAGCACCTCCCCGTTGTTACACCATGCTGTCCAGCCCCATTCCATAGCCAATTCCACTCCCAAACACCATCTTGAAGCCTCTTCAGCCCACCTCCATTTCCACATCAATACTCATATATCCACTCCAATGCTTCCCCAACAACATACCTGCATTTTTCCCTCATTCAACAGCCCTCCCAGTCCACCGAAGAGCCACCAACCCTCTCTGAAACCCTCCACAGCAGTATTCTCATCTTCGGCAGCCACTGCCTCCACCGGCATCCATTACTTGGTGAGCTTTTACCTTCTAGTGTTCATTTCTTCGCATAGTATGGATAGCTTGTATTATTAGTAATACTTGATTTGAACTAATTTGATTTTTGTATCTCTTTATTGACATGCAAAAAATATTCTCTTCGCATTTTAATTTCAGTGCACTCTCAATTAACTTGTAATTGTTGTCTGCCCACTTTTATTGCAATATTTGTAATCAATTGTCCGCTTGCACGAGATTTTAAAATTTATTTATTTAATTAATTGTGTCGGAAAATATTTGCAAGATTGAGTCATTGCATGCGCATCACATTAGAGTTATCATTCACTAGTTCATTGAATTGTGCGCATGTACTTATTTGCATCATCATTTTAGGGTTCGTCGTCGGTCAATTACATTCATCACATGTTCACGTGTGTTGCCTTTAGGGTTAGGGCATCATAAGTCCATATCCTATAGATTTGTCCTGCGTTTCCAACCCTCCTTTCTCCCTCCCCACAACCACCAATCGGCCCCACCATTTCCCCACAAAATCTCCAATTAGCTCCTTGACGCGGGACGGTCTGGTGTGAAAATAGGTTGTGCTGACACGCTAATGAATTCCTAAGTGAACGTGTGGAATGACTACGATCAAACCCAATATAACTCATGCAAGCATGTAATTAATTAATCCAAAAATAAAATAAAAGCAATTATAATTATATAATTTAGCAGGTGTACACAATGTGACTTTCGATAGTTTTTCGGCACACAAGCAAAATCATGTTTGTCGTCACAAGTGGTGATTTCCACTACAACTTTGCACAAATAACTTTTATAAAACTAACAGAAATGAAACAATGGCACTATCGATTACAAACTCCAAGAAAGCATAGCATGTTCATCTATAATTTAACATAGAAAAATACAACACAATATATTTTGAATTAATTAATTACATGTTTCATTGGGTTTGATCGCAGTCATTCCACACGTCCACTTAGGAATTCATTAGAGTGTCGGCACAACCTATTTTCACACAGTGTGACTTTCGATAGTTTTACGACACACAAGCAAAATCACATTCGTCGTCACAAGTGGTGATTTCCACTACAACTTCGCACAAATAACTTTTACAAAACTAACAGAAATGAAACAATGGCACGATCGATCGCAAACTCCAAGAAAACATAGCATGTTCATCTATAATTTAACATAGCAAAATACAACACAATACCATAAATACTCACAATCATGAGGATCTGGTGGCGGCGACTAATGAGGCTCCACGAGATGAAGGATATAGCGGTAAAGAAACCATCAATTTTAGATCTAGTTGGAGTTAGGGGAGGTGCAGTTTGAAGGATAAATGAATGGGGCTTGTGGTTGGGAGAAGGTGAGGGTGCACTGTTGCTGGTAGGGAGGGTATGATTTTGCTGGAGGATACACGACAGGGGAAGAAGAGGGGTTGTTAACAGACGTAGATGGGGATGTTGTTGCGGTGGAGAAACGAAGGATTGGGTGGTTGTTGCGGCTTGATTGATGGAGTCGACGACGGTTGGCGGAAGTGGATTCGATGGTGACTGACGGGATTGAAGAACAGAGGAAAAGGGGACGGAAGCCGTCCAGAAGACTGGACGTTGTCTTCGACCGGCTAGATGAGAGAGAGCAGGGCGGGATGCAGTGTTAAGGGCTTCGTTCAGCAGTGGAGATCGCCAAAGGGTAGTGGCTAGAGGATTTTGTGCGAGGAAGAAGATGATGAACAGGGACGAATCGTGCGGGTTTTTTTTGATGAATAGTGGCGGTTTAGAAAAGGGTTCGTGGGAAGCTGAGGCGTCGCATCCCGGGCTCGCGACGTCGCACCCCGAAGATTGTCATATTTGGATTCTCTCACAAAACTCAGGAATGACTGAAAATCTTAACATCAGCCCCTATTTATAACGAGAGGGGACGGTTGGGAACCAGGCGTAAACGGCTTCAAACGTCTATTACGCCCAGTGTCCTAAAAAAATAAATTCAACTCCAAAAAATATAAAAAATACATATGAAACGAAAAATGACTCTCTGGACATGCTCGCGGTCTCGGATCGCCGATCTGATCAATGCATCTCTTCCAAATATGCAAAAACAGGTCCCGCCGAGTGGTGGCCCGATCTTCATTGAACACGAACATGCAGTCGATCCCCATCGCTCCTTCCCCTCCATCACCAAAACTTCCAGCAGGCAGCCTTCATTTTCCCATCACCACAAACAGCCAGCTACCCCATTCACACCCCCCCCCCCAAACCACCAGCCGATTACCCCATTCAACCCCCACCCCTCAAACCAACGGCGACAACCTCAAAACTCCCCGTACCCCTCCCTAAACTTGACCACAAAAACCTCCACATTTTCTTTCATTTTTATTTTTCTGGCGATTGTCGGGAAACACTACCATCCACCTCCCTCGAACCCCTCCGATCAGTCACCACCCTCCTGCAACCACGATAACTCTCAAACCACCTCCCCACTATCCCGCTAACTCCACCCTCGTAAAATTTAGGCTACTACCACTAATTTTCTCCATATCTCACATTCCCCAACCTCCCCTACCAACCCCTCTAAATCTCACGTGGATTCATTTACTTATCCCCCAACCAAATCCACCATTTCCCCCAATCAACAATCGGTCACATCACCCACATCCAACCCAAATCCCCATTTAAAATCCAGCAGCCTGCAGCCTCCCTACATCCTCCACAGCCCACATCCAGTGCCCAGTTTCTGTTTAAGGTGATCGGCATTGCCTCGAGCTGCTGGAATTAAATTTCAAAAAACAATTCCCTGCCCCACAGCCCTCTCTTGTCCCTTTAATCCCTCCCTGCTGCTGTCAGGGCATTACAGCAAGCTGCCAGTGATTCGGCGTGCAGTCCTCTGTATTCCAAAGCCCTCCACCCTCTTGCCAACCTTCACCCCCTCTGTTTCCCATCTCCATTCATACCAGCAGCAGAAGTAACCTACTTAGAGCCTTCAGAAAGGTCCATTCCAGTATTATATGTTGTCCAGCAGTTTGAACTATCACTGGAGGCCTAGATACAACCCTGGGTCACACTTCTGGCCTCCCGAAGTCCTCTAGATAGTCATCCATGCTCCCCTACTTCTGAATTGAGTAAGCTTCCTAGTTTGTAATAGCTTATTTTGTGTTGAATTATGTGCTAGTTCTCTATTTTGAAACTTTTTATGTTTCGTTTGATTGAGTTATTTGATTACGAGCTCTCTTGCATTTATACAATTTCACACATTTCCTTGTTTGTTAAGTTTTAAGTATTATACTCAATCTTATATTTTGATTTATAAAAACATTAGTATTGCAAGTTTAAAATTCGTCAGAACTGTGTCTACAAATAGAAACTACCCCTAATATAAATTAAACCTCGCCTGCAATGAAAAGGATTTTTGTTATATTTCAGACAGATTTTCTTATGAAAATCTTACGAGCGTGGAAGTAGCATTCTATCAGCAAAATCTGCCATATTCAAGAAGAATGGCTTTTTATAAAACGTCAAAAATGACCGGAAAAAACTGCACATAAAACATTTCCCTACATCATCAGGTATAAAACAAAAGAATTGATATAAATGAATCGAAGGTCATCAAATATTTATCAAAACTTGTAATGGATGCTTTGCATCCCTATAAGCTCCTCTTGAGAAAATTAGGAATCCCAAATTTCTCAAATCAGTGCAGGTTGAAACATTATTTGTAAGCAAAAAATAACTTTGATTCAGTATTTCAATAGAAAAATAAGCCAACAGAAGCTAAGATACTGGCCCTTCCCTTTAAGGATCACGTAGGAAAATGAATCAAAGAGAACGCCTTCAATAATACAAAACTCCATGTTTAAAAATTTATCGTATAAAGTAAAAAAAGGATTTGCATGCCAACAATACTTTATTTAATGCATTTACTCATATCAAATAATTTGATTCATGCAACCACAAATTAAACAATGTCCATTCCGAATATGCATAAATTTTAAATTATATATACGAGAATGGATATGGCAGGCATGTCACTACCTTAACCTGGGTGACAATAATAAGCCTCTGCAATTCTTGATCATTAACACCTGGTTCATCTTCCTCATCATCAATTCTGCTTAAACAAAGTAAGGGAGCTTAAGAAAGTAAAACTTTTATGGGAATAGTAAATCATTACAGCATATTTTAAAAAATTCTGAGATAAAATAATGAAAAATAACTCATTTAAAAAAACAATAATAAGTTCTCAAACTCAAAACAGATTTCCTAATCCCATTTAATCATTCATGCAAATTATTTATATTATTATTTGTTTCCATTAAATTCTACATGTGAGGGTGAGTATAAGAGATTTATTGCTAGACCCTTTGAATAATATACAAACATCTACAATGGGTTTCTAAACTAGAATTCAGTTTACGCACATACCATGTAATAATTTTCATCCAAAAAATGAAACTATCATTCAGCTTGGTTAAAAACGTGAGACTAGAATCAGCTGTTGGAACAAAAATCATCCATATTTCATGGCCATGGGTAGCACTAACACCATTTTGTCCACTTTTATCAGGATACTGTGAATTTATTTTGCATCAGCACAATGCGAGATATTGACATTCAAAGGCAAAATTTCACAAACACAATGTAACTTGAAGCCATTCCTAGAACTACAAAAACAATTCAATTTTCAAGGAATTTATCAAAATCAACAGTAACATGGCAGTGCAGTCCACCAAAACTAATCAACATTCCAATTCGAAGCTAAACTGGAAAAAAAATGAAATCATGATCGCTAAGTCAAAAGCTCCACTTCTCATTGGTGCGGGATAAAATTCCATTCTGGGAGAAAATAAACATATAAACTGGAACAAAGAATAAAAAGGGGGCAAAATAAGGAAGGAATAGTTAATCACTATGGCGTATATTGCATGGGGACAGGGACGGGATACGAGATACGATGTGATACAAATACAAAAAACATGATTTTCAAAACAACAACACTCAAGCCTTTATCCCACTATAGTGGGGTCGGCTATATGAATCCTTTGTCGCCATTGTGTCCTATCAAAAAACTAAGATAAAAATATGTTTTTTGAAAATTTTAATTATTTAAATCAAAGTACAAATTAATGTGAAGACAAGTGTGATATTCACGTCTTATTCCATTTTTTAATCATAATATCTCACATATCATCATATATTAAATGAAAAAAAAAGGTTTGTGTCATAAAATCGTATCATATCCTAAATATGAGTCATGAATAAAAGTATGTAATCGATTTAATCCCACCACTTATCATTTTACAATTTCTCTTTCACATATCTTTCTTTGTCACAATCGCAAAATACATAATTTTGGGGCATTTTTAAGTACACTCAGACATATCTGGTAATATTTGAAAGTTTGTGAGTGTTTGAATTTGTTTATCTAAAATTAAAAGAAAACGTTTTGAGAGTTTCAGGGATGAATTTCCTAGAGTTTTCGAGAGTGACTCTGAAACATTTTGGATCAGATATGCAAGGGCATTGTAAGTATTTATGATTCATAGGCAATGGCAGATTATAGAAAGCTAAGGTAGATAATAAAGCAGCCAAAGTAATGTACCACACCAAAATAACAGAAGTCAAGAGTACGTAATAAAGAGAAGGATAGCAGCAATCACATATGGCGCTCAAAAAACTAGGTAAGACCACAAGAGTGATCACATTCTGCAAGCTAGCAATGGGTTATGGATATGTTTGTTTGGACAATCTAACTTCATTTTGGAGGAATAAACCACCAGAGAAATGTGTTTGTTAAACCTCCATTTGGGAGCTCTAGTGTGATGGGAAGATCAAAAACACCACTTTGAGCTCAAGTTCTCAAAGCAGTGAGAGAGCTCCATTTTCCACTGGAACCACCGACACCACTCTCCCAAATGAAGCCTATCATGGATGCAGGAATACATCTGGCCGGGCAAAAAAAAATCCTCTGTACTGACAGCAGTCTCTGCACTTCTTATCTCAAAGTAAACAACTGTGATATTACAAAGACCAAAGCATTCCATCTGGACGCTAGCCAACCAGTAATTGAGAATAAACAAATAGGGAAGATAGCACACTTAACTCCAGCTACTCAATTCTTTCTCTTGATTGGGCTTCGCCATTCTATTCCAAGGTATGGCCATTACAGAGGGAATAAGTATACAAGCACAATCCAAAAGCAGGTCGGAAGTATTAACTGCTTACTAGTTAAATCTTATCTTCTCTTGGATAATAAAAACATCACATGGGCAAAACAAGCCACTATAACACTTTTATTTGATTCAAATGAGATAGGAGAACTTCCTCTACAAAAATAGTATCAAGTGTGTATAAAGAAGCAAAAATTCATTCAGGAAAAAGGAGAAAGATGCAAAAAAAAGCCTGATAAAAGAAGATAAATAGGTCAAATAGTGGACCATAGAAGTATGCAAGCGAAACAGATCACCAAAGCTTATGCATAAAAACAAAAATATGGAAAGAAAAGATTGCAAAGGCTCAAACGGAAAAAAAATACGGAAAAAGGTTCACCAAAATGGAAACAAATGGATTACTTGTTTCAAACAATTCGTGAACTCGACCAGAAAAATTGTGACATAGTTTTAGAAAAAAAATTATATAAAGCTTTGTTAAAGAAAAGTTATTTTTCAGATCACAAGATATACAACAGAGCCTTGTCAATGTTTATAGAAAAAAGAATAAAAGACGAACTAATTAAGATATATTCTCTGCTAAATCTTTCAAATAAGTTTTCTTAGTTAAGTTTCATGATGACCTATAAGAATGCACATCAACTACAATGTAATGGAATGTTTGGATAACATTATAAAATAGATTGTGATAGGAAGAAGAGGGAGGAGAGAAAACTAAGAGAAGACTAAGGAGAAATTAGGGTTAGAGAGGAGGAGAAAGAGAAATACTTTGATAATGATGTGCATAACCCCAAGAGAGGGGGCCCCGGGCATAAATATACCCAGGCACAAGAGAGGGCCGGCCAGCCCCCCAATGGGGCTGAACCGGATAGGCTCAGCCCCCACCGCCGCCTTTTAGATGGAGGGGGCTGAACCGGATGGTCCAGCCCCGTTTCCGCTCGCCGTCTTCTTCCGCCTACGAGCGTAACTGCGTCAAAAGAACTGTGTCATGTTCGGGGGCGTAACATTCTCCTCCCCATCAAGAACCAACTTGTCCTCAAGGTGGTAGTCCGGGTAGAACTCCTGGAATTCCAACAGATCAACCCAAGAATTGTGTGCCTCAGACAGGTGCTTCCATTTGACAAGGAGTTCGGGGCGGTACTCGGTGCCCCGTTGTTTCCACTTGAGCATCAGGATATCCTCGGGAAGTGGCAGCAGTTCGCCCGCGACCGTGGCCTCGGGAAGAAGGGTGCTCACTGCCACATTGTCGCCGATCTTCTGCTTCAATACGGACACATGGAAGGTCGGATGAATGTGTGACCCAGGGGGAAGGGCCAAGGTATAGGCCACCGGCCCCACCCGACGTAGAATTCGAAAAGGCCCGCAGTAGAGAGGGGCTAGTTTCTGGTTCGACCAACTGGCCACTGACACCTGCCGGCAGGGGCGGAGCTTGAGGAAGACGTCATCGCCTACAACAAACTCCCGGTCCTTGCGATGCTTATCGGCCTGGGCCTTCATGCGATCCTGTGCGGTACGGAGATTTGCCCGGAGAAGGACGAGAGTGCGGTACCTATCGCGGAGAGCCCGATCCACTGCTAGTAAAGTTGTGTTGCCTGGTTCGTAGCTGCTTAAAGAAGGCGGGGGGAGACCATATACGGCCTCAAATGGAGTCATTTTGTTGAAGGAATGATGGGATGTGTTGTAACAATATTCTGCCCAATGAGCCAGTTGGCACTGGTCCGCGGCTCGTCCATCACAAAACAACAGAGGTATGTTTCCAGCCCCCGATTGAGAACCTCTGTCTGGCCATCCGTCTGGGGGTGATTCGCCGAGTTGAAGCGGAGGCAAGTGCCCTGTAAGCGAAAGACCACCCGCCAAAAGTTGTCCACGAAGAGCGGGTCCCGGTCGGAAATGATGGCACTCGGGACGCCGTGAATACGGACAATCTCGCGGACGAAAAGATCGGCGACGGACTCGCCAGTGTACAGATGACTGAGAGCCAAGAAGTGGTAATATTTGGAAAGCTTGTCAACCACCACCAGGATGACTGTCTTGTCCTTCGACTTGGGCAGCCCGTCGATGAAATCCATGGACACGGTCTACCAAATATGTTGTGGAATCTCCAAAGGTGTGAGGAGGTCGACGGATGAGGTCGTCTCGTGCTTCTGACGTCGGCATATCTCACACTGCTGCACAAACCACTGGATGTCGTGTCGTAAGCCTTGCCAAAAAACATTGGTCTGTGCACGCTGGAGGGTCCGGAGTATGCCCGCATGGCCGCTGATCGGGGAGGAGTGAAACTCATGCATCATAACTGTCTTCCAAGTGGAGTGTGGCGGAATGACCACCTGGTTCTGATAGTATAGTCGGTCGTTTAATAGCTGGTAGCCTGGTGTAGTAGGCTGGCCCTGACGGAGAGCCTCCACTATGGCCCGGAGTGTAGGATCCCGCAAGACCTCCTGAATATCATCCAGAGAATCGAGCAGAGGCCCGGAAATGTGGGCGCAGGTGCCTTCTGGTAGACGGGATAGAGCGTCGGCCACCACATTCTCCCTCCCTTGTCAATAGAGAATCTCATAATCGTAGCCCAAAAGTTTCGTCACCCATTTTTGTTGTAGAGGGGAAGAGACCCGTTGATCCAGAAAGTGCTTCAAGCTTTGATGATTGGTGCGGATCTTTAAATGTCGTCCCAACAAGTAAGCCCTCCACATGGCGACTGCATGAATAATTGCTAGCATCTCCTTCTCATACGTAGAAAGCCCCAACGTGTGGGGTGCTAATGCCTTGTTGTAGAAGGCAAGTGGCCGGCCCTCTTGCATCAACACCGCGTCAATCCCAACGCCGGACGCGTCGGTTTCCAATACGAACTCCTTGGTGAAATCCGGGAGGACGAGGACCGGGGTAGTCGTCATGGCCCCCTTAAGAGCCTGGAATGCCGCTTCTGCCTCAGTCGACCACTGGAAGGCGTCTCTTTGCAACAGTTGTGTCAGTGGCCGAGCGATCTTGCCATAATCCTTTACAAAGCGTCTGTAGTACTCCGTGAGGCTCAGGAACCCCCGTAATGCTCGGACCGTTTGAGGACGAGGCCAGGATAACATGTTGTCGATCTTCTTGGGGTCCGCCTTGATCCCGCAAACGGAGACCACATGGCCTAGGTACTCCACCTCTCCTTGCCCGAACGAACATTTGGACTGCTTAGCATATAGCTGGTGTTGGCGGAGGTGGGAGAAAACGTGCTCAACATGGGTCAGATGCTCCTCCCAACTGGTGTTATAGATGAGAATGTCATCAAAAAAGATCAACACTGACTTGCGGAGAAGAGGCCGAAAGATCTCGTTCATGACTGTTTGGAACGTAGACGGGGCATTGGTGAGCCCGAAGGGCATCACCAAGAACTCATAGTGGCCATCGTGCGTACGGAAGGTCATCTTGTGAATGTCCTCCTTGCGCATCTGAATATGGTGGTAGCCCGACCTGAGGTCGAGCTTGGTGAAGAGGCGAGCGCCGTGTAGCTCGTCTAATAATTCTTCGATCAGCGGAATAGGGAACTTGTCTTTGATAGTGGATGCGTTCAGACCGCAATAATCTGCGCAAAAGCACCATGTGTCGTCCTTCTTTTTCACTAAAATGATAGGGGAGGAGAAGGAGCTGATGCTGGGGCGGATAATCCCTGCGGTAAGCATTTCCCGAACGCTGAGGTCAATCTCAACCTTCTGGACGTACGGGTAGCGGTATGGTCGGATGTTGGTAGGCTCGGCACCTGGCTTAAGCTCGATATGGTGATCTCTGAATCGCGAAGGGGGAAGTGAGCGGGGTACTGAGCCAACAATGCCGATATCGGAGTACTGAGCCAACAATGCCTATATCTGAGTGGGTGCAACGGGGAGTTCCGGGGGTGCCGGCACGACTCCCATAACTACTGTCATCAGGCTTCTTTGACCCTCCAGTTGTTTCGAGCTTCGAAGGGATATTTCCTTCATTGGAGATGATTTAAGGCTGTCCAGACAATACTGTCGTTCGTGCTGTAAGAACTCCATCGTCATCTGATCTCAATCAAAAGTAACACGTTGAAGCTGTTGCAACCACTGAACCCCAAACACCATGTCGGATCCCCGAATGGGTAGAAGATAGGCATCTGTACGCCCTGTGTACCCCTGTAACCACAGCTCAACCCCTCTCATGACGCCTTCACACTGTAGCTTGCTTCCATCGGCCACCACAACGTGGAAGGAGGCCCCCTTATCAATCGTGTGTCCCACCTTTTCTGCCACCTTGGGATGCATGAAGTTGTGGGTGCTCCCGCTATCCACCAGAATCATCACCTTCTCCCGGCTAATCTTTCCCGCAATCCGCATCGTGAGGGGGGATTGCATCCCTCCATGGCGTGTAGGGACACCCCGAGCTCGGTCAAGTCCAAATCCTCCTCCAACTCAGTCTCGAAGGCTATCTCGGCGAACACATCCACATGGAGCATGAACACCTGCATCTTCTGACATTTGTGCCCGGGCGCAAACTTTTCATCACAGTTGAAACATAGGCCCTTCACTTTTTGTGCTTGCAGTTTGTCCCACGATAGACGTTTCACGGTCGGCTTGTCGGCCGCCTGTGGCTCCCTGCGAGCGGCCGTAGGTACAGTACCCGTCCTCCCCGTGGTGCAGAAACGTTGTCGGTTGAATCGCTCTTCCTGAATACGGGCTAGACTGATTGCAAGATTCAGACTGCGGGGCATGTATGCTCGGACCTCATCCCGTAGATGCTCCTTCAGCCCGGAGACAAAACAGCTGCGCAACGTTTTCTCTTCCCAGTGCACCCGATTGACTAATTTCTCGAACTCGGTCTGGTACTCTGTCACTGTTCCTGTCTAATGTAACTTGTGCAAATGAGCTTCAAAGACCTCATACTCAGGTGGACTGAACCGTGCGGTGAAACCGTCCACAAAATCAGCCCAGAGCACATAGTCTCTGCTCCGTAGAAACCACTGCGTCCACTGAAAGGCGTCTTCCTCCAGGTGGAAAGAAGCCAGCTGCACGCCTACACCCATTGGGTATCCGGAACTTCTTGGTAACTGAAAAAAAGCTCGATCTTCTGCACCCACTATAAGGCATCCCCTCCTTTGAACTTTGGAAAATTCATGTGCGTGAGCTTCGGAGGCATGTAAGCCCGTGGAGCGACTTGCCCTTGCCTGTTCCATGTCGGTCGCCTCTGCTCCATAGGGCCAACGTATGCACGTGGGTAGCCATGGTGTGGTGGCCCCGGATACCCCTGATGAGGTTGGCCGCCCCAAGGAGCCCCGGTTCCCAATCCCCCGGGACGGCCCACGCCATTGGGCGGGGGTAAAATCCCCCCCGCACCTCCAGCCCCCGCACTCAGCGGCTGTTCCGGATCCCCTTGCTCGTCGTTGATCCGACACCACGACGGTGGTGCCTCGGTGCCGCCCGTTGCCCCGTAAGGGGCGGATCCCCCTGCTAGAGGAGCCCCTCACCCCCCCCCCCCCAAGCCGCTGCCACCCAGCTGCCCCCCGATCCGGCGGATCCGGAGCCCGCGTGACCAGCGCCAGTCCCCGCGCGGAACGGATCAACCGACCCGGCCGTTTCCGCAACCTCTTCATGCGTCGGTGATTTCCCCTTGAGTAGGGTTTTGAGTTCTTCCATACAGACATCAAACCGCTCTTCCAACCATTGCGTGAACGCCCTCATCTCTTCTTCGATCTCTTCTTCGATGGCGGAAACCAAATTCGTCAATCCGATGTAGTTTTCCTCTAGGGTTTCCAAATGATTGATTTCTTCTTGCGAGCGTGTGTTCACCTTGATGAGAGGACGAATCCTCTGATACCAAATGATAGGAAGAAGAGGGAGGAGAGAAAACAAAGAGAAGACTAAGGAGAAATTAGGGTTAGAGAGGAGGAGAAAGAGAAATACCTTGATAATGATGTGCATAACCCCAAGAGAGGGGGCCCCGGGTATAAATATACACGGCCACAAGAGGGGGCCGGCCGGCCCCCCAATGGGGCTGAACCGGATCGGTTTAGCCCCCACCGCCGCCTTTTAGATGGAGGGGGCTGAACCGGATGGTTCTGCCCCGTTGTCGCTCGCCGTCTTCTTCCGCCTACGAGCGTAAGTGGGCCCAAAGAACTGTGCCATGTTCTGGGGCGTAACAGATTGTCTACTAATTAAAATATTAAAAGCTTTGTGGCCAGTATGCTGTTCCATTTTCTCTAATGTTGAGACCCTTAATGCAACTGCTTTCTAGCAATACATGAACACAACCTTAAAAATGACAGCCTAAAAAAAAAAGAAGAATTCTTTAAGCATTGTTAAAGAACATTTTTTTCTTCCAAACCTTAAAGATAAAAAGCAGATCTTTCTGAAAGCATAAAATGGTAAAAGAAAATTAAAAAAATATGACAAAATATCTAAAGCTAGAATTTTTGCTTAATCTTTCAAATAAATATTTGGAATGAAACTACAAGGAAAGACATGATGTACTTGGGCATTAGTTAGATTACGACTAAAGATAGGGCACAATGGTGACAAAGGATCCATATAGCCCACCCCATTATGATGGGATAAAGGCTTAAGGGTTGTTGTTGTTGTTGTTTCAAATAAATATTTACTAATTAGGCTGCATATTTTCCTATGAGAATGCAGACCAGCTGTAAGCTGCAATTTAACATAATCTTCAGATTACACTATAAAAGAGATATTTCTAGTAATCTGAATATTTAAATACTTGTGATCTACCATTTTATCTTACGTTGAAAGCTTTATAAGACAATCCCTTTCACATCAATAATAACTAATAAGCCTCAAAAAGAAAACTATCAACAAATCATCCAATAGAATTCTTTAGCAAAATTTTACTCATGGTTTGCTTTATGAACAGTAATTTCCCATTTGTTCTTGTAGACAGAGTTAAATATATTTTGTCCCCGTTAACTCCAGCATGACACAATTTCTTTTTAATCGTTTTGTACAGGCTGCCGTTTGTGATCGGGTATGAGGACGATCAAGGGAGAAGTCCCGTAGGAGTTCGACGTGATCCTTCTTGGGCCTCCTCAAACCTATCTCGTCGGCGAGGATGAGCACGAAGGGGAAGCGTGCGAGAGGGGCGTGCGGTAAACAAGAACCCGTTGGTTAGAGTGTGAGATAGGCAGAACGAGAGAGAGAGAGAGAGAGCTTAGATAATACTTTCCATAATGCAAACCAAACCACCCCCCCCCCCCACACACACACACAAACACTATAACCGATTGGGGCTCAAACAAGTCAAGGAGTTCCCAAATACAAGATAAAATGCGAACACCGAAATAAAGATACATGGCTATGAAATAAAAGATAACATGAGTAGGCGTTGGACTGCTTGTGCATCGTAGTGCAACGGATGTACGTTATCCCCCATCATGAGTCCGTAACATACCCACCCACGTCGACATCAAGTTTATCCTCAAGCTTGCCATGGAGTTGTGGGCGCAAGTGTACCAAGGGCTCAGGTGGTGATACCCCCACGAAAGGCTTCAGCTGCGACCTGCGAGATGTGGAACATGTCGAGGAAACTAGCATCGGCCGGTAGTTGGAGACAGTATGCCACCTCGTCGATGCGCTGTAAAATCTCAAACGGCCCATAGAACATGGAGCGCAGCTTGTGGTAAGGGCTCTTGGCGATGGTCAACTAGCGGTAAGGATGGCATTTTAGCCACCTAATACCTTGGGGTAAAGAATAACTTGCTGTGTCCCCGATTGTAGGCGGTCTCCATGAATTCAAAGGACTGTAGAAGGCGTTCGTGGGCTAAGCTGAGGATCTGATCATGATTTTGTAGTTCGCTATCAATGGTGAGCGATCAAGCTGAGGCGTTGATGTATGATAGGATGTGTTGTAACAGTATTACACCCATGGAAGTCACCTTGCACAGTCCTTCGTACAATCCCCTATAATGCAACAGAGGACATCTCTACTGTCTGGTTGACCACCTCGGTCTGCCCATTCGACTATGGATGTTATGCCGATGAGAGTGTAAGCTTGGTACTACATAGTACGAACAACACCTGCCAAAATAGTGAAGTAAAAATCTTGTCTCTGTCGGACACAATGCTCTCAGGAATGTCGTGCGGATGGAACACCTAGTCGAAGGTGTGTGCTACCCCATCTTCAGTAATAGGGCGACTCATGGTGATGAAATGTGCCCTCTTGGAAAATCTATCCACCCCCACGAAAATGACAGACCAGCCACGTGATGTGGGTAGCCCCTCGATGAAATCCATAGATATATCAGCTCATATATGTGTGCATATAGGAAGAGGATGGAGAAGCATGATCGACAGTAGGTGGGTGTCCTTGCTACATAGGCAGACGGGGCAAAGGGCGATGAAGTTCTGGACGACACGTTTGAGTTCCTTCCAAAATAATTCTGACTGGATTCGTTGAAGGGTCTTGTGAACCCCCTTCATGAATGGCGTCGTGAGTGCCCGTCAAAATATACAAAATCAATGGGGAGCAACCCGAAAGGTAGAACCGATACTAGTGGAGGATGAGGTCGTCCCAGGCGGGCCAATAAAGGTTGTAGATGTCGGATGTCGGGTTCATGTCAATTTGAGTTTGAAATGTCGGATGTCGGATTGCGGGGGATATATCGGGGATATTTTACAATGTCGGATTTTAATATTTAAATAAATCTGTTCATATATATTACATAGTTTTTATAAATATGTATAATTTTTATACATAATGTATGTTTATAAATTACATAATTAACATATATACAAATAGTGTATGTTTATAAACTACACAAGAAAGAGTCCTCGAGTGCAATAAACGAGATAAAGATCACCAAATGAGAGCTAGATGAGAAAGTAGTCGATACTAGACTTAGAGAGATGCACACAACAATTTATTTATGTTGGATCTCCTCAAAAGAGACAACCCAGTGCACAAAGCATACCTGTGCAGCAAAGGTCCGAGGAATGATCCCACCATAAGGGTGCAATGTAGGCAAACCTTACCCTGCATTTCTGCAAAATACTACTTCCAGGACTCTAACCCACGACCTCAAGGTCACACGACAACACCTTAACCAATGTTTGGTCTCTTCAAAAAATGAAAAAAATTTATAATACACTCAACGATATATCGATCGCGAAATATCGCCAGATATATCGGATTAAACGGATATATCGAGCGATATTTTCAAAAATAACATATTTGTTTAAAATATCGATGTCGTGGCGTTTTACCCCCAAAACCTTTATGTCGGCCGACATGCCGGACATGTCGGCTGTCATCTACAACACTAGGCTCAATACGAGGATAACCTCCCCTCTTCAATGTGGTGGAGAATCTCTAAGAGGATCGAGGTGTCTTAAATCTCCCGTCGCGGGCGATGTAGAACAGAAGATGTCGGTTAGGAAATGACCAATAGAAGTCTCTCCTAATGATTGCGGCGTGAGAGGGAATCAAAGGCCCGATTCAAGGCACCCGCCTTGTACTCTACCCAAAAATCAAAGCCCAGAAGTTTGTAGATCCAAATCTGTTGCAGGGCCATGGTGAAGCGTTGTTCCAAGAGATATATGAGGCTTAAGTGATCGATGTGAATAAAAAAGGAGCGTCCCCACAAGTGCGGCTGACATTGTTGGACGACTTTGGCTATCCTGATCATCTCTTGTTAGTAAACCTAAAGTTTTTGATGATGAAGCGTCGATCGACGACTGAAATATGTGAAGGGGTGGCCCCCCTATTAGACCACGGCGCCACAGCCTTGCCCCGAAGCGTCACACTCAACCTGGAACTCCTGTCTAAAGTATGGTATGTGAAATACAGGATCCGACACCAAGGCAATCGGAAGATCTCAAAAAGCAGTCGTTGCAGTGTCCCCGTGCGAAGGTTTGCCTCTTCAATAGGGAAAACAACAGTTGCAGTCACGTTGTACCCTTGGATGAAACACTGACAGTAGCCTGCAAGCACAAGAAACCACAGAGCACTTGTTGGGATTGAGGAAGGAGTCAATCAGTAAATTTTGAGGGGGTCGGCGGACACACTCGTACTGTCGACGATGTGGCCCAAGAAGGAGACTCAATCAGTCCATAAAGAACGTTTGGCCCACTTCAAGTAAAGCCAGTGGGCGTGAACCAGCTGAAATACTGTGCGTGGATGTACTTTGCAGGCCTTCCAAGTAGTAGTGTATACTAGGATATCGTCAAAAAAATAAGCACACAATGACGCAATAAGTTGTAGAATACCTCGCTCATGAGCGCCTAAAAGGTGGACGGAGAGTTGGTGAGCCCAAAGGGAAGCGTGAGAAAATCAAAATGTCCAGGGTGGGTGTGGAAAGGGGTTTTCTCCACATCTGATGGCGTCAAGCGCATCTGTCCAATTTGGAGAAGTATCTGGTGATGTGCAACTCGTCAAGCAACTCGTCAACTACCAGAATGAGGTACTTATCATTCGTTGTCCATGTGTTCAGCTCGCGGTAGTCCACGCAGAATCGTCATGTGTCATCCTTTTTGTGGACCAACAAGACTGGAGAAGAAAACGGTGAGACATTGTGGCAATGATGCTCTGTCGCAGTACGACGGAGCACTGTCGCTCAATTTCGAACTTTTGCAAAAAAAAAGGATGGCGGTAGAAGCGGACAACCACAGGAGTCATATTCGGCAAGAGGCGGGCGCGATGGTCCTGGTATCGTAGAGGATGAAGTCCTGTTAGGGTCGTCATAGTGTCACTATACTCCTGTAGAAGAGCAGCAAGGTCGGATGGCTCGGTCGGGTCGGTCCGGGCGAGGAAAACCTGTCGGTCAGCGAACATCGAGCGTCCTTGCAACACAGTATATCGTGGACCTCGGCCTCATGCATGGTTGTCAAGATCACGATCCGGATCATAGGATCTTACGATCCTACGATTTAGATTTTGTAAATCGATCCTAATTTTGTAAAGCGATCCTCGATCCGACTATATTATCTAATCCGATCCCACCTCAAAACGATCTCATCTACGATCTCGATCCTGACAACCTTGGTCTCATGTCATCGTAAGCACATCAAAGTCTCACAGAAGGGGTACCAAGGTACGGAGCCACCAGACTCCTAACATGGCCTCAAAGCCCTAGAGGGCAACCACAAAGAAATCTACATGGAAATGGTCGCCATCCACCGCAATAGGAACAACATGGCAAACCCCTGTGCAAGTCATTGACTCATTGCAATGTCATTGGCCACGAACACGAGGAGGCTCTGACAGGGTGTCACTGGAATGGGGTCCACTCATAGCATGAATAGAAATCTCAGGGCCTCCAGGATTGTCTTCCTCCACATCCTCATCAGAGGGGTCTTCCACCTTAAACCAGAGGAGGTTCTTGCACTGATATTCACGACTGAAAGCTTCATCACGGTGAAAAATGAAGCCCTTGGTCATGTTCTCCTGCAGTGAGCCGGTGCCAACCGACTAATGGTGGAAGGGAGGACCACCTCCTTGCCCTTGTAGACTTCATTGCTAGACGGATAAGGGGAAGGGGAAAAACACATGGAGGGTCCTTTGTCGGAGCGACAACCCAAATATGTGTGATCTATCAACAGGCATTTCTCACAAACGCATGTTAAACTCATGGCCGTCGTGAGGTTCAGAGGAGACTAGAACTTGACATCCAAATGTAGTCGCTCGTGGAGACCCGTGGTAAATAAGGGCACCTAATGTGCCGCCAAGACGGAGGGGGCACGGGCAAGGAGCACCTGGAATTACTCGAGAAAGTCATTGATGGCCCCGATTTGCCGTAGTGAGATGAGATCGCCAATGGGGTTACCGCGGAGTGGAGGCCCAAAGTGGAGGTTGCAGTGAATCTTGAACTCCTCCCATGAGAGGTGAGGCTTCTCCCGTTGTAACTGGGAGAACGGGAACTATGTAAAACCCATAAGATGGAAGGAATCCACGCCAATCCAATTCTCCCACAACGTATGATAATTGACAAATGACTGCTCGCAAGGGATAGCCAAGTCAAAGGTTCCTCCCAATCGTCAAAAATCAAGAAGTCCATCTTCACAAAATGAGGGATTCCGCTTCCATTAGAGCGAGGGGTACGTAAATTGTGCCCCGCCTAAGAGAAAACCGAAACGGCGAGCGGTGGAGTTGAGGGTCGTCCTATTGAAGGACCATGATGAGGGCTCTATTGTTGGAGACCATATTCTGAAAAGACTCCAAGATCTAAGCCAAGGTGAAGCTGCCGAGGTTGTTGTTCATTGATATCGACTGAGAGAAAGGAGAAGCGTTAGGGGGAGTGGGAAAGATGCATGTGTTGTCTGTGAGGATGGGATAACCGGATTCGGAAGCTCCCAAGAGTATCAGTTGGGTCACGCGAGTAGCAGGCAGAGTAGGCGAAATGTGTGAATCAGGCAAATCGTGCATAATTAGCGCAGGCAGAGCGCTATGGCGAGCTGGGATGTCAGACTGAAACCCTATCTGTCGGTCGGTGTCGGTGGATGAGCTGTCAGCAGAAGGTGTGTGCAGTAGGGAAACGGCAGAAGACGAAGGCTTTGATATCAATTTGGTACGGGTCGTACGTGTTTGGATAAGAGGGCAATCAAGGGAGAAGTCCCGTAGGAGATCAGTGTGATCCTTCTTAAGCCTCCTCGAACCTAGCTCGTCGGTACGGATGAGCACGTAGTGGAAGCTCGCGAGAGGGGGTGTGCAACAGATGGGAACCCATCGATTAGGGTGTGTGATAGGAGGAAAGAGAGAGAGAGTTTAGATAATACTTTTCATAATGTAAACCAAGCCACGGACCAACTTTATAACCGGTTGGGGCCCAAACAAATCAAGGAGTTCCCAAATACAAGATAAAATGCGGACACTGAAATAAAGATACATGGTTATGAGATAAAAGATAACATGACTACGTGTTGGACTCAATGTGCGTTGTAGTGCAGCGCTAGTACGTAATCCCTCATCGTGGGTCCGTAACATCCTTCAACACATATTTGTACGTTGATTTTTTTTTAACTTACTGATAAGATATCCTATAAATTGCAAAGAACATCAAGGGTCGGTTGTCTTGCAAGTTCATAGACTTGACAATTAACTTAGGCTTCATTTGGCGCGGCGTTTAGGGGCGGCGTTTGGAGGAAATGCTGACGTAGGGCGGCAAAACAAACAGATCGCCGGCTCCGTTTCCTCCCGCCGGACAGAGGAAAAACCGATGGAACGGGGCGTTTTGATCCCCGCCTCCCCCCTCCGGTCCCAATACAGCGTCTCCACCCGCCCTCTTTGCCTACCACCGCCGAATCAAATAAAGCCTTATTTTGCTATCCAAACTTGCAAACAAATTGGTGTGAACTTCTCAACTATCAAACTTTACCATTGCTATTAGGTCATTGATTGCCGTCTTGGCTTACTCTGCAACTTTTTGTCAAAGGACAAAGTTTATAGATTTTTTCTCAATTCCTTCAAACTCATTAATAGTTTAGCCATCAAGAAAATAAAATGAGGTGCTTCTTCAGAGAAAATTTAACATCAATTATCTTTTAATATGTATAAATAAATGTGAAGTGTGCGAACTAACTGTCCCTTATTGGAAAATGAGACATAAAAAACAAAAACCTATTTCCATAAATTACTGCTTTTTAGAATACTGATGATGTCTAAATTATACTCATGGATTCAAGCATCGGTGCTTTAAATTGTTTATAAAGATATATAATCTATATAGAAGCTAAAAAGTATCAAGTACCGGATAGGATGCCAAAATATAACTCATCAGAGAAGAATACTCAACACTCACCCATATCACATAAATTGTTTTCCCCATAACAATTATTCATCCAAAGTGGCTTAATTAATGTCCTATTTTAACTGATTGTTGAATCAAAATATCAATAAATAAAATTGGTCAAGACCAAACAAACAAATCAGAGTAAGGAGGTTGTCAATGATGGTGATTCTCAGATTATGCAAATTAGATTGAAGAGGAAAACATCAAGAGCCCATAACAAAAATATGAACGCAAATCATACAATTGAGTATCAAGATTAGATCTTACAAAGATGCGTCAAATCATCATGATAGGCCAGATGGATGCCGCAGTCTAAGGCATCAGGATGGGTCGAACAAAACACTTGGTTTTTTTAATTATCACGTTGCCTCGGTTTACTTTTTATTACATACTACTAATTACTCAAACCTCCCCTACGAATTAGCATAATTACAGTTCGCACCCCTCTATCTTTTAAAATTAGAAAAACCTCTAGAAGTTTAGATTTCATAACATGCATGCACAAATTAACCCCCTTGGGGCTCTCTTTCGGGGGGTTGTTTTGTGCATGCATGTTATGTGATATAAGCTTAGGGGACGTTTTCGTAATTTCAAAAGATACAAGGGTTTAACCGATAATATAGCCTACTTACAGGGTAGGTCCCGGCAAATGATCCTTAATTTATATTATTAATTCCCTATGTCAAGGGATAAGTTGGCATGTATTATGAAGCATTATGCCTATATAAACACATTTAATCTAAATGGAATTCATTCTAAATCCTCTCTAAGAGTTATAAATACTAAATATCTTGTCTCTCCTCTCTCCCTAGCTGCCAACCCCATTTAGCTCGTCCTTTTAAATATCATGTGCCTCCTTCATATATGATGCCACCCTCCATGTGAGATTTGTCATCAGCCTCCTCTACAACAATCATAATTGTCTCTGTGGAGAAAACCTCAAACTTGTATATACTTTCTCAATAATCAAATACAAGGTATGAATACACATTTATAGGAGGGAGAAAGAGAGAAGAGATCCCTATACATGATGTGCGACTAAAGAGGAGAAACGAAGAAAACTAAATAAATGGGCTCCAACATGGGCCTCTTTACATGGGCTTTTCCAACACTCCCCCGCAAGCTGGAGCGTACAAGTCGTAGGCACCCAGCTTGGACAGGAACTGATAAAATATGGTACTTGTTAGGGCCTTTGTGAGGATATCAGCAACTTGTTCAGTACCCGAAACATGCTTCAATTCTATCTTCTTCATTTGAACTTTCTCCCGGATAAAGTGACAGTCCACTTCAATATGTTTTGTTCTTTCATAGAAGACCGGATTCTTTGATATGTACATAGCCGCTTGGCTGTCACATAACAGGATGACAAGTGTGGGAAGTTTTACTCCTACATCGGAGAGGAGACTTTCAAGCCATGTAAGCTCAAAGACAACTGATGTCATCGATCGGTATTCTGCTTCAGCTGAGGATCAAGCAACCACTGCTTGTTTCTTACTCCGTCGGGTAACAAAATGACCTCCAAAATAGGTACAAAAACCACTGGTTGACCGCCGATCATCTAAGGAACCAGCATAATCTGCATCAGAATATGCAACTAACATTGGAGTAGAGGATGAGGTTTTGTATAGCAGCCCTTGACCCGTAGCTGTTTTAAGGTATCTTAGGATGCGCTCCACAGCTTGAAGGTGATATGTTCGAGGGGCATGCATAAACCGGCTGACCACCACAACAAAAGATATATCTGATCTTGTGACTGTTAGATAGATCAATTTCCCAACAAGTCATTGATAGTATTCCGGATTTTGGAGAGGAAGATATGTATCGGAAGCATATGCACACAACTTATGATTTGCATCCATTGGAGTAGTAGTGAGTTTGCATCCAGAGTAGCCAACATCTTTTAGGAGATCCAGGCAGTACTTCCGTTGGGAGAGGAGTCAGGACAAGTCCATTCGAACGTCTCGCGATCTCAAGACCAAGGAAATATCGAAGATGCCCCAGATCTTTTGTCTGAAATACGGAGATAAAGTGTTGTTTGACCGCTTGGATTCCCTTTGAATCGTCTTCAGTAATTAGGATGTCGTCAACATAAACAAACAAAAGAACCGTCCATGTTTTCTAATGACAAGTGAACATAGAGAAGTCTGCTGAGCTCCGAGTAAAGCCGACTTCCCGAACTGCCTTACAAAACTTGTCGAACCATGCACGAGGGGATTGTTTGAGATCATAAATGGACTTCTTCAGATGACACACTCGGGACTCCCCCGTGGTCTCAAACCCGGGAGGTTGCTGCATGTAGACTGTTTCATGGAGATCACCGTTCAGAAATGCATTTTTGATGTCCAATTGATGTAAGGGTCATTGGCGATGCACAACCACAGAGAGGAGGACACGAACGGTATTGAGTTTGGCTACGGAAAAGAATGTCTCCTCATAATCGAGACCGTGTTGTTGGGTGAATCAACGAGCCACCAGGCGGGCCTTCAAACGATCAATTGTCCCATCAGGAGCATGTTTGATGACAAAGACCCATTTACACCCAACAGGTGTCTGCTCGGGGAGTAAAGAGACTAGGTGTCAGGTCTGGTTAGCCCAGAGAGCAGTCATTTCCTCTTCCATGACCGTCCGCCAGCCAGGATGTTAGAGAGCCTCCTGCACAGAGTTAGGTACAGAAATAGAGGATAATGAAGTGGCAAAAGTTTGAAGTCGTGGGGATAGGCGATGTAGGGATACATAATTCGCCATGGGATGAGTGGTTGATTCTGGTGCCGGATCAGCAGGACGTGGAGCGTCAGAGGTTGAAGTAGACTGCATTTGGGCAACGAAGCTAGGTTGGCAACGAGTGTAAACACGTATAACAGGTGGCTTAGAAATATTGGGAGGCTGGGAAGGAATATGTGGTGGGGGAGGAGTGGTAACGGGAATGAGAGGACGTAGGACGGGTGGTGATAGAGGTGTAGGGTCCGGAGCAGAGAAGAAGGGAAGATCCTCCTGAAAGGTAACATCAGCAGAAACAGTTACCTTGCGGGTAGTAGGAGAATAGCAGACGTAGACTTTTTGAGTTCGTGAGAAGCCAACAAAGATTTGTTTGGCCCCTCGGGGATCCAACTTGCCCGTGGATGGACCAAGAATGTGAACATAGCAGGTGCACCCAAAGATGCGGGGTATGAGAGAGAATGTCAGAGTAGAGGGGAACAGAAGGTTGAACGGAGTGGCATTGTAGAGTATGGAGGACGGTAGATAGTTAATCAGATAGCATGCTGTTGAAAGAGTAAAGTTCCAATAAGCTTTGGAAACCTGCATTTGAAGCATGAGAGAGCGAGCGACATCAAGAAGACGGCGGTTCTTACGTTCGGCTACGCCATTTTGTTGAGGAGTATACGCACACGATGTTTGGTGAATGACTCCAAAATCCGAGCAAAGGTTCGCAAACTCGTGGCTAGTGTATTCATGAACATTATCAGTGCGAATAGTTTTGATGTTCGTGGAGAATTGCGTGCGGGTCTCAAGGAGGAAAGCTCGAAAGACACGTGGAAGCTCGGAGCGATCCCTAAGTAAATATAGTTGTCATTCGAGAATAATCATCAATAAAAGTTAGAAAATATCGATAGCCAGAAATGCTAGTGATTTTGTACGGTCCCCAAATATCGGAGTGTACTAAAATAAAAGGAGCAGATATCTAAGTACAATGAGATACAATAGAGGAATGAGGCTGCTTGCCAAAAATACAAGATTCGCAAAGAAAAGGAAGAAGAGATACATCTGGTAGAGCCTTCTGGAGTACTGGCAAAGGGGCATGCCCAAGACGCCGATGTCAATCGACGGAGGAGATGGAAGACAGGATAGTAGGGGAGTCATCAAGAAGGTAGAGCTCGTTCTGCAGTCGTCCCTTACCAATGATATTCCGCGTCTGTCGATCATGTATCAGAAAAGAGGAAGATGTAAAGGTTATAGAGCAATTTAAATCAGTAGTGAGGCGACCAACAAAAAGTAAATTAAATGAAGATCCTGGAACATGAAGAGCGAAGCGTAGAGATAAAGGAGTGAGAGGGATATCCGTAGAGTCAGAAAGCGGAACAGTGCCCTCATTGGCCACTGTGATACACTTAGGATGATCCAGGTACTGATGTGGCCGTAGGGAAGTGATGTGATGAGTGGCACCTGAATCCACTATCCACCACGGACTAGTGGAGAAACAAGCGATACCTTCATGTGAGATGGAGGCAGTCGAGGTAACGGAGGCAGGTGGGAGACTGAGCAGACCCTGAAGTTGTTGGAGCTGAGGCCAGACTTCTTCTATGTCAGTACGAGTGATCGAGAAGTCGTGGGCAGCAACGGCGGCCTGTGGACGAGGAGGAAGCCCATGTTTGTGATAGCACGTGGCCTCGTGGTGGTCATCCTTACTGCAGAAGGAACGCTTTGGGCGTGGCAGGCCTCCCCGACCTCAGCCACTAGAGCCCCCCCCCCCCCCGAGCAGAAGGTGGAATGGGCAGTAAGGGCGCAGAAGTATGTTGTAGGAGAGCCGGTGACGGAGGTCTACAACTATCAAGAGGCGGTGAGACCTTGAGCAACATGGAACATACATCTAATAGTGACGGAGTAGCAGCAGATGAGAGGATCTGAGCCCGAACGCTCTGAAGATGCGGTGGCACACGAGCCATCATCATGGTCACGCCAACAACTTCTTTTTGAGCACGTTGTGCAGCAAGATCCGTCGTAGAAGGTTGATGTTGAATCCAAGCTTCAACCAGAGTTTTGGCCCGAGCGACAAAGGAGGTGAGGTGGTGGATCTGCCAACATTAAGAGTCTGAAGATTAGTGATGATGTCATATAAGTGTTGCAGACTGTCTTTCCCAAAATAGAGGGAATGAAGTTCATCCCACATTGCTTTGGTCGTTTCATGATACATGGTCATGCGATACGGTTCTCCATCAAGGGATTTGAGGAGCCAGGTCTGAACGCGACCGTCATTGCACAGCCAGTCGTCCGTAGGAGGAGCGGGAGCAACATGTGTCAAGTGATGTAGGAAGCCTTTGGATTGAAGAACGAGGAGAACCGAGTGCACCCACTCCACAAAGTTCTAATTCCCGGCTAACGAGATAGTCGTAATCCGCAGTTCATCTCGAAGTTCAGGAGCAAGGGCCGGGCGGTCTGCAGAGGAGGAATCCGCCTGTCCGGTAGAGTCAAGAGAAGACCCCATGACCAAGCGGTTAGGAGGCTAGACTGGCGGCAAGAGGAGCAGCGGATAGAAAAGGAACCGCGCGGGTAGTATAGGAGTAGGTCGGGCGGTTAGCAGGGAAAACGGGCGGACAGGATGATAATGGTCCGGAGGCAAGCACAGAAGCCGCAGCGACCAAAGAAACTGATCGGGAAGAAAGGAGAAGTCGCCTTGAGTAGAGAGCTGGGGAAGCCGCACGGTCTCGGTGGCAATACACCAGCGGCAAGAGAAGATGTCGCGACCAAAATGCAGAGGCCGCCGCGGTTAGAGAAACTGCAACGACGAACTAACGAAGAGGTCGTTCGAGAAGTTCGCACGGTCAGGGTGAGTACACCAGCAACAAGAGAAGATGTCGCAACCAAAATGCAGAGCTCACAGCGGTTAGAGAAGCCACAGTTTGGAAGATCCCGCACGGTCCGCGCGAGTAGAACGGGAGAGAAACCGCGCGGCAAGGGAGCTCGCAGCGGTTTAGAGAAGCCGCACAGCGGGAAAAGAGCTCGCAACGGTTTAGAGAAGTCGCACATCGGGTAAGAGAGCTAGCAGTGGTTAGAGAGCTCGCGAGAACCAAAGGAAGGGCCGCGCAAGAAAGATAGTGCAGCGGTTGGAGAGCTCGCGAGAACCAAAATAGAGGCCGCACGAGCAAGAGAACGGGGAGAGAAGCCGCGCGGGTAGAGAGGAAACTGCGTGGATCGAGAGACGAGGGAGAAGGCCCCACCTATCAGAGAGTCCTATAAAGAGGAGAACGGGGAAGCAGTGGAGGCCACGAGATCGGTGGGGAGGAGAGGTGAGAAGAATGTTTCTAGCCACAAGCGGGTAGAAACCAGGCCATGGCCTGCGCGAGAAGAGGAGGCCGGTCGATTAGACACAACCAGACTGCGCCCTGCGCGAGAAGGGGAGACCGGTCGGTTAGCAGAATGCTGCCCGCACGGAGAGACCGATTGGCTCTGATACCATGTGGAGAAAAACTCAAACTTGTATATACTTTCTCAATAATCAAATACAAGGTATGAATACACATTTATAGGAGGGAGAAAGAGAGAAGAGATCCCTATACATGATGTGGGATTAAAGAGGAGAAAAGAAGAAAACTAAATAAATGGGCTCCAACATGGGCCTCTTTACATGGGCTTTTCCAACACTCTCCTCACTCCCTTCCCTTCCAGCTGGGTTTTAATGTCAGCATTCATCCCGGTGAAAATTCATACACACCCCTCAAGGACCACCAAAGACTCATTAAGATGATGAAGAATCTTTATTTTATTAAAATAAAAAATTGGAGGCGCATGATTTATATTACTGATTTACCAAGGAACTTGAAAAAAAACAAGTGTCATCCATCATTCCATTTATTATCAATATCGTAAGGTTTTAGAGCAATACTTGCATTCAGATCATGTTGGTATCAGATATGATTGGTAAAAACAAGGATTAGGATATTATGTTTCAGGGAGCCGCTACATGCTTTCAAAAATCGAAAGAAAATAAATAAAAGATAAATCAGTGAATCAAATGCCTAAAATTAGTGCTACGTCATATCTGTGGACATGCAGGTAGCTAGGTTGATAAAACTAACTACTATTATACAATCTTCAAACTCTACAATGGCACGAGTAATCTCAAACACAAAATCGAAGACCACTAAGAAGTCAATCCAAAATTTAGACTAAATCGAGTTCGCATCGAACAAAGTTAGAAACCAAACAAATCAGATCAGCCTAACTTTCAACCAGATTTTGACCAATTTACTGAATCCAAATAATTAGGATCAATACAATTATGTTCATGTTATTATTATTACTATTATATATCTAAAGCAAAATTATGTTTTGGAGTTGTGATTGTGTTTAAACTTTAACCAAATATACAATGTACTAATTGTGGCTAGTGTTTCACTGTTTCATTTTGATAGTTTATCTTTCTGCTATGGTGTTATGATGCAATGGTGCTATGGTGTTATGATGCTCTATGCTCTCGTATCTTTGTCGGCTACTGTTGGCGATGGGGTACATACCTCCTACTATTTTCTCGGCTCTCTCATTGAATCTTATTACTCTCTTTTGCATCACTAATTCATTAAAAGTTGCCACCAATCCATCAAGATGTCTCATATTACGGAATCAATTTAGTAGCATGGATCATACATATATTTACTTGATGATATGTTGTTTATAATTACAATACTTGTTTTATTACATACAATATTTGTTCTTAATTATCATGTTGTTTTAAAAATCTGATAAAAAATATTTTTATATTGCATTTTGATTATTCTAATCTCTTCTTAGAGCTTAATGGTGCTCATTATATAATTGTACTTCGATTTATAACAATTGATTGTATATTGTATTCCTTTTATTTCTAAATTCGAATTATGCAACAGACTCGAGCAAGTTTTATATTTCGGCTTTATTGTTTTACTTTCTCTGAACAACTTCCTAGCACAAGATGCTCAATAATTTCATAAATTGGATGTGAACAAATTTCTATACTTGCATATTTGTATTTCTAAATTGTCCATTTATTGATGTTGATTGCATCTACTGATATCACATGCAGTTGAATTGCATAATCATATGTTGAACACATTTCTAAGTTCTAGTAGATTGTGTAATATAATGTGTTATTGATTGGAGACGCATATTCTTACGTACTTGCACTTGTATTTGTATTTGTATATTGTTGATTAGTTAATTTCACATGTAGAACAAATGTCTTAGCATATGTTGGATGTTAAGTCTAGTGATCTCATCCTTTCAAAAAAACTCTTGTGATCTAATATGATGGGAATTGTTAAATTGCATTTGTTAATATGTATCATGCATTCATGCATAAGGCTGAAAAATCAGGCGAACTTCTACATAATATTGCTTCTTTATTTTAAAAATAGGCTGTGTACATATTTGTATAGGTGTATTTTTAAATTTCTCATACCAATCAGGCATGTGGTGTTTGTTTCTAATGGTTTTTGTTGACTGTGTTTACTAATATCATATGTTGATTGTTGAAATGTGTTAGAATAACCCTTGTATTGGGCCCATGTTTGTTGGCCCATTTATACTTCTTCTTTAGTCCCACATCTTGTATAGGATTTGTTTCCTCTCTTTCTCTCCTATATATTTGTATACTCTCTTTGTATTTATATACTCAATCAATATACATAAGTTTCGGGTCATTTCTACATGGTATCAGAGCCAGGTTTCGACTCTCGCGGTCTGCCGACGTCTCACCGCACTGTGTAATCTCTCTCGCGGTCTTCCTCCCGCGGCTTGTTTTTCGCGGACTGTTTTTTCTAGCCGGGCTTCCCTGCGGCCTGCCCTTTCAGTCCGCTTCCTTCTGCCCTTGTTTTCTCTCTGTGGATCCACCTTCACCCCCCCCCTCTTGCTTTTATAGCCTTTTCTCTCTCCGTGGGCCCACCTTCTTACCTGTCCGCTGCGGCCTCTCTCCTAGTCGCGGCCTCTCGTCAGTCCGCTCCTGCGCTCTTTGCGTGTTCGCGACCTGTCTTGCCTGCGGCCTCTTTTTTGTCCGCCGCGGCCTCTCTTCTCGTCGCGGCCTCCTTCTCTGTTCGCTGCTAAGATCTGCCTGACCGTGCGGGTTGTCTTCTTCTCGCCTGCATCTTGGTCGCGATCTTCTGCCTTCTCCTGGTCGCGCGACTTGTCTCAGTCCGACGCGACTTGTCTCAGTCCGGCGCGTAAGATCTGCCTGACCGTGCGGGCTGTCTCCTTCTCGTCTGCATCTTGGTCGCGATCTCCTGCCGTCTCCTGGTCGCCCGACTTGTCTCAGTCCGGTGCGGCTTGTCTCAGTCCTCCCGGCTTGTCTCTATCCGCGGCATTCTTCCCTAGTCGTCTAAGGGCTGCGGCCTGTCTCCATGACTTCCTCTGGTACTTCTCCCAGCTCGGCGGCCAGCCCGCCCCCTGTCCATCCGACCTGTCCTCCAGACCGCCCGGCCTGTTCTGTCGAATTCCGTGACGAGCTCCGGATCACTACCATCTCTCTTTCTGGCAAGAAGAACTTTATTCCTTGGGTACATTCTGTTCGGCGGGTTCTCCAGGCTAAGGGCCTTCTACCGCACCTTACTCAGGCACCTCCTTCTCCAACTACGGATGATTGGCTTCGTAATGACGGCCGTGTTCAGACTTGGATTCTGAACTCCTTGGATGGTGAGCCATATCAAATGGCTATGTACCACGACACCGCCAAGGCTATGTGGGATGAGCTCCATTCCTTGTATTCTGGCCGCGACAGCCTCCAGCATCTTTATGACATCCTCACTGATATCTTCACTCTCGACACTGGCGGCGCCTCGGATATGACCTCGTTTGTCGCTCGGGCTAAAACGCTTGCTGAAGCCTGGATCCAGCACCAACCGCCGACCACTGATCCTGCTGCTCAGCGGGCTCAGAAGGAAGCTGCTTGCATTGCCATCCTTATGGCTCGACTTCCTTCTCATCTTCACAGTCTTCGTGCTCAGGTCCTGGACGCTCCTACTACACCCTCCTTTTCGGATGTCTGCTCCATGATTCTTCGGGTCTCGCCTTCTCCAGATCCTCCGGCTCCCTTCTCCACCGGCTCTCCTTCAGCATACCCCTCCGCTCTTACCCTCTCCTCCCCCTTCTACTCGGGGGGGACAGTCGGGCTCGCGGGGCCGTGGTCGTGGAGGCCGTGGCCGGCCAAAGTGCTCCTTCTGCGGGAAGGATGGCCATCTTGAGGCGACTTGTTACAAGAAACTCGGCTACCCCCCTCGTCTGACGGCTTCTGCCGTTACTGACGCTACTCCTCCGGATCTCGAGACCGTCCGTCTTCAGCTCCAGCATCTCCAGGGGCTGCACAACCCCCCCTCGGCCTCCGTCGCCTCTGTATCCCACACAGGTACTGCTTGTCTCTCTCACAGCCCGGGTTGGATTATGTACTCTAGCGCTACTCATCACATCACTTCGCAACAGCCTGCCGAGTACTCGGATTCTCCTTATCTGAAGTCCATCACCGTGGCCAATGGGGCGCTGGTTCCTGTCTCCGGCTCGGCCGATCTTTCTATCCACACATCCCTCCCTCTTCGCTCGACTCTTTATGTTCCGAGTTCTCCTTTTAACTTACTCTCTGTTGGGCGTCTTACGAGTGACCTGGATTGTTCTGTTATATTCACTTCTTCTTCCTTTGTTATACAGGATCGGCGGACGCGGACTACCATTGGTAAAGGCCAGCTGCGGAATGGGCTCTACCTTCTCGATGCCTCTCCAATCGCTCTGTCTTCCGTCTCCTCCACTGCCTGGCATCGCCGCCTTGGTCATGCCCCTCTGCAAGTTCTCCAGCGGGCTCTTCCAGACCTTTCTTTTACTTCTTTTCAGTGTGATTCATGTATTCTCGGCAAACAACCACGTTCTTCGTTTCCTTTGCATTGTACTCGGAGTGCGGCTCCTTTTGATCTTGTTCATTCGGATATTTGGGGACCATTTCGGATTCCTAGTATATGTGGTTATTGTTATTTTCTCACATTTATTGATGATCATTCACGCACCACGTGGCTCTACTTACTTCGCGAACGCTCTGAGCTTCCCCGGGTGTTTCAGGCATTTGTCCTCGAGACCCGGACGCAATTCAATACCCCCCTCAAAACTCTCCGTACTGATAATGCTCGTGAATACACAAGCCACGACTTTACCACCTTATGTTCGGAATACGGGATTCTCCATCAAACCTCTTGCGCGTATACCCCGCAACAAAATGGGGTTGCCGAACGCAAGAACCGCCATTTATTGGATGTTGCCCGCTCCTTCATGATCCAAATGCATGTTCCTAAAGCCTACTGGAACTTTGCGGTCTCCACTGCCTGCTTTCTCATCAATCGCCTCCCTTCCTCTGTCCTCAATTATGCGACTCTCTTCGGCATATTGTTTCCCTCTACTCCAGTTTTCCCTCTCTCGCCCCGTATCTTCGGAAGCACTTGCTATGTCCACTGCCTCGGGCCTGCCTCAGATAAATTGGATCCCAGGGCGGCGAAACACATCTTTGTTGGCTACTCCCACACCCAGAAGGACTATGTTTGTTACTCACCCGCTACCTGCAAGGTCACTGTTTCTGCTGACGTTACCTTCCGGGAAGACGAACCGTTCTTTCCTGCTCCATCCCCAACTGCTCTACCACCGCCTCCTCTTCCGTCGTCCTTACCCCGTCCCGTTATTCCTGCTACTCCACCACCACCACCGCTCTCCCCCCCCCCCTCCTTCTACCACCAAACCACCCGTTATCCGGGTCTACACTCGTCGCCCTCCCAGTTCCGTTGCCCCTCTGCCACCGACCTCTGTCGTGGACACTTCGCGTCCCTCTGATCAGGTAACGCCCTCCACTGCCCATCCTCTGGAGGCCTACGTCTCTCTTCATCGCCTTTCTCCACCTCTGCACACCTTTGCTACTTCTCTTTCTTCGATTTCTGTTCCTAACTCTGTACAGAAGGCGCTTCAACATCTGGGCTGGCGGGCAGCCATGGAAGAGGAGATGTCTGCTCTCTGGGCTAACCAGACATGGTCCGTTGTCCCCCGCCCTCTGGGTCAGAAACCGGTAGGGTGCAAGTGGGTCTTTGTCATCAAACATGCTGCTGATGGGACGATCGACCGTCTGAAGGCTCGCCTTGTCGCTCGCGGCTTCACTCAACAACAGGGGTTCGACTATGAGGAAACCTTTTCTCCGGTCGCCAAGCTCAATACCGTTCGGGTCCTCCTCTCTGTCGTTGTTCATCGCCAGTGGCTTCTCTTTCAGCTCGATGTCAAGAATGCTTTCTTAAATGGGGATCTCCAGGAGACGGTCTACATGCAACAACCGCCCGGGTTTGAGACCACGGGGGAGTCTCAGGTTTGCCGCCTTCGCAAGGCTCTGTATGGTCTCAAACAATCTCCACGGGCCTGGTTTGAGAAATTCAGTAAAGTACTTCGAGCTGTCGGCTTTAGTCGAAGCTCGGCTGACTTCTCGCTCTTCACTCGTCACCGACCATCAGGGACGGTCCTTCTATTAGTATATGTTGATGACATCATCATCACGGGAGATGACTCACAAGGGATACATGTCGTCAAAGCTCATCTGAACTCGGTCTTTCAGACAAAGGACCTGGGGACTCTGCGATATTTTTGGGTCTTGAGGTTGCCAGGCGACCGGACGGCCTTATTCTATCTCAACGAAAGTACTGTATTGATCTTCTTCATGATGCTGGTCTCTTAGGGTGTAAGCCATGTGATACCCCCATGGATGTAAACCACAAGCTGTGTGCTCAGGCTTCTGACTCGGATCTTCTTCTCCAGAACCCTGAATATTATCGACGACTTGTTGGAAAGTTGATCTATCTTACTATTACCAGAGCAGATATTTCATTTGCTGTTGGTCTTGTCAGTCAGTACATGCACTCTCCTCGCAAGTCTCATCTTCTGGTGGTTGAACGCATTCTGAGGTACTTAAAAACAGCCCCGGGTCAAGGACTTGTGTACCGGACTTCCTCGTCTGCTCCTACCTTAGTGGCATACTCTGATGCGGACTATGCGGGCTCTCTTGATGATCGGCGGTCTACTAGTGGTTTCTGCACATACTTTGGGGGACATTTGGTTACATGGAGAAGCAAGAAACAAGCGGTCGTTGCTCGCTCATCGGCTGAGGCAAAATAGCGCGCAATGACATCTGTTGTATCCGAACTCACATGGCTTGAAAGTCTTCTCACTGATCTGGGTGTAAATTTACCTTCTCCTGCTCTACTTCTTTGTGATAGCCAAGCGGCTATACATATCGCCAAGAACCCAGTCTTCCACGAAAGAACGAAGCACATTGAAGTTGATTGCCACTTCGTTCGAGAGAAAGTTCAAATGAAGAAGCTCGATTTAAAGCATGTTCCAGGGACGGAACAAGTTGCAGATGTCCTCACAAAGTCTCTTCTCAAAGCATCCTTCTATCAATGCTTGTCCAAGCTTGGTGCATACGATTTGTACGCTCCAGCTTGCGGGGGAGTGTTAGAATAACCCTTGTATTGGGCCCATGTTTGTTGGCACATTTATGCTTCTTCTTCTTTAGTCCCACATCTTGTATAGGATTTGTTTCCTCTCTTTCTCTCCTATATATTTGTATACTCTCTTTGTATTTATATACTCAATCAATATACATAAGTTTCGGGCCATTTCTACAAAATGCATATCTGGAAACAAATTTCAAATGAGAAAGAACTTGTCAATGAACTGTTCCCATAGTAGAAATTGATCTCAAGAGGTAGACCGAATAAAAAAAAATTCAGTTTCTGATAGTTATTGATTTATTATTAAGTATCTAGCTTCTTTTTAGTCTTATGAAATTAATTGTTGCTTTTTCATTCTCTAAAAAGAGATTATTTTATTATTTTCAGGTAATTGAACAAGAGTTATTCTATTATTTCTTTACTATCTCGAGGCAAATATATAAGGGATACTGCACCTAAATTTTTCCACATCGCTGATATTATGTTGAACACCATTTGTGAGTTTTGTGGTTCCCTACAAGCATTTACTGCTTACATCTGCTTCAAGTCTAGTAGTCTTTGTAGCCTTTCAACTCTTATAGTAACTTCCAAATATTATCACCACATTACGCCATGGTCTTGTATATGCATCCACCAAGTAGACATCCGCCAAATATACTATGGTTATAAACTAGGATCCTGTTATCATGTATCGGCACTTCTCGGAGCTTTTGTAGTTTAGATGGCATCCACCCCAAATGTTTGACCATTCGACTAAATAGTGATAATTTCTTATTGGTCGAAATAAAGAACGTGCATCTAGGGAAGCGGCGAGATTGGCTAATTGAGAAAGATAGCATTGGACAGTGCAATCTAAATTACACATATAGAGTTCATAAAATTTAATTCAGAAAGAATGGCCAATGACTAATAATTCGTTGAAAGAGTAGGAAGAGTAACATCATCTGATATATATCAACACATCATTGAGGATTTATTATCAAGAGACAAGAATTCTTCATTGGGATGAGGGAAATTTGATAAAAGATGCTCTCGCTTTCTGCTTAACTTCAATAGTAACTGTGAATAACTCCTCCCTCAAACCACTTATAACTGACGACCTCAAACCAATTTCCTTAGACAACATCGTCCTACCAACAAATTTGTAATGCTCAAAGATTTTTATTGAAGCATTGTTTGATTTTATTGGAGAGGTAATCTATGTGACATTGTCATCCTACTTTGATTTCTTTTGTAGAAGGCCCCTTTTGTACGTACTTCGGGTTCCTTCTTCCATCATGGATAGTTCGTGTTCTATAGCCATCGCAATACTAATGTGGCTAAAAATGGCAATGATAAATAACTAGAGTTTGGTAGCAATTTGGGAGTAAATCTGATACGGGCTCGCCCGTACGTGTCGGCGGGGTTGCTGGAAAATGATCGGAGGCGGGGATGACGATGGCGAGGGATATCATGGAGACAGAACCGCGGCTACCTAGGCAGAGTGTGCTCCGGAGGAGAGAGCTACCAAAATTTCTTAACAAGGCAGACCCGGCTTCGTGTCCATGGTATCACTCGTCATCGTCATCCACGCCTCCAACCATACAGTATATCTATATATGCCCTTTAAATAGGCTTACAACCCTCATAATGATAACTCCTAACCATGACTGTAAGACCCGAAGTCTAATATTAATATGTTTGCAATATATATAAATAAAAGGTTCTGTAAATATTTCCCGATGATGGAAAACAATTGATTTCAATGCTGATTTGACGTCGCACTTTAATTTTGATGTTCAGATTTTCCGTTTGATATTTTTTTTGCGACAACCGCTTCGTTTTCATTTAATTTGAATGGCTTGAGTTGGCCGGCTTTGATATAAGCCTAATTGAACTTGGGCTTGGTTGGAATTGGGGTTTATATATGAAATTTGATGTGGTTGAGCCGGTGTGTGTGGGTTTGGTTGTGGCTGTGCACTGGGTGAACCGGTGTGTGGGTTGGCTGTGGCTGTGCATGGGTTGACACCGGTAGAACCGGTGGTGTGACTGGTTGCCTAGGTTCCGCGGTGGAATTATCTTATAATATTGTGCTTTGTTCGTTCTTCTTCAAACTCGACGGAACGAACCGTCGGAGACGCTCCTGCGCCGATTACCCTAGCCGCCTCCAATCTCCTCTGTTTCGCACGATTTCTTCTTCTTTAGGAAAGTAATCTCTTCCTCTTCAATCCTATCATTTTGTATGAAGTTATGGTATAGACTGGAGAGGGCTTGAAACCTAGGATTACGATTTTTGGAGTTTTGTGTCCATGAAAAGCAAATGAAATGTTCCTATACTGTTTTTGTGCCCTAATCTATGTTTTCAAGAAATTTGAGAACTAGGGTTTCAGAATTGGGGTTTGGTTTGTCTTGTTTTCCTTGTAAAGGATGGTCGGCTGCTGTTGTACTTGGGGGTTGTGTTGTGCTGGCTGGCTACAGGTAATATGGGAGTTGAGTGTACTGGCCGGCTGCTGTATTGTGGGAGTTGTGTGTGTGCTGGCCAATTTTTGTTGATGGTGGCTGTTTTAGATGGATTTTACACTTTACTTAAGCTGCTATTCACAATCCTTGACGTTGTCATTGTGGCAACCCTTGCAGTTGTCTGTAGGAGCAAATGGAATTAGTTTTGATGGCATAAGAAACCTTGTTGATCGCATGATGCGCCTTCATGTTGAGTCACCACGTTAGTCCTTCCCTAGACAACTCCTAGAGGTCGTAGTTGTGACCGTCGTAGGAGTCTAATCGTAACTATTTATAACGCAATCCTAAAGTAAATGATGTATTGATACTGCAAGGATGGCGTCCGACGATAGACGCGATGAGAATCCTACGAGGGACAAGGGCAAAGGAAAAATTGGGGTGAGTCATTACCGTTTCTTTTATGCACCTGATACTTTAGTTATTTTTGAATTATTTGATATTATTGACACTATAAATCGCTGAACACGCTAATGTTGGCTTAGCGAGCGATAGAATTCTGAGGGGAACCAAGGATAAATAAATTCTATTTTTGAATTGAACAAATTGACAAGCAGTAAACGATTCAGAAATGAAATAAATGAAATTGAAAACGCGTCGACGCATCAAAATGCTAAGGGTCGGCCTGATAGGGAGGGGTTGCTTCAGACTCCACCTCGTGAGAGGGGTAGAACTCTCACACCTCGTAGGAGGGGTCGAACTCCTACAGAATATGAATCTCATTTAGGAGGCGTTGAAGCCTGTTGCGCATGTGAGCGCCCTAAAGAGGATGTTGATATGAAGGGTCGACGGATCCAGATGTTTGAGAATTGAATGACCCACAGCATTTTGAGAAAGGAATCACGAATGAACGAACTTTGATATAGAATGAACGAAATATGATTTGATGCCCAATATATACAATTGTTGATTATCCTGATATAGATTTAATTGTTGCTGAATCTTTTGTTTAATTGCAGTGCGAAGCTACAGTGAGGGTACGTAATTCACTTAGTTTTCAAAAGTAATTGGTTCCTAATTTATTTTATAGGAACCGAGCACCAGCGTACCAGACACCGCTAAACGGATTCAGGCAGAGGTAGAAAGAAGACCAGTCGAAGACGTGGCTCGTCCACGGGTTAGCTTATGTGTCTACTTTTTTATATGTTTTAGGTGTTTAATACATGTAGACACTGCTGTACTAGTATTTTCATTGGACGGTCTGTACATTCTATTTCATAGTGAAATGTGATTTTATGTTTTCTCTTGGTACACTTTTCTCGTATTATAACTGTTGCGCATATACTTATGAGAAATCTACTCGAAATGAATATTTAAATTGAGGCGGATTTTGGGACGTTACAATTAAGTGCTAACAGAGAGAGCTTTCTCGTGGTGCGTGTAATGCAAAAGGTACCAGAATGTAACATAAATCACAGCGATGAGATTCGAATATTTGAACATACAGAACTGTTCCATGTTTATCCTCAGAAACGTTTCAAGTGTATTCGAGTCGCAGGATGCGCGAGACTCTTAATGAACCTGAGGTCTCCAGGGACTCCAGGTCTGAAGAAAGTGTGAGTGGGCAACAACCTTCCTCAGTGCATATCGCTGATATTGCCCAAGCCATCGCCGAAGCAATTAGGCTAGTTCGGGACACCCCTCCAGCTGTGCCTCCTCCTGTCGGACCCTCGGTTGTGCCAGCTATGCCTCCTCCAGCACTTGTGGAACTTCAGCAGCCTCGCTTGATTGATATTGATATGAAGCAGTTCCTAGAATTGAAACCGCCGACTTTTTGCGGTGGCTTGTCCCCGATCGAGACCGAAGACTGGATTTTACGGATTGAGACGATATTTGATACTATGCGATGCCCAGCAGAAAGAAAAGTGGAATTGGTTGTCTTCCTTCTGGAGGGAGAGGCTAAGCGAAGGTGGGTGAATTTAATGAAAGGAAAGTTTCAGACTCGAGATTTGGCGAATGTGACTTGGACGGAGTTTGTTCGCGAGTTTACAAAATGGTTCGTGCCGCGTACGGAAAAAAGACAACTGCAGGAGAAGTTTTTGCATTTAGTGCAAGGAAATCGCTTTGTCCTACAATACAAAGCAGAATTCTCCAGCTTAGCATATTATGCAGAGTCCGCAGTGGCAACAGAGGAAGCTCGATGTTTACGGTTCCAGGAAGGGCTGCGGGATGATATTCGCGCTTCAGTGGTTCCGTTTGATATTACAGATTATGCGTTATTGGTAGAGAAATCTCGATTAGTAGAATTGGATAATGAAAAGAGATAGAGGAGAATGGAGATGAGAAAGAGGTTCAAAGGTGTTAACCGGGATAAATCGGGCAGAACAGGAGAAGCCCCATGGAAAAAGAAGAAACAGCAACAAGCAACATCAACAGTGAGCACCCAAGTGTCCCAATCAACGGCATCAAAGTGTGTCAAGTGTGGCAAGATGCACAGAGGGGAATGCTTGACTGGAGTCTGCTTTTACTGTCGCCAACCGGGCCATCGTCGAAGAGATTGTTCAAAGCTACAAAAGGATGAAAGTTTGAGGGGAGCCCCGGCCTTACCGACCCATAAGATGTATCACATTGGGACTTCCAAGGAAGGGGAGTCGATTACATCGGCACCCGTTGAAGGGGCTAGAGATGAGAGGCTGATTCAGGCCCAAGCTTTCAATCTCGGTCAGCAAGAGGCGAAAGCCGATGATATTGCTGTGACAGATATGCTGCAAAGCCATTGAACGTGTGGCTACCGAATAATACGATTTTGATGATGCAAGAGCGAGTCGTGGTCTCGCTGTCTTTTAACGATAAGCACCTTGAAGTCGATGTTGCAGTTACCACTTGTTGAGTATGATATCATCCTCGACATGGACTGGCTCTCGGACCGAGAAGCCGTTATTAATTGTAAAACGAAAGAAGTAGCATTCAAATGCCCAGATGGAAGTTCGGTGATCTATAGGGGTCTGGGCGGAGTTGCAAAAATTAGAATCTCGGCACTGAAAGCCAGGAAAATGGTGCGGAAAGATTGTGAGGTCATTTTGGTAATAATTAAAGATGTGAAAGAAGAGAAGCAAGCAATTACGACTGTGCCTGTAGTGCGGGAATACGTGGATGTATTTCCAGAAGAGTTATCGGGTGTGCCTCCATCCAGAGAAGTTGAATTTGAAATTAAAGTAACTGAAGGAGCTCCTCCCGTGGCAAAGACTCCGTATCGGATGGCGCCAAAAGAATTGGCAGAATTAAAAGTGCAATTGCAAGAATTGCTTGATAAGAAATTTATCTGACCGAGTACCTCGCCTTGGGGAGCTCCGGTGTTATTCGTGAAAAAGAAGGATGGGTCTCTCCGGCTATGCATCGATTATCGTGAATTAAATAAATTGACAATTAAGAATAAATATTCTCTGTCGCGCATCGATGATTTATTTGATCAGCTGGTGGGTGCCCGCGTATTCTCGAAAATTGACCTTCGGTCAGGATATCATCAGCTGAGAATTCTGGAGGGAGATATTTTCAAAACAGCATTTAGTACTAGGTATGGGCATTTTGAATTTGTTGTTATGTCATTTGGCCTAACAAATGCTGCTGCAGCTTTTATGGCCTTGATGAATCAGGTTTTAAGGCATTTCTGGATCAGTTCGCGATTGTGTTTATCGATGATATATTAGTTTATTCCAAGACAGGGGAAGAGCATGCCCAGCATTTGCATCTCGTCTTACAAAACGCTGAGAGAACATCAATTGTATGCTAAACACACAAAGTCTGCTTTCTGGCTGAATGAAGTGGCTTTTCTGGGACACGTAATTAATGCATAAGGGTTGTCTGTTGATCCAGCTAAGATTGAAGCAATAATCAATTAGACCCAACCAAAATCGGTGACTGAAGTACGAAGCTTCTTGGGCTAGGCGGGTTATTATCGAAAATTCGTCAAGGACTACTCGAAGCTCGCCCTCCCCATGACACAAGTAACGCGAAAGAATGTGTCGTTTACGTGGGGAGATGATTGTCAGCAAGCATTCGAAGCTTTGAAGGAAAGATTAACAACTGTTCTTGTGTTGGTGATGTCTGAAGGCTCAGATGGATTCCAAATTTATAGCGATGCATCCTACAAAGGGTTAGGCCGCGTATTGATGCAACGTGAGAAGGTAATTGCCTTTGCTTCCCGGCAATTAAAGGAAGCTGAAAAGAACTATCCGACGCATGATCTGGAACTAGTGTTCGCTTTGAAAATTTGGCGTCACTACCTGTATGGTGTTCGATGTGAAATATTCACTGATCATAAGAGTTTAAAATATATATTCGATCAAAGGGAAATAAATTTGTGCCAGAAAAATGGCTGGAATTTATTAAAGATTATGATCTGGATATCCAATACTATCCTGGTAAGGCGAATGTGGTCGCGGATGCCTTGAGCAGAAAGAATATTGATGCGCTATCAGTGATACCGCAATACAACAAGAATCTTCTGGACATGTTACAGGAGATGGAGATTTGTGTGATATCCACGCCTGAAGAAAAGCAATCACAGTTATTCCAGATGCGGATTCAACATTCGCTAAAAGAGAGAATTCGGAAGACGATATCGCAGGACTCCTTCTTGATGGGTATCTTCGAAAAATTGAGAAGGGGAGAAGCGAGTGCATTTGTTGAAAGGGATGTCTTATTATTCCTGAATGACAGGCTATGTGTACCAGATGCTTATAATTTGCGGAAAGATATCTTGTATGAGGCGCATAATACAACATATTCAATTCACTCGGGCCGGACAAAAATGTACCACGATTTGAAACAGGATTTTTGGTGGCCACATATGAAAAAGATGTTATTCAATACATTGTTCAATGTCACACTTGCCAGATAGTGAAAGCAGAACATCAGAAACCGGCTGGATATCTTCGATCCCTTCCCATCCCAGAATGGAAGTAGGATGATGTTGCGATGGATTTTGTGTTTGGTCTGCCTCGCAGCAGGCGGGGAATGATGGAATCTAGGTCATTATTTACCAATTGACAAAAAGCGCTCATTTTATACCGATCAAGCAAAGCGGGCCGACTGAACAGTTGGTGGAACTTTACGTAAATATGATGTGAGATTACATGGTATCCCTTATACGATCGTGTCCGATCGCGATGGACGGTTTACGTCGGATTTGTGGCGAATGGTGCATAATAGAATGGGAACAAGGCTTCTGTACAGTACAGCCTTTCATCCGCAAACAGATGGTCAGTCTGAACGCACCATCCAAATGCTTGAGGATTTATTGCGAATTGTGGTTTTGGATTTGAAAGGCTCCTGGGAAAAATATTTATCGTTGGTTGAATTTGTTTATAATAATAGCTACCAAGCAACGATCCAAATGACCCCGTTTGAAGCTCTGTATAGGCGGTGAAGTCGGACTCCGTTAAGATGAGCGGATGATGAAGAGAAGAAATTGTTTCCGAAAAAGACGACAGATAAGATTGAGGAAAAAGTCCGCATTATCCAACAACGAATGAAAATTGCACGGGATCGGCAACAAAAATATTATAATGTCCGACATCGTCTGGTGGAATTTGCTATGGGCGATCAAGTGTGTCTGAAGATTAAACCGTATAAAGGAATTTCACGATTGCGACGAATTGGAAAACTGAGTCCAAGATATGTTGGCCCATTCCCAGTGATTGAACGTATTGATGAGCTGGAGTATCGCTTAGCTCTGCCTACTGAATTACAGAAGTTGCAAAATGTCTTTCATATATCCGCACTCCGACGGTATATTCTGAACCCAGATTTGATGATATCTGTCAGTGATGTGCAGATCGAAGCTGATTTGTCCAGTCCGACGACACCTTATCAAATTGTTGATCGGCAGAGAAAGAACCTTCAGAATCGACAGGTGAACTTTGTCAAGGTCTGGTGGACCGGTCACCCCGCCAAGGATGCTACTTGGGAGCGAGAGGACTTGCTGATGAAAATTTTTCCCTTTCTTTGGGAATCGAGAAAATGTTTGAATTTTCGAGGACGAAAATTATGATAAGGATAGGAGGATTTGTAAGACCTGAAGTCTAATTTTAATATGTTTGCAATATATATAAATAAAAGGTTCTGTAAATATTTCCCGATGATGGAAAACAATTGATTTCAGTGCTGATTCGACGTCGCACTTTAATTTTGATGTTCGGATTTTTTGTTTGATATTTTTTTTGCGAAAGTCGCTTCGTTTTCATTTAATTTGAATGACTTGAGTTGGCCGGCTTTGACATGAGCCTAATTGAACTTGGGCTTGGTTGGAATTGGGGTCTATGTATGAAATTTGATGTGGTTGAGCTAGTGTGTGTGGATTTGGTTGTGGTTGTGCACTGGGTGAACCGGTGTGTGAGTTGGTTGTGTCTATGCATGGGTTGAGACCAGTAGAACCGGTGGTGTGACCGATTGCCTGGGTTTAGCGGTGGAATTATCTCGTGATATAATATCGTGCTTTGTTCGTTCTTCTTCATACTCGACGGAACGAACCGCCGGAGCCGCTCCTGCGCCGATTAACCTAGCCGCCTCCAATCTCCTACGTTTCGCACGATTTCTTCTTATTTAGGAAGGTAATCTCTTCCTCTTCAATCCACTCTCTTCTTGTGTGAAGTTATGGTATAGATTGGAGAGGGCTTGAAACATAGGGTTACGATTTTTGGAGTTTTGTGTTCATGAAAAGCAAATGAAATGTTTTTATACCGTTTTTGTGCCATAATCTATGTTTTCAAGCAATTTGAGAACTAGGGTTTCAGAATTGAGGTTTGGTTTGTCTTGCTTTCCTTGTAAAGGATCGTCGGCTGCTGTTGTGCTTGGGGGTTGTGTTGTGCTGGCTGGCTACAGGTAATATAGGAGTTGAGTGTGCTGGTCGGCTGCTGTATTGTGGGAGTTGTGTGTGTGTTGGCCGATTTTTGTTGATGGTGGCTGTTTTAGATGGATTTTACACTTTACTTAAGCTGCTATTCACAGCCATTGACGTTGCCATTGTGGCAACCCTTGCGGCTGTCTGTAGGAGCAAATGGAATTAGTTTTGGTGGCATAAGAAACCTTGTTGATCGCATGATGCGCCTTCATGTTGAGTCACCACGTTAGTCCTTCCCTAGACAACTCCTAGAGGTCATAGTTGTGACCATCGTAGGAGTTTAATCGTAACTATTTATAACGCAACCCTAAAGTAAATGATGTATTGATACTGCAGAGGATGGCGTCCGGTGATAGACGCGATGAGAATCCTACGAGGGAACAAGGGCAAAGGAAAAAATTGAGGTGAGTACTTACCGTTTCTTTTATGCACCGGATACTTTAGTTATTTTTGAATTATTTGATATTATTGACACTATAAATCGATGAACACGCTAACGTTGGCTAAGCGAGCGATAGAATTCTGAAGGGAACCCAAGATAAATAAATTCTAGTTTTGAATTGAACAAATTGACAAACAGTAAACGATTCAGAAATGAAATAAATGAAATTGAGAACGCGTCGACGCATCAAAATGGTAAGGGTCGGCCTGGTAGGGGGGATGTTTCAGACTCCTACACCTCGTGAGAGGGGTAGAAAGCTCACACCTCCTAGGAGGGGTCGAACTCCTACAGAATATGAATCCAATTTAGGAGGCGTTGAAGTCTGTTGCGTGTGTGAGCTCCCCAAAGAGGATGTTGATATGAAGGGTCGACAGACCCAAATGTTTGAGAATTGAATGACGCTCAGCATTTTGAGAAAGGAATCACGAATGAACGAACTTTGATATAGAATGAACGAAGTATGATTTGATACCTGATATATACAATTATTGATTATCCTGATATAGATTTAATTATTGTTGACTCTTTTGTTTAATTGTAGTGCGAAGATACAGGTGAGGGTAAGAAATTCACTTAGTTTTCAAAACTAATTGGTTCCTAATTTATTTTATAGGAACCGAGCACCAGCGTACCAAACCCCGCTAGACGGATTCAGGCAGAGGTAGAAAGAAGACCAGCCGAAGACGTGGCTCATCCACGGGTTAGCATATGTGTCTATTTTTGTATATGTTTTAGGTGTTTAATACATGTAGACACTCCTGTACTAGTATTTTCATTGGACAGTCTGTATATTCTGTTTCATAGTGAAATGCGATTTTATGTTTTCTCCAGATACACTTTTCTCGTATTATAACTGTTGCGCATATACCTATGAGAAATCTACTCAAAATGAATATTTAAATTGTGGCGGATTTTGGGTCGTTACAATGACACTCCCAACGTCTAACTCCCAACAAACTCATAGATGCAAAATAACACAAAAAGATAACATACTAAAAATTCCATGTAATAAATAGGCGTGAAACTCATAACATCACCCACGTCGTTCACAATGAGCTTGACCTCCAGTTCAAGGGATATTGGAATAGGTGCCAGTCACCCAATTCCCTCATCATCAGTCCTCTACGTCCAGATAAAAGAGCTTCTTGTTATAATGGACACGTGTATAATGCTCATCACAATTGAAGCATAACCCCTTTACGCGCTGAACAGACATTTACTTATAAGAACCAACGGATATGTGGGGTGTAAGTACGCTCAGGTTGTCTTTCCTAAGTCTCTGAGCCTAGGAGTATATATACCCTAATCCAATTAATGTCGTCGTTCGCACAATCCGGCTAAGCATGACATGGCAGTCACTAGATCTCGAGGAGCCTCAAATTAGACGTCTAATCGCAGTCGTTCGCGAAGCCCGACTATGAAGATTGCGACCTGCATCTATGGGGTTATTGAAACGTGCGCCAAAAGAAGTTGAAACTATTCCAGATGAGCGTCCACGGATCCCATCTGGCGAAATGTCGTGAGTGCACCGAGGGGATTACTGCGAGTGGGACGGCCGAATCACAAGTTGCGTCAGTTGAAGTCCTCTCATGTCAATCCTGGCTGATCAACGTGGAGACGAGTGAACCAAAGTTTAGCTGAGTCAAGAAGGTGAAAAGGATGTCAAACGAATCTATTCTGTTGTCGGTAGTTGTTGGTGGTCGGCGAATTGCTCGCACGTGGTTAGCCAACCCAATGGATCAGTCTTCCCATCGTAGGTTTGAAATTCCAACTTTGTGTAGCATGGCAGTTGTTTTATCTTGATCATCCAACGAATCAATTTTCACTTTTGCATATGTTATATCTTGGTCATAGAACTATTCCATTACCACAATGTGCCAACAACTTATCCAAGTATAATATGCTTCTGAATGAACTGGTGGAAATGACCATAATAGCATATTTTAAATTAAACATATGATGACAAGCGTAGATCTAAAAGTTCACCTCATTATTCCTTAAAAAGGCCAGCTTTCCGTCAAAGAGGGCACTTCTTTCGTTTTTTTCTATGATGTTTCCTTATGTATCTTGTTTTTTTCTATGATGCTTCCTTATGTATCTTTAACTTCCAACTAATTTTTGCTTCATTAACGATTCCAACAAGTTTTTGCCTGAGTACACAATAGTTTATAGTGACCGTGCATCCACAGTATTTAAGGTTCTGTTTGGCACATTGTTTTTCCTCCAGTGAATTTGGGCAAAAGCATTACTATCGTAGAATGCATGTTTGGAAACACCAAGGTTATGAACCTAAATGTTAAGTGGGAGTGCACAATATTCATCTTTTTTTGAGATCAAATAGCCTAATTTGTTTAAATTGGTTGAAAATATAAAAAAATAGTGTGTTTTTCCTAAATTGGTTGAAAATATAAATATAGCTAAAATGTGTTACGATATAAATCAAATTTAAAATCGTTTGAGTTTTTGTCCCACGCAATTGTTTAACAAAATTTTTATTCTGCACAAACGTAAAATTTAATTTTTTGCATACATATAAAAATGTCTGTAAGTGAGTTTAAATAATTTATATATATAATTATAAATCATAAATTCCAATTATTATATTATCCATCAAATAAAAAGTAATATTTAGTTTAAAAATATGTCAAAAAAAGTTTAAAAATAAAAAAATTCAGAGCAAGCGGTCACATGCAGGTGTGGGCATACTTGTAATTTTGTCAGTTTATAAGCTATTTGGGCATACTTGAAATACTGAGTATTTCAACAAAAGTGACCAAGGCACAAGATACTGAAAATTCATATAAATTAATCCTACAATTTCTGACATTCAAATAAAGTAGGAAGGAATACTATAAAAAACATGATAAATAAAAGCTTAGAAAATTTCAGGTAAACTGAACGGTTTTAATCAGTTCTCAAAAAAATGAATTATCAATACAAAAATGCATGTAACAAATGCTACCTCTTCTGTAAAGAATGATGGTCCTTATGGATTGCTTTGTGCTCTAGTTCCATTTCCTCGTCAAGTAAGAAGGTGCTCTGGTCCCCAGAAAAGCCGGAAGACAAGCTGAGAAAACTAATTGCCGAATTTTGAAGATTTGTCATTATGTCTCCCTCTGGAGGTGCAGGCATTTCATCTTTAATTTCAAAATTAGCACCATTGGAAGGACTAGGAATACGTAGTGAACCTTAAGAAACAACACAGTTGGCTATGATTTTCGATTCAGAGAAAATGTTATCTATGCTAGACACTAGTCAGAAATATGTTCATTAGGTCCTAAAAATAAGAAGATTTTACTGAACTCATCATTTTGTCTTACCAATGCATTGAATGGGCTGACAACCAGTTTGAACTTCAACATTGTTGCTTACAAAACTGTCATCATAAGCTTTCTCCTCGGTCATGTCCCGGCCATGATCATTGTCTTTCGGACTGTACTCCATGCTGACCAAGGGTTTGGTCTCGGCCGACTCAGACTTTGATTTCAAAATCCATTCTGACCAGTCACTTCGTCGGATCATCTCATCCTATCCAAGGCCATAAATTTTGATCAGAAGAAATTTGTTCATGAATTCAGAAGATATAGAATAAAATAAGTATCGTAGTTGAATACAGCAAATCAAAACCACTAAGTATACCTGAACTTCTATAACTTTAGAACTTAACAAAGAATCTAAAATCAAGGGTATGCTTGTGGTCATTTTTTTAACCTGCAGGAGAAGATTCAGAATAACAAGATAGTCACAAGTCAAGTTAGACAATTATATAGTAGGATGCATAACAAATGCTTATGGCACCTGATAAAAATAATTGTCTTTTACATAATAAAGCATACCCTATTGAAATCCGCAATTTTCGAGATTGATACCCATCCTTGCTCATCAAGCAAGGATAGCAGGAAGTTGTCCTTCTGTAAATTTTCATCACTGCAAGCATTAAAAGCAGCTTTAAGAGGCTGTGGGTAGATGGGTGATGAACTGAGCTCTCCAACTAACATGGTTGTCCATATAGTGACTTGATCATGGTTAAAAAAAAAATCAAATTATGGAAAGGAACCCACCTGAAATAGTATTCAATTTGCTTTAATATATTAGCCCTTAAAGTCAACTCATCTGGTGGAAGAAAAGTAACAATAGGAGGAGGTGGTGGTGGTGGTAGTGGTAGAGGTGGAGGGGGTGGTGGCAATAGTGAAATAAAATGGGGAGCCCTGCTGAAATCCACAGGGCCAGCAGGGAAAAAACAGACAGGATGAGGATTACCTGCATTCCAATGCAAAAACATTAAATAATAGGATCAAAGTAAATAGCAAAAAATATAAAACAAATTTACCATAGAAAAACAATGACATGCTAAAAAAGAAAGTTTCACAAAAATAGGGAAAATACCATGGTAACCAGGACCACCAATAAAACCTGATGGGCCAAAATAAGGTGGAATTGGCCTGACAAAAGTTCTTGGTCCAAATGACTGAGGCATATTTATGCTGTCCCTTGAACTAAAAGGTCGTTGAGCGCGCCATCCTTGATTGAAACGTCCTATAGGCTCATGCCCGTTATTTGTTCGATAAACACTTTTAGGAGGGTGCGGGCGCCATGCACTGAAATCTCCACGAGGAGGTGGTTGAAAATTTCTATTGTTCTCAATTACTCCAACTTGACTATTTCTAGCAAAGGCCGGGACAGGAGCATCAGGTCTTATAATGCGGTGATCGCTTGGAAAATGGGGAGGAAAGGCCTGATAAGCGTATTCTGGAGCGATGAGAGTTGGTGGAGGAACCATAGGATATGGCATGTGTGGTGCTAGTTGCTGGGGAAATGTGTAAGGACCAGGAAATGGAGTAGGTCCATTTGCAGGTCCGTTGCGCCTAAGAACAGGTTTATGAGGTTGCACAAGTGGGTGCTTGTTTGAAGGATTGCTATTTCCAAATCCATCGGACCTCCTTTGGCCGGCTGACACCTGAAAAGACACATCTTTTTTGAATCAATTAGAAGTACCCTTGGATCAAAATTAAATGAATATTATTAGGAAACACACGATTAATACAAAGATGTCCTATTTGATATGCTTGATTGAGCTATTTTACAAAAAAAGTATCAAAGATGAGTTTCATAAATTAATACAAATATGGAATAATTGAGAGTATTCTCGATATAAACCCATTTAGTAATGACATTAATTACAGAACAATAGCCCATTAACATTAAGAATTTTGATAGAAGTTTCGGATGCACAGAAATTGAAATTGGTATAACCGTTCTTGGTGCATACTGATGGGGATCGCGACACACATCGACTTGCACGATGATCGGAGCCATCCATTTTATGCGGAGCAATGATCCGAGAATTTAGTTTTTTTTTTTCATTTTTGTGATTTTTATTTTCATGTATTTTAAGGGTCGTCAATGTCATAATCCGAGAATCATGACCATCCATGATAGCTCCTAGTGTCTATATATTGAGGGTGAGGTGTCTCCTTTAGAGACATTGAAGAATGGAGTATTGAAGCTCATCCTTGGTTATTAAATGCACAAGGCGCAAAGAGGTCGCAAGGCCCAAGGGGCAAGCGCGCACCTGACGAAGGCAAGACGCAACCACATCCAATTTCAATAATCAGCATCAAACATCATTTCATCTTCTTGATCAAATTCTTCATTTATTCTACTAATTAATCATTCATTACTATCGTTTATATCTCTAAAAAATAAAATTAATGTGGTCACTTGCATCATATCTAAGTTTCAACGCAAAATTATCTTTCACAAACAACAAATCTGTTAGAAAAGCCTTAGTAAGGGCCCATCTAAGGGCCCATTTTTCTCTTTTTGTATTTGTCTCACATCTTGGATTGGGATCTTCTCCTCTTCCTCTCTTCCTATATAAGTGTATTCATACTTGTAATTGATAATTCAAGAAGTATATACAAGGTTTGAGGCCTCTCTTTACATGATATCAGAGGAACCGGTCTCTTCCTTGGTTGTTCGGCTTTTCAGTTTTTTTGTTCGCGGCTACTCGCGGACTCCTCTTTCCTAACCGCCCGAGCTCGGTTAGCCGGCCTGTCTGTGTGCAAACCGCCTGGTCTCCCGGCTGACCGCGCGGCTTGTCCCCTCTCTTGCTTAGCCGCAGTATCGGGCGGCTTGTCTTTCTCTCGCCGTTGTCCCCTTATCTACTTTCGTTGTGGCCTCCTCCTCCTCCACCGTCTCTCTCTTTTATAACCTTTTCTCATACGTGGGGTCCACCTTATCTTACTTCTTTCCTTGCCCGGACTCTCTTTCTATCCGCGCGGCCTCTAACATTTGCTTTCTGTGCGGCCTCTCGCGACCTCTCTCAAATCGCTGTGGGTTTCTCCTCTTCTCACTTTCTCGTTTCAATCCGCATCGAGGTCGCGGTCTCTCTCCTTGTCGCTGGTGAACTCACCTTAACCGTGCGAACGCCTCTTCTACCCTCCTCCCCACTAGTCGCTACGACCTGTCCTGTCGCTAGCGGTCTCTCCTTCTCCCTTAGCCGCATCTTCGTCGCAACCTTCCTGGTCGCTGGTAAATTTACCTTGACTGTGTGGCCTTCTCCTCTACCCGCTTGCTGCTAGTTGTTGTGACCTGTCTTGTCGCTAGCGGCCTCTCCTCTTCTCTTCGTCGCATCCTGGTCGCGACTTTCCTTGTCGCTGGTGTGTCCGCCGTGACCGTGCAACTACTCCCTGTGCCGACTTTTCTACCAAGCCGCCCGACCTTCTTTGCCAAGCCGCCCGGCTTCTCCTGTTTGTCGCCCGCTCCAAAACCCTGCTAGCCGCACGGTTTCTCTTCTAGCAACTCAGCCTCCTCTGTTAGCCGCATGGCTTCCGATGCATCCGCTGCTACTTCTGCTCCGCCAGCCCGTGAGGCTGCTACGGCTTCTGAACTCCGTGATGAGCTACGGATTACTATCATCTCTCTGACTGGCAAACGCAATTTCGTCGAATGGGTTCACTCTATTCGTCGTGTTCTGCAGACGAAGGGTCTTCTCCACCACTTGACTCGTGCGACCCCGTCGCTCTCTTTAATGATTAGCTTCGCGATGATGGTCGGGTCCAGTCTTGGCTCCTCAACTCTATGGACACCAAGCCCTACAGGATGGCCATGTATCATGACACGATCCGAGACAATGTGGGAGGAGCTCCACTCCTTTTACTCTGAGCAAAACAGTCTTCAGCACCTATATGATATTATCTCCGACCTTCAAAATCTTGCTCCTAGTGCTCCCGGCGACATGATCTCTTTTGTTGCCCAGGCCAAGACACTGGCCGAGGCTTGGATTCAACATCAGCCTCTCACTACGGATCTTGCTACTCCACGGGCCCAGAAAGAGGCTGTCACCATCGCGATGATGATGTCTCGTGTTCCGCCCCACCTGCATAGTGTTCGGGCTCATATCCTCTCTTCCACGATGACTCCTTCACTGTCTGATGTCTGCTCCATGCTGCTTCGGGTTACGCCTCCTACGGAGGCTCCTCCACTCGAGGGGGCCGACCTCCGTCTCGGGGACGCGGACGTGGTGGACGTTCGTCTCTCAAATGCATATATTGTGGTCGGGGTGGCCATCTTGAGGCTACTTGTTACAACAAGCATGGGTTCCCTCCCCACCTCGCTGCTACTTCCTCTGCTGCTTCTGCTCCCACTGGGGCTTCTGCCCAGGATCCTGCCTCCACTGCCCGCCAAGATATCTATGAGCTCCGCACCCAACTCCATCAGCTACAGGGTGCCCTCAGCCGCTCCTCCAGCTCGGTTGTGTCTTTTTCTGCGGAAGGTATAACCTGTCACTCTCCTAGCCCCCACTGGATCGTCGATTCCGGTGCTACTCAACATATTACTTCCCAGAAGCCCTCCCAATATCTCCAGACGGCTCATCCCCCGTGTATCACTGTGGCCAATGGTGACACCCTACCGGTCTCTGACGCCGCTGCTCTTCAGCTTACCCCGGCTCTTTCTCTTTCCTCAGTTCTTCACGTTCCGGGATCTCTTTTTAATTTACCTTTTGTTAGTCGCCTGACGACCGACCTTGATTGTTGCATAACTTTTTCTCCCCTTCCTTTCTTATGCAGGATCGTCGCACCCGGAGTATCATTGGTAGGGGGCAGCTGTTGAATGGGCTCTACATCTTGTATATCTCACCCACTCTTCTCTCTGTCGTTTCTACTATTGATTGGCATCGCCGCCTTGGGCATGCTCCTCTTTTGATTCTCAAGCGGGCTCTTCCTGATGTTCCTTTATGGGAGTTCTCTTGTGAATCTTGTATCTACGGCAAACAACATCGTTTGCCTTCCCCCCTGCATGTACCCGAAGTAGTACTCCTTTATCTTTAGTTCATTCTGATGTATGGGGCGCTTATAAGGTCCCTAGTATCTATGGCTTTCGCTATTTTGTAACTTTTATTGATGACTACTCGTGTACTACATGGCTATATTTAATGCATGATAGTACTGAACTTACATCTGTATTTTGTGCCTTCTTAACTGAGATGCGTACGCAGTTCGCCACCCCCCCCCCTCAAAATCCTCCGCACTGATAATGCTCGCGAGTATACGGGGTGCACCTTCTCCAACATCTGCACCGACTTTGGCGTCATCCATCAAACTTCGTGTGCATATACCCCTCAGCAAAACGGGGTGGCCGAACGGAAGAATCGACATTTATTCGATGTTGCTCGGTCCCTCATGTTTCAAATGAAGGTTCCAATCGAATATTGGAATTTTGCAGTCTCCACAGCCTGTCATCTCACTAACCGCCTGACTTCTTATGTTCTTGACTTCGTCATTCCTATCCAACTCCTTTATCCTACTACCAGCCCAACCTCTCTCACCCCGCGTGTCTTTGGGTGTGTTTGTTATGTTCATCTTTTTGGACCTCCCTCCGACAAACTGGCTCCTCGGGCGGCCAAATATATGTTTGTTGGCTACTCTCGTACTCAAAAAGGGTATGTTTGCTACTCCCCTTCGGAATGGCAAGCTGGTCGTCTCCGCGGATGTCACCTTCTGCGAAGATCAGCCCTTTCACTTACCTTCCCCCACCCTGTCTTCCTCTCCTGCTCTTCCCCGGCTTGTCGTCCCTATCACGCTCTCCTTTCTGCCATCTCCCTCCTCCTCTATTCCCGCCCCCAAAGTTCCTCTGTCCGTTATCCGTGTCTATACTCGTCACGGCTCCAAGGATGGTTCCCTGCCTCAGCTCCCTGCTCCCAGTGACACGCCGGCACCGGCGGATCCGGCTCCTGCTTCTACGGCCCATCCCCTGGCCAACTACGTTTCTCTCCACCGGCTCACTCCACCTCGCAACGCCTTTGCCACTTCGCTTTCCTCTATTTCTATTCTTAACACTGTGCAGGAGGCGCTTCAACATCTAGAGTGGCGGGCGGCCATGGACGATGAAATGAGGGCGCTCTGGGCTAACCAGACTTAGGATCTGGTTCCTCTTCCTGCAGGCGAACACTGTGTTAGCTGCAAGTGGGTCTTTGTTGTTAAACATGCAGAGGATGGCACCGTTGAGCGTCTAAAGGCCCGCCTCGTGGCCCGGCGTTTTACTCAGCAACATGGTCTTGCTTATGAGAAAACATTTTCTCCGATGGCCAAATTGAACACAGTCTGAGTTCTTCTCTCCTTGGTTGTTCACCGTCATTGGCCTCTTTATCAGCTGGATGTTAAGAACGCCTTCCTCAATGGCGATCTGCAGACGACTGTTTATATGCATCAACCTCCCGAGTTTGAGACCACGGGGGAGTTTCGGGTCTGCCATCTTCGGAAATCTATTTATGGTCTCAAACAGTCCCCGCGCGCTTGCATTGACAAATTCAGCAAGGTAGTCAGCGATATTGGCTTCACTCGGAGCTCGGCTGATTTCTCTCTTTCACTCGACAACGGCCAACCGGAACTGTGATCCTAACTTGTCTATGTTGACGATATCCTCATTACTGGTGACGATACTACAGGGATACAACATACCAAGCAACAGTTGAACTCCGTCTTTCAGACCAAATATCTTGGTAACCTACAGTATTTTCTTGGGCTTGAGGTTGCACGTCGGCCTGATGGTCTTGTATTATCCCAAAGGAAGTATTGTATGGACCTCATTCATGATGTCGGCTATTCGGGATGCAAACCTACGAATACTCCTATGGACGCTAATCACAGGCTCTCAGCCCATAGCTCTGACTCCGATAAGCTGCTTACGAATCCGGAATACTACAGACGCTTGGTTGGGAAACTGATCTATCTTAAGGTTACTCAACCAGACATATCTTTTGTCGTATGGAGTCGTGAGTCGATTTACGCATGCTCCTCGGACATCTCATCTTCAAGCTGTCGAGCAAATTCTTCGGTATCTCAAGAACGCTCCAGGACAAGGACTTCTGTACAAGTCATCCACATCTTTATCTCTTGTTGCATACTCGGACGCTGACTATGCAGGATCCATTGATAATAGGCGTTCTACATCTGATTTTTGTACCTACTTCGGTTGACATCTCATAACCTGGCGTAGCAAGAAACAGACTGTGTTTGTTCGCTCTTCTGTTGAAGCTGAGTACCGGGCCATGGTTGTTGTTGTTTCAGAGTTAACTTGGCTTGAGAGCCTTCTAGGAGACTTGGGTGTTCGTCTCTCATCACAGGCGACCCTATTTTGTGATAGTCAAGCAGCAATACATATTGTCAAGAATCCGGTCTTTCACGAACGCACAAAGCATATTGAAGTTGACTGCCACTTTATTCGGGAAAAAGTACAGTCAAAGAAGGTAGATTTGGAGCATGTCTCTGCTACAAATCAAGTTGTTGACATCCTAACTAAAGCTCCCTCTCGGCCACTATACTACCAATTTTTATCCAAGCTTGGTGCCTACGACTTGTACGCTCCAGCTTGTGGGGGAGTGTTAGAAAAGTCTTAGTAAGGGCCCATTTTTCTCTCTTTGTATTTGTCTCACATCTTGGATTGGGATCTTCTCTTCTTCCTCTCTTCTTATATAAGTGTATTCATACTTGTAATTGATAATTCAAGAAGTATATACAAGGTTTGAGGCCTCTCTTTACAAAATCAATAAAAAATTATTGAGTTCTTACTTTCTTTTTTTCTTTATCTTTGAAAAAAATTAGAACAAAAATCTCACTCAACTGTGTTTTTTATGTTCTAAAGGCACAAATAAGACGCACGAAGGCGCAAACCTCTAAGCTTGGTGAGCCTTAAGCCTTAGGAGCGCCTGAGTCTGCTCATCCTTTGGTCAATTCGGCATCGAAGTCGACCCCCGGGTGCATCCCCTCCCTTCCCCATGCCATCCACCATCCCCCACAAAATAGCTAACCACCCACTAGAAACCACCTCCCTAGCCAACTCCAACTCCACCACCAACCCAACAACACCCCCCCCCCCTCTATTCATTGTCGGCCCCCCACATCCCAACCCCTCTCCAAGCAGTCGGCCACCCCAATCAGCATCCCCACACCATTGTCGACCACCCACCTCTCCCGTCTTGCTGTAAAACCACCTTTCTAACATCCTCCCCACTAATATTCCAAAACAACCCCCTTAAATTCATCTTCGACGATCACCAGAAAACTTTTTCGGCCTCTCACTACCACCACCATCATCTCCATCAAATTTTCCCCATTTTCGGTTCTCCGGTGAATGCCAAATACCACACCCGGCGACCACCACCACCTCTGGACGCATTTGCGGCAACCATCTCCGGACACCACCTCCGGCCAGCCACCACCACACCTCCACATAACTACCACAACCACCCATAACAACCTTCATAACTCCTCATTGGCCATTACCCCCACCTCCTCAATATTAGGACACATCCCCTAAAATTACTCTTCTCCACTCAAATACCCACTTTCCCCATTTGCCACTCCTTCATTCACCTCCAAGCTCAAATCCCTTGATAAGCCGCCCCTCCACTAACCCCCCATATTTAACAAAACTCTCCTAAACACTCTCCCACCAGCCCGAGCTCCTATAGCCTCTGTGAATCCCATTTCCCCACAGTCGGCTGCTACTGGAACTTCTCCCAGACAGCCTCTACAACTCCAGGAACACCAGGAAACGACCCTTGGTCTGTTGTCCCATTCCAGAATTCCAGGAAATAGTCCTTGGTCTGTTGTACGACAATCCAAAGCTTTGTCGGGAGCCAAAAATTCAGTCCCTACTTTGATGCCAGTCACAGGAAAACCCATCAAGCCCCTACAACTCCAGGACAGGAAAACCCATCAAGCCGGCTGCTACTGGAACTTCTCCCAGACAGTCTCTACAAATCCAGGAACACCAGGAAACACCAGGAAACGACCCTTGGTCTGCTGTCCGATTCCAGAATTCCAGGAAATAGTCCTTGGTTTGTTGTACGATAGTCCAAAGTTTTGTCGGGAGCCAAAATTCAGTCCCAACTTTGATGTCGGTCACAAGAAAACCCATCAAGCCATCAATTTCCTATTTGTGTAAGTTTTTCTAAGTTTGAAGTAATTATTGTGTGTTGAATTGGTGTTTATTTTCTAGCTTGTGACGTATCTTTTTGTAAGTTTTGTTTCCACACCGTTTGAGGCTAGTGTTGATATTCATTTCCTTGCTTATTTAAATTCATACACTCGCATTGATACTCCACGCGCTCTCTATTTCGAGAGTTTTCAATCTATTGTGGCATATCTTTTATTTTGATTTATAAAACAAAATTATTATTGCAAGTTAGAATTCGTCGGAATCATAGCGTTGCATGTAGAGTTCATCCATTATCCTTCCTTTAAGACCGTCATGTGTCACATATGCCCTCTTATATATATTCAAATAAATTGAAGTGATATCGGGTCAAAACAAATGTCAATATAATTAGTAAGAGAACTATCATTCATACAAATACAAATGCTTTGGTTTTCTTTATTAGGAAATATGATCCATAAAACTATCAAGGAAAAGTTGAACTAAATTATTTAAAATTTAATAGTAAATTGATATAAATCTTAGGACAAAAAAATCATCAGTAATAACAAAGCACGAACCCGATATATTTAGAACTGATTTGACAATTGTTTTTAATGCATTCTCATTGCCCTTCTTTTTCAAAATGCACATATACGAACCATGCAAAGTAAATGCCATATAGCAAATAATTACCCAAATTGCAATCGGTAACATGTAAGGGCTGCAAAAACGAACATTATATCCGGAAGGTGTGTTGCAATAATTAAAAAGACTGAATTTAAGGAGAAAGAAAACTTTTTATGGAGATATAAATTTGACAATAAGAAGTTCTTGGACTGTAATAATTCATATGAATAGCCACGTATAACTGAAAGTGTTAAAGGAAAAAGGGCTAAAATTGATGAAAGATGTCCAATAATTTGCACACCTTGTTAAATATCTCTTGGAATCAGTATTATTGAAATAATTCTCATTTTCATATTAGACAAGCTCAAAAAAATCATTTATTTTGAGAACTCTGACATCATAAAATAATGTGAGATCATTGAAATTACATAACTGCATAAAAATGAGAACAGTATGACTAATATATACTAAAAATAAATATAGAAGGACAAAATAGGAAATTAAGAGATTGAAATTACTTCTTTACCACCCAACAATTGGTATGTTGGAGCTTAGCATTTAGCAAACTCAGTAGGTAGAATGGCAAGCAGATATTCAGGAACTCTAACATAGTGTGAATTTAACCACAAATCATAACAAGTGCTTCACTTTGAACAATTGACAGATTAATCCCACAATAAGAATTACCAATTACAGAATATTTTCCACGAGAATCAATCTCTAGAAGGCGCATCATATAACTTTTAGAGTTATAATTGGGTGATTAAAACGGATAAGGATATAATCAAAAACCCACCTTGTTTTTAAATTGCAACATAACTTGAAAAAACCATTGAAGATCTCATTTTTTTCTGTTAAGGATACCATGTGCTAAGAAGGAATATGGCTTTATCAAATCCCATGTAGCAAATAATCGCACCAGCAAATCATGAAAAAAACAGAGAAGTAAAAAAAACAACCTGTGTGTGAAGAATATGGGAAGCAGGAGGTCCTGTCTTTGGAACCGCAGCTGCATTACTGGCTGCAACCGGCGGCTGCATTGCTGACCCTCCTCCTGCATCCATAATTTCCGGCGACCTGGATTCCCCGAGCGCTGGCCACGTATCTGCACTAATAACTGGACTCTCCGGCCTCCTAAGCTCTCCGGTCATCGGAAGAATCGTTTGAGAGGACACAGGCTTTTTCCAAGCCGAATTTGACCCGCCTTTTCCTTTCTTTCTCTCCTCTTTGCCGGATGCAACGCTTTCACCCACCCCAATCCCCGTCTTACCAGCAGGATCTACGCCCTCAGGAACGTAAGCGGGGAAAGCGGCGGCGGCGGCGGTGGCGGTGGCGGTGGCGGTGGCGGTGGCTCCGCTCTCCATTGCCGAGGGGATACGAAAACCTACCTGATGATGATCGAAAGCAGCAATATTCTTTTTACATGAAGGGATCTAGACTTGGCCTACCCGAACAGGAATGGCTGGAGAATCCCTGGGCTGGTTATCATCTTCATTGAAGAAATCAGGTTATGGAATTAGGGTTTTCAGGAGAATGAAGGCGGGATTAGGGTTTTCAAGAGCGGAAAATGACCGACGGGAAAAAAAGATTCTAATAAAGAAGAATCCACGAGGCAAATTTGATGTGGGCCCGTGGGCCACAAGCAGAAACTTGAGATGAGAGTTGCTAATGAGAGCAATATTATCTGCCGGTCCTCTTTTTTTTTTGCAGCACAAATTTTGAGATTTTGGCTCCGTTTGGGGGACACACCGGTCAAGCGGTCACGACCGCATTCGGACCTTAAGTTCTGGTTCATGCGGTCATGACCGCTTGACCGGTGATTTCCCAAACGGAGCCTTTGGCACTTAACACCTTTCATTTTTTGACACATCTAGCTTTAAGTTTAGTTCATGCTTTAAAATAAATGATTTAATAAAATAATGGTGCATGCTCGAGGGTGTTAAATGCCAAAAACCCCAAACATAAGTATCTTTTAAGTAAGTCGTCAGTTAAAGTAGTCTTGGACTCTTGGAATAGGTGATCTCCTGAGAAGTCAGCTTAACTTGAGTTTTCCTCATCAAATGGAGGTTGCAGCCTCCAACAACCTGTCGGTGTGCATGGAGAGGGTTTGGGGTATACAGTTTGCAGACCTATTGAGGCTATGACAATCATGTTTCTTCATTTTCCTTGATTTTGATCTATCTCTTGACTCTTGTGTTCTTCATCTAAAATCTGAAATGATTTATTGTATGTGTAGACATATATTTTTATCTTTCTCTTCAATTTTTTTCTACATCCATGATGTTATTGTGTGCGCTTTTGTAGTGAAAATTACCAATGGAGTACAATTGGCAGCTAGGGATGTTTTTTTGCATTTTGCATTTTACTGTATGGGTCAATGATATCATATTTTGAAATTCCTCATATTTAGGCTCCGTTTGGGAGGACTTATTTTCACTGGTCAAACGGTCACGACCGCTTGAATCGGACCTTAATTAAGGATAGGTTCATGCGATCATGACCGCTTGACCGGTGAAAATAAGTCCTCCCAAACGAAGCCTTAGTAGTAATACAAATAAGTGTATTGTTCATGTTTTTGTGATATATTATATTTCAGAGGTTCACTATTTGTGATAACAATGTGTTCAGAGGAAAGGATGATAATGTTTGAAAAGTCAAATAACATTGCAGATGTAGATGTTGGACATCAATTTATCACTAACAATATATTTTTAGATAAATAAATTTTGGTCGAATGAGTTCATAATTTTGAAATATGAATACAGTTTGTTGTTACCATTTAAAGAGAGGATACGATTATTGAACGTGATAAACTTGGGATTATGTTCGTAGGGTGGTTTATCCTGAGATAATCATCGTAATAGAGATTTTGTTAAAAGAAATTTAAGAAAAATGAGCTCAGAGTGAGACGGATGTCTTTTGACAAGGTCAGAGGTATTGCGCCTCCCGTTCCCAACGCCGACATTATGATCTTTCAAGGAATTACCCCAACCACAACTGCTACCCTGGAGCTCCAGTCCTCAGCGTTTTTAGTGCGCGAGAAAAAAAATTCATTCCACTCGTCGGCACCGGACTCCCACCTTGTCGTGCGCAGGAACAATTATTATATATTTTTGGGGATGTCGTCGCCGACAGAGCCACCAGTGACTTGCCCCCACCGGCAGGTTCGTCGGGTCCCGGTGAACCCGTCGGTGGGCTCTGGGCAGGCCGGCGGTGGCGGAGCCGCGCCGAAGCGCGATAGAGATAGGGTGGAGTCACGGTAGAGGCATGGAAGAGGAGCTTTAATTTTCTATACTAACATTTATAGTTTTGACAGTAATATATTATATATACAAAAAGTATCGGGAACCGTTGCGATTGCATGGTGTAACATTCGAGACCCTCCAAAAGATTTTTGGTTGTTGGATCGAGTGAGGGGTGGACTGCAAATAGGAAAGCTCCCAAAATAAAGAATCTGAAACTCCCCCAAAAAAACTTGATGCATATGTCAACGAATTGAAGTTTCTCTCTACCGCCACCGACTCCGTCGCTGGCGGCCTGCCCGGTGACCACCGGCAGGTTCGCCGGACCCCGACGAACCCGCCAGCGGTTGTCCGGCGGCATGCGGGCGGACAAATTTTCAATATAGCCTTAATAATAATTTAAAGTATAAGAATAGCTCTCATTTACTAACCATTTCCAGAATAGCCTCTTTTTACTTTTTTTCAGGCATGTGGGCCTCGGGTATGTAAGTGTATATTCGGACGAATAACGGGCTCGGGGGCTTTGCGCGTAATAAACCCTAGGTTTTCCCTATATATTCCTAGCTGGGGACAACGGGGAGCAGGTTCCACTTTGACCTTCCTCCGGATGTTTCGAGCGCCTTCTACATTCTTGAAACAACTCCCTCTGGCGCTCGTTCGCAATTTTAGGGTTCGCCTTCGTTCCCGATAGTTGTCGCCGTTCTTTGCCTTTTTTTGCGACTGTTCTTCTTCGCCTCCTTCTTCCTTCGTTGACGGAGAACGAAGGAGTGAATAACGACGTCGTCGTCGCTCAAAGGGTTCGGCGTCGCGTTCGCTTTCACGGAACAAAGAGTTCGCCGTTCTCCGCTCCTGATCGTCGATCGCTTCTGGGCCTTTCGCGTCCCCCTGAAGCCGCCTGCTTGGGCTCGTCGTCGCGTTCGCCGCCGCTGAACAAAGAGCTCGTCGTCGCGTCTTCCTCGTCGCGGATCCAGGGTTTTCAGTCGACGATCGCCCGTTCGACGATCTCCGGTCGACGTTCGACGATTCCCGGTCGACGTTCGACGATCATTCCCCGTTCGCTCGTTCGACGATCTCCGGTCGACGTTCGACGATCATTCCCCGGTCGACGTTCGACGATCCCCGGTCGACGATTGTTTTTTTCCCGTTCGACGATCGCCTCTTCCCGATCGTCGATCGCCTTTTTTCGTTCGACGATCGTCGTTCCAGTGGAGCCGATCCAAGGTTGCTGAGCTCGTGTAGCCGTCTCCATTCCACTCTCTCTTGTGTGCTGGGTTTTTCTTGGATCTAGTTAGGGATTGCAAAGCAAGTCAAGATGAGGAACTCCAGCTTCTCCTCTCCAGTGCCCATGAACAAATTGGAGAAGTTCACTGCCACAGAGTTCAATGATTGGAAGTTGAACACCCAGTTCGGGATGAAATACCTGAACGTATTCTACATCATCAAGTCTACTCGTGCTGACGTTGCTGGGACTGAAGATGAGGCGCATTGGGTCGAAGATGAGAACTTCTACAGGGATTACCTGCTGAACTGCCTCTCCTCTAGCCTAGCCAAGAACTACATCAAGATGCAGTCTGCTAAGGAGATCTGGGAAGCACTGGAGGAGCACTTCAAGCAGGAGGAGGACCTCTCCAAGGCTCATCTGGTGGACAAGTTCCACTCCTTCAGCTTCGACGAGGAGAAAGTCATTCTCCCTCAGGTATCCGAATTTGAAAATTTGGTTGATTCTCTGCATAGTGAGTCTATTAGTCTGCCAGATAGTTTTGTTGCGGGCATAATTGTGTATAAGTTGCCCTCCTCATGGTACAATTTCAAAACGGAGATGTATCGCAAGAAGATGCAGGTTGGTCGGAGTGACCTCAAGCGTTTCATACGCATTGAGGACGAGAACAGGGCGAAGCACACCTTGGAAGTTGTTGGCAAGCAGAAGGCTGCTGCCAACATGATTTCAAGCTCTAAGCGTGCCCTCCCCCTCACAAGACCAAACCCTCTCGCAGTAGCCCTCAGGTTGCAGGACCGAGTAGACCCTCTAAGAAATTTAAGGGTAAATGTTTTAACTGCAACAAGTGGGGACATTGCGCATTTGACTGCAAGTTACCGAGGAAAGAAAGAACTAAGACACCACAAGAGGGCAACCAGGCCCATCTGGTTAGTCAAGCTGAGTCATCCGACTTTGTTGCCATGGTCGGACACGAGCAGGTCAGCACAGCGTGGTTCCTGGATTCTGGGCAACGTGTCATGTTTGCAACAATGCTAATCTCTTGATAGGGCTGAAGAATGCAAAGGAATCAGTGACTGTAGCAGATGGAGGAACAACTGACGTATTGAAGGTGGGGAACGCAACTTTGATGCTCTCCTCAGGTAAGTCTTTACTGTTAAAGAACGTAAAATTCATTCCTTCTTTATCTGTTAACTTAGTGTCTATTAGTTTTTTGCGTGATGCTGGTATGTCAATTACCTTCTGTAGCGGTAGAGTGACTCTGTCAGTTAACTCTCACTACTTTGGATGTGCTTACGTCCAAAATAGGATGTACCGTCTGAGTCTAGCAAATGAGGTAGTGCAACAAGTTCAATTGAATTTAGTTAGCCCTAGGACTCTACATGAGAGACTAGGACACGTAAACTATAGGAAAATGTTCCAAGTCGCTAGAACTCATCAGATCACATTAGACACTAAGTCTTCTCTTGGAAAATGTGAAGTGTGTGCTCAGACTAAGAACACTAGGAAACCTTTTGGCACGGTTACTAGGAGCACAACTCCTCTTGAACTTATACATTCTGATATTTGTGACTTTAAGAGTTTTGTCACTAGAGGTGGAAGGAAGTATATGATCACGTTCATAGATGACTGCACAAGATTTTATCATATTTCGTTGCTTAAAATTAAAGACGAAGCGTTTGAAAAGTTTTGTCTTTTCAAAACCAGGGTAGAAAACCAATTAAGCATGAAAATAAAGAGATTTAGGAGTGATAGAGGAGGAGAATATATGTCTAGTGAGTTCAGATGCTTCCTTGCTTCACAGGGCATCATAGCAGAAACCACTGCTCCTTACTCCCCTCAATCTAACGGCATAGCCGAGCGTAAGAATAGAACGTTAACAGAGATGTTGAACTCTATGCTGCTCACTGCAGGCATGCCTTCCGCTTATTGGGGAGAAGCAGTCTTGACTGCGAATCACATTCTGAATAAAGTTCCTCATGCTAAGTTAGAGGTTACACCCTATGAGCTTTGGTTTAAGCGACCCCCGTCTTTAACTAGACTTAAGACCTGGGGCTGTATAGCCTATGTCAGGGTTCCTGACCCTAGACGGTCTAAGGTTGGACCTAGGACCAATACATGTGTCTACTTAGGTTGTGCTGAAGATAGTGCTGCAGATAGGTTCCTTGATATTTCTAATAATATCATAATAGAATCTAGAGATGCAGTGTTCTTCGAGGATAAATTCCTCAAAGATAAGAACCTAACAATCTCAGGTATGCAAGCAACTATTACTGAGGAAGATCCTGCATCAGTACCGAGCACCTCCTATTCCGTTCCGGTAGATAACTCTGGCCTAGAGTCTAGGAGGACTTCAGTGAGAGAAAGAACCCCTAGAACCTTCGGTAGTGATTTTGTCACTTACCACGTTGAGGATGATCCATCTACCTTTAAGGAAGCGATGAGATCAAGGGATTCCCTACTCTGGAAAGAAGCTATTGAGGATGAGATGAACTCTCTCCTTCAGAACGACACCTGGACGTTAGTTGATAAGCCAACATGGGCTAAAATTGTAGGGTGCAAGTGGGTTCTGAAAAGGAAGCTAAATCCCGATGGTAGCGTAGCTCAGTATAAAGCACGCCTGGTGGCTAAAGGTTTCACACAAGTAAGCGGAGTAGACTATTTTGATGTATACTCACCCGTGTGTCACTTAGCAACCATTAGGGTTCTTCTTGCTATTTCGGCCATTGAGAACTTTGTTGTTCATCAAATGGATGTTAAGACTGCGTTCTTGAACGGAGATCTGACCGAAGAGATCTACATGAGTCAACCTGAAGGTTTCATTGTAGACGGTCACGAAAACAAGGTCTGTAAGCTTTTAAAGTCGCTATACGGATTAAAACAAGCACCGAAATTATGGCATGAGAAGTTTGACTATAATGTAAAGAATATGGGATTCATGTCGAGTCTCTCGGACAAATGTCTTTACATACGTCATAGATCAGACAAAGTCGTCATAATATGCTTGTACGTGGATGATATGCTGATTCTTGGTTCTGATCAATCCGTGGTGGATGACGTTAAGTCAGAACTAATGCAGACGTTTAGCATTAAAGACCTCGGTGTAGTTGACACTATACTAGGTATGCAAGTGAGCTTTGGGAAACATGGCATTTCCCTAAGTCAACGCCACTACATCCAGTCCATGTTGGACACGTGGGGATACAGTGAACGTAAAGCGGCTGAGACACCATACGATTACTCTAACCGCTTAAAGCCCAATGATGGAGCTGCGGTTCGACAGTTAGATTATTCTAAACTGCTTGGTAGCCTCATGTACGCTATGGTCTGTACGAGACCTGACATAGCCTTTACGGTCGGCATGTTAAGTAGGTTCACTAGCAATCCTGGCCAAGACCATTGGGATGCCCTCGATAGGCTGATGCGATACTTAAAGCACACCCGACAGTATGTTTTATGTTATAGTGGTCATCCTCCAGTTCTGGAAGGATATTCTGATGCATCATGGTGCTCAGAAATAAACGACAGCAAGTACACTAGTGGATTCCACTTCACATTAGGAGGAGCAGCTGTAGCCTGGAAGTCCAAGAGACAGTCGTGCATTGCACTCTCATCTATAGAATCCGAACTCTATGCTCTAGCTTCAGCTGGTGAAGAGGCAGAGTGGATAAGAGATTTGGTGATGGACATTCCACTGTCGAGCCTGAAACTGAGTTCTGTTGCAGTTTACTGCGACAATCAGGCTACTAAAACGATTGCTACGAACACGTTGTTCAATAGCAAAAGAAGGCAACTACGGATGAAACAAGCCTGGTTGACCTCCCTTACGAGTCAAGAGATTGTGAACCTCGTTGATGTGAGGTCAAAAGATAATGTTGCAGACGCCCTTACTAAAGGATTAAATAGAGCTCTCACAATCAAAATATCGGGGGAAATGAGATTAAAGTTCATAGAAATATGAAACTTTCCTCCAACGTTTATGTTTTGATATGTACGAGCCTATAGCTGTCAACATTCAAGCATCTAAATAGTAACAGACTGAAAACCCCAAATAATTTCTTGATGAAAACCCAAGATGGTTGGATGCTGGTTATTCCACACTTGATAACCTAACGTCCTCCCATTATAAGTTGATTCAAGAGTTATTCAACTGGGAATTGAAAGTCGTTGTAAATGTTAACCTAAACATTATTGGTCACAGCACATTATTCCACATTTGATAATATTGCACGTGATGTGTGCCCACATGTGTTGGTGAGGCACATAGTGATCCGTAATGAGTAAGGTAACATGACTAGTCCTAGTTAGACTGGATGAGATGCTGACAGAGTTACTTCACCGTTGCTAGAAGTACTAAGCTCATTTAGTAAGAGCTAGTTTACTTTAAATGTTACTGCATATGTTTATGAATTCATAGAGTCTGACTCATGAAATTCCTTGCAGACTACGATGGAGATTTTGGAGGAGCTGTAGACCTGGACATAGATGACGATGATCTACTAGATGAGTAGAATCATCAAACGTTCAATTCATGTCTTTGTTTGTAATAATTTTTCAGACTATGTTTTGGACAGCATCTGTGTGATGGTTTGTCGTTTAGGCAAAACCTCTATTTTGTTTTATTAGTATGATCTGTCCTGATTGTTTTGCTTAGTTTGGATTATTATTTTGTCTACACTCCAGCACCCCGAAACGTCACCGTTATTTGTCACGAATATAGGAGGAGATTGTAAGTGTATATTCGGACGAATAACGGGCTCGGGGGCTTTGCGCGTAATAAACCCTAGGTTTTCCATATATATTCCTAGTTGGGGACAACGGGGAGCTGGTTCCACTTTGACCTTCCTCCGGATGTTTCGAGCGCCTTCTACAGGGTACAGCCTGGTCGGATGATTAACAGAGGAATACTGTGATTATAATGATGAGTTTATTAAAGTAATAAAGGATGATTTAAGGCGTGATTCATTGTACAGTTTAACAGAATTTTAGTCTCATAATGCTTTCAATCTTTTTTTACATGAGTGGGAGCTTATAAAATATCATATGACCTCAAAACAAATCACACAAAATGGGCTTGCATATCTTTACCTAATAATTTGCTCTCTTTATAGCCTGCAGGTTAGTTATTTAATATTTTAAATGTTTCATTTTTGGGGGTTTTAATAGCTAAGAGTAATTATTAATAATTGTTTTATTTTTTTTTAATAATTTAAGTGTTTAGTTTATTTTTGATGATTCAATAAATGTTATAATAAATGATTTATAATTTAAATGTTTAGTTTATTTTTGATAATTAACAAATGATTTAATAATTGTTTTTGCTATTAATAAATGTTTTTTATTAATTCAGTGGTTTTGAGGTGTTATAATCATGTCTACTGGTGTTAAATTTGAACTTGATGAGTGCAAAGTGTATCAAATGTACAACCTTGTATTCGTTGAGTGAGTCTTGTCCCCTAGGGAAGGTAATTCAAGAGCCTTTCGCTAGGGCAGATGGAAAGGCTTCCGCCTGGGTAGGTGGAAAGCCTCTAGGGAGGGAAGAACGTTTTCTGAGCTAAGGCGTTGAGTGTAGCTCCTACGCTCTCAACGCTTTTTGAGTTACGGTGTTAAGTATAGCACTCGCTCTCGACGCTCTCAACGCTTTCTGAGTTAAGGCGTTGAGTGTAGCTCTCGCTCTCAACGCTCTCAATGCTTTCTGAGTTAAGGCATTGAGTGTAGCTCTCGCTCTCAATGCTTTCTGAGTTAAGGCGTTGAGTATAGCTCTCGCTCTCAACGCTTTCTGAGTTAAGGCGTTGAGTGTACATCTCGCTCTCAACACACCAGTACCTAGACAGATTTCCTTGGGTTTAGGATGGTCCGGTTAGATAAGTGAAGCAGGCGGAAGGGCTTCCACCTAGGTGTGCGAAAAACCTCCCGCCCAGTTCGGTCCAGAGGTAAATTTACCGGGATGCCCTTAGAGGTCTGCATTTATCACCTCAGAACAGCGGAGTTTGGCTGTGGGCAGACCACTCTGGGCTGCATATAGTCTTTTAGAACAGCAGAGCTATGCTTTTGACAGATCAGATTTCTGGATTCTACAAACAGACCCACATGGTACCTCAGAAGGCAAGTTTTCTCATTTTTTGAAGTATTGTAGTTCTTTTTAAGGTATCCTTAGCTCAGCACTTGGCTAAGCAGGAGAAGTGCTCTGAGATCTTTCGGGTTAGTAGAGGGAGCTTCGTATTGTAGCCTGGGTTCAGTTCTTTAGTTCCTTGTGGCTGGTCATGGGCCTGGGCTTGGGAGAAGTAGGAGTTAGCTACACCCCCGGGTCCGAACACTCGTTGAGGGCCAGTTTTTGGTTCCAACATCAACAACAAGGATTAAATATTAATTTAAATAAAATGGATGATAACAGTAGAGACAGCTCGTTTGATAATGATGATGATGAAAAATTTTTTGAATCTCAAAGTAGAGTTAAAGAAATCTTTGAACGATCATTTTTGATTGATCGTAGTTGGGTTGATCGCATAATTGTTGATACTACTCCTACATCCAAGCATTCTCTTTCTCCTCTTGTTTCATCATCAAACACAAATCCCTCCGCATTATAGTACTGCCCCAGATGATAGCATTATTAAAGATGTGAATCCCCCAAAAGTAGAAGAAATGTTAATATTTCTGTAAGTTTTTTTCTCAAGTTATATGATTATAAGTTTCAAACAAATATTATCTTCTGAAATATTTATTTAATGTAGAAACATTAAAGTCAAAATCAATCGGAATGCTTCAAAAGAGAATATATTGAGAGTGTTTTAAAAAGATATTAGGACAAGTAATAATTTTATTTACTTCAAAATCATTTATATGAAACTCAATCTAATATTTTGTTACATGTTGTAGAAATTTAGTGATTTTCGGGAATGACAATTGTGCAATAATCCCTCATTTAATGCATGATCTCTTGAGAGAGGAATAGATAAGTAATGTTCATATTACTTATTATTATCAAGTACTATCAAATAAAAGAATTAGAGATCCAAGTTCATGGAGGACTAGTTTATATATAATTCATTTTATTCGGTAAATGAATTTTTCTTGTGCTTCATTTTTTATCTTATACTCTCAAATTTTGCGCCAAGAATGTATAAGTAATATGTATTATGTTACACGCTTCTTTAAAATACAATATGCATAATGTTGGATTTGTTAAAAATATCACATCAGAAGCTGTCCAATCATCAAGCATAATTCTAATGCAAATTAATGTTTATAATTATCATTGGATTTTGTTTGTTGGTGATATATGTCGAAGGACATGGACTATATATGACTCTTTAACGTCACATCATGCTTTGAAAGAAATCAAAATGACGATATAAGTTTATTTATTCACTTCTCAAAAAATTATATGTTTTGTTACTAACATATGTGTCTTCAATATTATAGATTACTTCACTAAAGAGCGAGGTTGGTGATTCATTTAATGAAAATATTACAGATTGGCCGATCAATAAGGAGAATACCCCTAAACAAAATAATGACAATGATTGTGTTGTATTTGTAACGAAGTTTATGGAAGGGTGCTTGAGAGTAGATATGAAAAATTGTAACAAATGACATCTAGAGATGAAAAATTTTAGATATGAAATGCATATAACTTTTTGCATGTAGCATTCGATGAAAGTGGGTAAATGTAATGAATTATAACTGTATATATTCAAACATTAATTTGTATAATTTTAGTGCATTCTTCTTCTATATATATTGTGTGTGGATATTCATTTTTTGTGCATAAATTAGTGATTGTGATAAGCTTTCTTCTTCATAATGTCTGTTCTCTTTCTCCACCTCTAAGATAATTGAATTTCACTTCTTCTCCACCTCTGTTTATTTCTTAACCCCTCGGGACCAACCTTGTGTCATCAAATACAGTATTTTCCGATGATAACCATTATGTTGAAGCCAAAAATGACCTTTGTGGAGTTCGGGGTCCCAAAAGAGGGGTGACCGCGCACCTACTAGCCTCAAGCGAATGATCTAGGCACAAGATTAGGAACACAAGGGACAGACCCAAGGTCTCAGCGTGGAGGACCCACCGCATACCCGGAAGATTAACAAACTCTTCCCCTCTCAAGCCAAAGACTGAGCTAAGACACCTTCGGAGGGCGCTCTTGGTCGACCGAAACATCTAAGGAGGATCTCAAGACCAACTCTCTCCTATCTAGATGTGTCTCCTTGGGTCTATGCAAAATGTTCCTCACCCGCCCTACTAATGGCAAATCTCGCCGAGCAATTCCACGACACACTGCCCAAGTTGGGTCACTAACAGCGTAATTCTGCTATTTTAAAAGGCTGTCAACATGCCATCAGGGCTTCCCGGCAACTATACCTCGGGGCCCCCACGGGGCGAGCGGTTCATAAGAACACCGCCCGCCTAATACGAATAAGAAGTAAACTACGCATACACAGAGCAACACAGATATTATAAATAATTACAGGAATATGAATTTCATACTGCGGCATGCAGGCCGGCAATATAAACAAAAATAGGCCTTCGAGGGCCGGCACAAGCTTGGGCTTAATCCCGCTACTCCTCGCTTGGTACTGCAACACCTATACATCAATTTCTCGACAAGCGGCGGTCAGCTAAACACCAGTGGGCTAACATAAGCTGGCCAAATATATTGCACACACCCCTTTTCGGGGTTATGATGTGCATTCCATGTAAATAGATAATATACAACTTTCTCGGAGTCTTCCCGGGAACCCTAGAACATCACGAATCCGGCTCACACGTCCGGATGGGTTTCACACAGCATGCCTAAACTCGTACTCACGCTTCCGGGTGCTAATGCAGTTAATTGCAGGGACGTACACGTCAACCCGTCGGAGAACTCCCTTCCCCCACCCGTTGGTGGAGAGGGGCTTCCATGCAAATATGAAAATTGAGGGCTTCACCTGCCCAAGAAGAAACTTCGTTACCATTGACGCGTGTTTTGACGGCGGTGTTGGGAGAGGAGCTCCCGGCCGATCTTGCTGCATGCGGCGGATCTCTGCTGGGAGATAAATCCCAATCCCCCCCCCCCACTTTGCTTGCTCTCTTTTCTTTTTTCATCCATGTACTGGTCCTGGAATCGGCGCTGAGGACGACGCTGCCGTCGTAGGTAACACTGATAATAGTCGTGCCCATGGAGTGTGGTTTGCTCAGATCAGGATCCATGACGAGAGTATTCGGGTGTTGAGCAGAAGGGCGGGTCACTGACGATGGAAAAACCCTGGGTGAGGATGGGTAATGGTGTCGGCTATTCGTGAGGTTACGAAGCTTTGTTTGCGACAAGGAAGGAGTGACGTCGACCGCAAGAGGCCGAAGCGAGGGCGGAGGCCAGAGCGAGGGCGGAGGCCAGAGCGACGGCGGAGGCCGGAGGCCGGAGGCCGGAGCAAGAGTGGCGGGAAGAGCCCGGAGCGAGTGCGGCGGCCGGAGGCCGGAGCAAGGGCGGCGGATCTCTGCTGGAGATAAATCTCGATCTCCTGCTTCTCTCCTTCTTCCTTTTTTGCTTTTTTCTTTACCTCCCATGTACCCCAGCTCTCCCGTACCACTTCTATCCCTTTTTTATCTTTTGATGTTGATTTGTTGTACCCCCCCCCCCCCCCTCTGTCCTGAGCCCATCCTCCCCCTTCTTTCTCTCTTCTTAATTGCCTTTTTTCTCCCCCCCCCCATGTGTCATATATAGATAATATATATTATATTATAAATATAATATAATATTAATATATTATAAATATAATATAATATTAATATGTTATAATATTAATCGAACATTTGTAAAAAGCTTACACACACAAAACCTCTGCACGCGTGCACGAGTGCTCGCATGCTCAAACGGGACTGCACCAAAACGCCGCTCATAGCTTGCCCGAGCCCTCCACTTGGGGAGGATCTCACTCGGCCGGGTACGGGGTTGTACACAATCTCCGCTCTTTTTGAGGTTGGCACAAGCTCGGAAAGAAATGTCCAACCTCAAAGTATCCGGCGAGTGGGAGCCGACCCAAAAAAAAAATTTGAGAGAAACTAAAAATTGCACTTAAATCACTAGTCTCACCATGCCCCTTTTGATCTTTTTGAACCACTCGATACCTATAATGCTCTCTACTATTCAATTGTCCTTATACTATTTCTTACAATCAGTATACAACTTCTCAAGATATTGTGAAATAATGAAGCCAAATATTTTGCATTCTCTTGAACACGCGGAGCTAATCCTTTCCTCTCAGGTGTGCCTACCGCCCTGCCAGCTTAATGAGAGCCTGAGCAGCGAGTCTACCCGGGGCCGAGCAGCACTCGGGGTCCCTTACCCCCACAGGCGAGCCTACGGACCTGCCAGCTAGATGAGAGCCTGCGCAGCGGGTCTACCTGGGGCCGAGCCCAGCTCGGGGTGCCGATGAAGTTTCCTCAAACCAAACCTATCCCCCACAGGCAAGCCTTCGGACCTGTCAGCTAGATGAGAGCCTGCGCAACGGGTCTACCTGGGGCCGAGCCGAGCTCGGGGTGCCGATAAAGTTTCCTCAAACAAAACTTATCCCCCACAGGCGAGCCTTCGGACCTGCCAGCTAGATGAGAGCCTGCGCAGCGGGTCTACCTGGGGCCGAGCCGAGCTCGGGGTGCCGATGAAGTTTCCTCAAACCAAACATATCCCCCACAAACGAGCCTTCGGACCTGTCAGCTAGATGAGAGCCTGCGCAGCGGGTCTACCTGGGGCCGAGCCGAGCTCGAGATGCCAATGAAGTTTCCTCAAACCAAACCTATCCCCCACATGCGAGCCTTTAGACCTGCCAGCTAGATAAGAGCCAGTCAGCGTGTCTACCTGGGGCCGAGCCGCGCTCGGGGTAGTGCAGAACCAAGAACCAGGACCTCTGCCCCACAGGCGAGACTTCGGACCTGCCAGCTAGTAGGAGCCAGGCAGCGGGTCTACCTAGGGGTCTCCTTTCCAACGCAAATATAAAGCAAACATAAAGGTAAACAAATAACTCAAAAGAATTATTAACCCGGTCAATCAAGTCAAAGTCCGACATGGGGCATCTCTACCCGCTACGTCCACCCTCCTGAGAACCAGGGTGGATCATATAATATTCTCCCTAAGGTACGTTTTGATCTCTAGGATCAAACATCCTAGCGACAAGAGGGGAATGGGAGGGGACTTCTTTCATCACATGACCCTAGTCGTCACTTGGTTCCTCTTCCATAGCCATGACGTTCGACTGAGTTTTTCTATGCTGGTCACTCTTCACGCTCACCGCACTATAACTGTTGAAGTCAAAAATGACCTCTGTGGAGTTCGGGGTCCCAAAAGAGGGGTGACCGCGCACCTACTACCCTCAAGCGAACGATCTAGGCACAAGATTAGGAACACAGTGGACATACCCAAGGTCTCAGCGTGGAGGACCCACCGCATACCCGGAAGACTAACAAACTCTTCCCCTCCCAAGCCAAAGACTGAGCTAAGACACCTTCGGAGGGCGCTCTTGGCCGACCGAAACATCTAAGGAGGATCTCAAGACCAACTCTCTCCTATCCAGATGTGTCTCCTTGGGTCTATGCAAAATGCTTCTCACCCGCCCTACTAATGGCGCAATCTCGCCGAGCAATTCCACGACACACTGCCCAAGTTAGGCCACTAACAACGTAATTCCGCTATTCTAAAAGGCTGTCAACAGGCCATGTGGGGCTTCCCGACAACTATACCTCGGGGCCCCCACAGGGCGAGCGGTTCACGAGAACACCGCCCGCCTAATACGAAGAAGAAGTAAACTACGCATACACAGAGCAACACAGATATTATAAATAATTATATAAATATGAATTTCATACTTCGGCATGTAGGCCGGCAATATAAGCAAAAATAGGCCTTCGAGGGCCGGCACAAGCTTGGGCTTAAGCCTGATACTCCCCGCTTGGTACTAAAACACTTGTACGCCAACGTCTCGACAAGCGGCGGTCAGCTAAACACCAGTGGGCTAACATAAGCTGGTCAAATATATTGCACACACCCCTTTTTCGGGGCTATGGTGCGCATTCCCTGCAAATAGATAATATACAACTTCCTCGGAGTCTTCTCCGGGAACCCCAGAAAATCACTAATCCGGCTCACACGTCCGGATGGGTTCCACCCAGCATGCCTAAACTCGTACTCACGCTTCCGGGTGCTAATGCAGTTAATTGCAGGGACGTACACGTCAACCTGTCCGAGAGCTCCCTTCCCCCACCCGTTGGTGGAGAGGGGCTTCCATGCAAATATGAAAATGGAGGGCTTCACCTGCCCAAGAAGAAACTTCGTTACCCTTGACGCGTGTTTTGACGGCGGTGTCGGGAGAGGAGCTCCCGACCGATCTTGCTGCATGCGGCGGATCTCTGCTGGGAGATAAATCCCGAGCCCCCCCCCCCCCCACTTTGCTTGCTCTCTTTTCTTTTTTCATCCATGTACTGGTCCTGGAATCGGCGCTGAGGATGACGCCGTCGTCGTAGGTAACACCGATAATAGTCGTGCCCATGGAGTGTGGTTCGCTCAGATCAGGATCCATGACGAGAGTATTCGGGTGTCGAGCAGAAGGGCGGGTCACTAACGATGGAAAAACCCTGGGTGAGGATGGGTAATGGTGCGGCTGTTCGTGAGGTTAAGAAGCTTTGTTTGCGACAAGGAAGGAGTGACGTCGACCGGAAGAGGCCGGAGCGAGGGCGGAGGCCGGAGCGAGGGCGTAGGCCGGAGCGAGGGCGGAGGCCTGAGCGAGGGCGGAGGCCGGAGGCCGGAGCAAGGGTGGCGGGAAGAGCCCGGAGCGAGGGCGGCGGCCGGAGGCCGGAGCAAGGGCGGCGGATCACTGCTGGAGATAAATCCCGATCTCCCGCTTCTCTCCTTCTTCCTTTTTTGCTTTTTTCTTTACCTCCCCTGTACCCCAGCTCTCCCCTACCACTTCTATCCCTTTTTTATTTTTTGTTGTTGATTTGCTGTACCCCCCCCCCCCCCCCCCCCCCTCTGTCCTGAGCCCATCCTCCCCCTTCTATCTCTCTTCTTAATTGCCTTTTTTCTTTCCCCCCCATGTGCCATATGTAGATAATATATATTATATTATAAATATAATACAATATTAATATATTATAAATATAATATAATATTAATATGTTATAAATATAATATAATATTAATATGTTATAATATTAATCGAACATTTGTAAAAAGCCTACACGCACAAAACATCCGCACGCGTGCACGAGTGCTCGCATGCTCGAACGGGACTGCACCAAAACGCCGCTCATAGCATGCCCCGACCCCTCCACTTGGGGAGGATCCCACTCGGCCGGGTACGGGGTTTTACACATTAATCATTGACAAAAATCATATACAATAACTAACTAAGGCCTCATGACCCGAAACCCTAAATCCTAAATCCTAAATCATAAACCTTAAACCAACCATAAACCCTAAACCCTAAACTATCTTCTGATTTTTTTCCTTTTCGCTGGTGCAATTTCAATTCAAATCAATAAAATTAATTTTTTAAAAACACATTGTGAAATGAAAATAACTCTTTTGCTAGTTTATTTTCTGAATAATCAAACAAATAAAAAAGTCCATAAACACACATTGGTTCAAATTAACACTTGAAAAAAGAGATTGGAAACCCAAATCATTCACCTGAATGCATTCAGAATGCATTCATGTGAATGCATTCAGAATGCATTCACAAAGAGTGCATTCAGAATGCATTCACAAAGAATGCATTCAGAATGCATCCACAATGAATGCATTCAGAATGCATCCACAAAGAGTGCATTCAGAATGCATTCACATGGATGCTACTTACTTGGCAATGCTCTGGCGGATGACATAAATCTGAGAGGTCTTACCTCCGTCGTTAACGTGGATGGGCATGTTTACACCCCGAAATCGTTCATTTTTAGCAAGTAGCATGAGTTCAAAGGTTTTGTAGCTGAGGATCTCCGGCTTCAAAAGCTCGATCGTGACACCACTGACCTTAATATAACACCCATACACACTGTGCAGTGAGTCACGACAATGGAAGTGACTCACTACACAGTCAAAGGGTTTGATTATGGTCAACGACATCCCAATCGAGCTTTTGAAGCCAGAGATCCTCAGCTACAAAGCCTTCATGAACTTGCCCACGCTGACGTGGACCTTGTTTACCAACTCAGTGATTTTGAACTCATTCCCCACGGAAAAATTGGCGAATCCCTCGTTGGTGGCCTTCAGTGTGACTGCTCGCCAAAAAGCTTCCAAATCAAACTTGATCCTCTCCTCATGCAAATAACAAATAAAGGCGAGTAGTACGACATACCCATTGTGTTGTAGTTGCACGGGAACAAGGCCATAAAGGTGAAGCATCATCCGTACTTTCGGCCACAGAGGCGGCGACAGCCCGTCATTGAACATCGCCATCGAGAAGGCGAGTTCGTTAGTGTATAGCGAGTTCAGCTTCTCGTCGGCCCTCGGCATACTGGTCGAATAACCCTCAGGGAGGGAGGCTATGAAGGCGTCGAGCTTGCCTCGAGAAATCTTCAAATCAAGGGACTCGTCAAGCTTTGAGAAGTTCTCTGCCATCTTCCCCCGACCGTTGTCGTTGGGAGCTAAGTATAAGTAGTTGACAAGGTATAAGTAGTTGACGAGGTATAAGTAGTTGATGATATACGACTGTATTTGACTATTGTCACGATTTGAAAAGAAAATGAAAACCAGCGAAGGAAAATCCATTTTGAAATTGATTTTTTCCCTGTGAGAGTTATTTAAAGAAAGTAAGTATACGACTGTATATATATACGAGCATTTTCGCATAGGCTACGTCCATGCTCGATGCTCTCGGGCGGCCTTCAACTACATCCAGACGGGATTCGCTCGCCTCTGCACCGGCTTCGCCCGTGCTCGATGTCGCGCTACGGGCTGCGCCCGCATTGAAATGGGCTACACCCGCAACATATACATATGAGTACTCAAAATAACCGTAAAAAATATATATCAAGATTATAATTTTTATTTTTTAAAACAATGTACGCTTTGTCGTAAAAAATTTAATTTCTCTCCATCTTTATCTCTCCCTCTCTCTCCCTTTCTCTCTCATATAGCTTTAAGAGACCTATTAATATTCTTTTCTCTCTCTTCCCCTCTCTATTCAATGTTTTTCTCTCTCTAAAGAATGATTTAATATTCACTTTGATCAAACGGCTGAGGGAAAGTGTTTGGTGTGCTTAAAGATATGTATATTGATATATATGGTATATATACATATATACAAAGAATGTTCGTGTGAATTTTATTTTTAAAAGTGGGAAAGCTTTTAAGAAGGTCTATAGTAAGAATTATTTTGTTGTAATTAATTTTTAAGGCTCAAAGGATGAACGAAAGTTTTTCCACCCAGTTACCCTTCAAATTCTACACCTTCTTCAACAGGTTCAAGATGATTTTATTCGCAACCTCCACCTACTCGTTGCTCCTAAGGTGATGGGCGGGCGCAAAACGGATGTCGATATCCAATTGGGTGCAGCTAGTGAGCTCTTCACTAGCAAACTGTGGCTCGTTGTCGGTGACGATGGCCAAGGGTAGCCCGTATCGGCAGATTATCTCCCTCCGTATGAAATTCCTTATTACATGCATGATTTTCTTGGTTAGTTCTATTGTAAGGACCTCCTTTTAAAAACCAATGAGATCTTTATGCCCAAGACGAGTGTCCCCCCCCCAAAAAAAAATTTGTGTATCTGAAGAGGTGTTACCATATTACATAACCCATGACCCAAATGGCGGAACACTCGCCTTGTAAGACTATGCATCATCACAAAAGCATTCACAGAGTATAAAAAATTTTGTGCAAGCATTATATCACAGGATATCACAACATGATAAAAAAAATAATTCTTAGATGAAAACTTATGAAATGGGCATAAAAAGTTCAATAGTAGTATACATACTAGTCATATAACGACCAAAACATATTGTCTAAAATAAAAAATAAACTCTCTCGTTATCTCCTCTACACATAGTGGTACCCTCACATCCTCATAAATCTCCTGGGCTGGCTCACGGAACTCCTCTTCTATGGTATATGCTTACGCTCCTTCATCCACTCCTGCACCATCGACAAGCACATCGGGTCCTAAAAATAATACGTACAAACGTATGTTAGCCATAACTGACCGAGTAAATCTCGCACCCCTCCCCAACCCCGCTAGCAGGTATTAGGAAGGGGGCCCTGAATGGAGAGTTAGCATAACAGCCAAAACAATATATATGCACAAGCATTGATTAAGAGTGGCAGTAACATCAATACTTAATAAAACAATATTTCTAATATTGTAAGAATTCTTATCATCATATAACTCCTCATAACAGTGGTTATACAATGCCGAACTAAGGTGAGAGCACATGTAACACTTATGAACACATATGAGTATAGTTATATAATTATATATATATATATATATATATATATATATATATATATATATATATATATATATATATATATATATATATATATATATATATGTTTGTACTCTCTATCACTCAAATGATGTGTCATAATTAATTTCTCCTATGTTGACATAGTGACCTGTTAAGAGAAGAAGCTCGCTTCACATGCCTCACCGCCCGTGGCCAGATGGTGATAGTGGGTCGATCGCTCCCACTTCTAGGTTATGGATACACCTCAACTTTCTAGTCCTTTGTGCCACTATGAAGAATAAGTACTTTTGGTGGGAATACATCCTCATCTCGTACGGAGATCGACCCTCTCGGCACATAACCAAACAAGTATGAGACGGACCTATGTGAAAGGGGTAGCTAGCCCCCGGTCCTCTTTACCACCAAAAACAATAGAGTTCATTGTCACAATTTCTCACATAGTATATAATAGGGGGAATTTAGGGTTTCCAGATTCTCACACATATATAAATGAATGAGATGACAAAATTTGGGAAAACTAGCAAGTAATGTATGAATTGATTCATAATTATGAGAACCTAATAAATGATGAAAATTAAAGGACGTGTGCATATATACCTAATGAGATGTACTTACACAATAGAGAATGTTGCTTTAGTAATAAGGTATTACTCCTTCAGTCATAAACCACATTGTAACAAGCATCACAAGTCAACATGCTCATCAAATCGATGATTTTACCATCTCACTTATTTCATTTTTAGGCTATTTATTTTTTGCTTATAAAACTTATTCGAAGTAGAGCAGAAAAGGGGTGCTCCAAAGTGAGATACTTTATACGAAAAGAGTTCACCAAAACAATTCATGAATATTTACGTGAAAACACAATTCAAATTTTAAATATTTTAAGATCAAAATGGTTCAAATAGCAGGTCTAATTAAATGTAATCTCACTAGGGGTGAGGAACGAAAACCGAAAACCGACTAAACCGACCGAACCGACCGAACCGCACCGACTTTGAAACCGAGCCGCCTGGTCCGGTGTCGGTTCGGTTTGGAGCTTTTGAAAACCGAAAGCTTATCGGTTCGGGTCGGTTTTCAAGTTGTGAAAACCGACTAAACCGAACCGAACCGAGCACTTCACCACTGTTTTGGGGTCTATTTGATCGAGCAACTTTCAGATTATCTTTGCTTACAACCAGCTTCAATCACTCTCCCAATTTTCAAATCCTAAACAAGTAATATGAGGAAATAAAAAGGGTTACATAACAATTTGGATTAACAAAAATCTTCATAATAGATATTAAACAAGATGGAAGATAGGAATTTGAAGAATATGTTTAAGATGTATTGTGAATGTGAGATCAAATCTGTAAGATCAGTCTGTCTTGAAAATAGACAAGGAGCACTGTACAAACTAAAGATGTTGTGTTCTGAAGCCCTAAATCAATGATCCATTGGTGAGATGAGACACAATGTCATAGGTATTTGGACAATATTACCAAAGTCAGAAAGCAAATTATGAAAAGTAGTTTACTTAGCAACAATAAGGATACAAGATGATGCAGAACTAGTTTATCAAGCAAATGTAGAAGTGCAGAATAAATCGCAATAGAATCCAGTTGCAAAAAAGAAGGATGATAAATATGATTCCAGCATATCTAAGATGTGGTTTATGCCAGATAGTAAGTGCAACACTTGGTGTGGCGATCATGATTAGTGCTATGGGAAAATAAAGTATGAACATGATACTGATAGATCCGGTAACCACAACCATGAAATGATGGGGAGTCACAACCCTGAGTTGCATACTTAATGTCATTATGAAGTTGTCCTAGCCCATTTTGATGACATTTGCCATTTGTTATTTTGTTTTTTCTTAACCTATAAGTGCCTGAGAATGTGTCAATTTGCAGTCCAGGTATCATTGCACAAGAAATTTTATATCATTTAACACATGATTTGACGCATCATTTGACACATGATTTGACAAATGTTTTTCGGTGTAGTAGCAAGTTTTCAGTTAGTCATCTTGCATCTCATCGAGAGAAAAATGTGATGTCATTCTCCTCCTAAGTAATTTAGGAGTTGCCTTACATTGTGTAGGTTACCCTCATCCTAGATACAATTATCGTTCATGCCTCACATTGAACATGATACTTATACTCAAAAAAATTGTATGTTATTTATTTAATATAAACCTTTAGTTGATAAAGATTATGAAATTATTAAAGGGAAGATGACCAATCCAAAAAAATAGCACTTGATTATGTTTGTTCGCAGAAAACCGACACCGAACCGCAAAAAACCGACTAAAAACCGAACCGACTTTGAACCGAACCGAATGGGTTCGGTTCGGGTCGGTTTGGACAAACCAAAAACTGAAGCATGTTGGTTCGGTTTCGGTTTGGGTCCAAACCGCCCCAAACCGAACCGCTCGCACCCCTAAATCTCACTGCCGTGAGAGTCACTAATGAGAAATAATTTGACGATTAAAGTAACATATTAGATATAAAAAAATTTCTTACAAAATTTATACAGTCAACTAAACATAGCAAAACAAGATACATGACTGTGTATCTAATGATTTGAGAGATAAGTATAGCAATAAATTAATTTGGCATATTTATTTAAGCATATTATAATCCTGTCAGATAGGATGGTAACATGCAAAAGTCACGGGCTCTGCGTATCTAAGTAATGAGCGTGATTTTATAACCAACACTAATGGAATAAAATATAAGAAGACATATATAACCTCCATTTGATATATATATATATACACTATATTAAAAAGAAATATGATGGTGTGTCAATATCAATGAAATAAAAATTCATTCAAAAAAATCTTAACCGTTCATAATAATTTGATTAATAGGAACCATTCATCATTAATCACAAATTCAATCATTATCTCTCCTTATTCACTAATCTCATTAAAGAGATGGAGAGAGAGTGAGCTGCATTAAAGAGATGTTATTCATTTTTTTATTGGAGAGAGAAAGAGAGGGAGAGAGAAAAAGAGAGAGAAGAAATTGAAAATTAATTTTTGTACATCAAAACATACATTTTTTACAAAATAAAAATAATAATATTGATATATATTTTTTACAATCATTTTGAGTACTCATATGTATATGTTGAGGGCGCAACCCGCCTTGATGCGGACGTAGCCCTCAACGACGCATGGAGCACAGACAAAGCCCGTTAGGGGCGGGTGAAGCTCTCTGGGGCCAGGCGAAGCCCACCGTCACCGGTCAGGTACTATCGCACTTGGTCGTAGGGGCGGAGCCCCGTGTCGGGCACTTGTGTGTGTGTGTGTATATATATATAACCCTGTGAGAATCGTCATGACAATTTTTAAATTATTTAAAAAATTAAAAATATTAGATTTTATTTTTATTTTTAACATTTTTTTCATGCTTATTATTTTATTTTTCCCTATTAGTCTTCCGCAATCTTAAATGATATAGCAATTAATAGAAAGAGAACCAATTAACCATGACTTTATAGTTTTGTAAATGATATATTAATTAGCAATCTGTCATTCATGCTTGTGCTATTCGCATGTCATTCACGCCTGCGCTTTTGCATGTAATAAATATATAAAAGGTGAATAGATTGTACGCTAATGAGCTGTGGCGCCGTGGATTGCCCAAAAAAATTGATTTTTTTTTTGGGGGGGGGGGGGAGGGTGCATTGTGTTATATTTAAACTTTTAGAGTGCATTTAGCCAAAAACTAATATTTCTCGAATATATTTTGCTAAAAAATGATATTTCTGTATTGCATTCTGCCATATATACATTTATCTTTATCTATACTATATTAAAAAAAAATACTATGGCATGCCAATAATGATGAATTAAAAATTCATCTAAAAAATCAGCATCATTCATTTGTGTTGCGGTGATTGAGAATCGTCAAATTCTTCACGAATCTCTATTAAAAACCGCAGGACCGAAAACCTCCCACCGTATTCCTCCTGATATCCCTTGCCCTAAACCGCAAACCTCCCACGACGGCGCTCTCCTCGCTCCCCTAACCCGCAGCTTCTCTTCCCGCTAGGGCATTGCTCCTCTGCTCTCGCCTCCTGACCCTCTCCACCTCCAAATCTCCTTCAACTGCATTTCAACAAGGGTATTGTAATAGATTTTTCTCTCGTTTTTGGTTTTCTCACTCGCCCTTGGGTAACCAGACACTTCTCTGCTTAAGGTGACATCCACATCTTTTTAGTTGTTGTTAGATGATCTTTAATGAATGACAGTTTAACACAGCATTTACGACCGTCACCACCGTGCCAAACAAAGTCATAATGTATACCCAACTTCCGCGTTTAATTTATTTATTGGAGTTTTATCACAACACATATTTTATAATGTTTATAATATTATTTTTAACTAAAAAAAATGCAATGCATATTAGCCCACAAAAAATAATCAATTGCTAGTAATAACAAAAGTGCTAAATAAAGCAAAGTTTTCTTTTGGCACTAAAGAAACCACCAATTTCTACTCGACAAATTAGTGGTGGTCGTAAACGCATGGGTTAAAACATAATTCATTAAGGATCGCTTAACAAACATCATTCGTTTAAACATAAAAGTGATGAAGTTCCTCATGTGGAAGTTAACAAATGACAATTTAGGCTTCATTTGTTTCGGCGGTGGCGGGTCGATCCGGCGGGTGGAAACGGAGTGTTCGAACAGGAGGGAGATGCCTGCTCCAAACGGAGCTTTTTGGAGCGTTTCTCAAGGCGGTCGGGCGGGTGGAAACGGAGCAAACGCCGTCTGAGGTTCATTTGTTTACCCGCCTTCCGGCGTTTGCTCAAAACGGAGCACCGAAACGCCCAAACAAATAGAGCCTTAACCCAGTGTTCATGACTACCACCACCATGCGAAACCGAACCTAAATAGGCATCGGGGGTTTGTCAAAAATAGATACAAATGTAAAATCAGTTGTTGAATTTTGGGATTTTTTTTTGAAAACAAGTAAAATAAGTTCCTAAATTATTGAAATAAAAAACAATAGCCGTAATAATAGCTATTTATGTAAGCTATTAAAATCAAAAAATAAAAATAAAATGAGTTGCTTTCATTCTATGGGTTAACCGTTAACGTGATAATTATTTTCGTTGAAATAAGTCGAACTTAAAGCAAATAAAAATTAAAATTAACAGTTATTTCCGTTGAAATTGCTCCACTTGATTTGCAACTTCTAGTCGGTAAAATTCAATTCCTTATGAAGAATGATTCCAAATTTCATCTTAAAAGTTAAACTAAAACTCTGGCGAGTCGAATGCAGAGGCGATTGGGCCGAGCGATGGCTTCGCGCAAGAGAAAGTCGCACCGATCGAAAAACCATAATTCAAGCCTTTGTCGCCCCGTAATAATAATAATAATAATAATATAAATATCGGGTTCGCATTATAAAGGCCTATAATAAAAAAGATAACGAAACGTAAATGTAATTTGTGAAAACATCCAGTGTATTTTTTTTTACTTTAACGGCTAACAGAAACAAGTATTAGGACTGATATGGTTTGCTTTTAATAGTTTAAGAAACAACTATTTCAAAAGATATAATAGTTAAGGTATTGATGTGTCGCACGAGTGTGGAGTTTCCGGCCGCAGTCAGCAACTTTGAACAATGCCGGCACTTTGCTTTAAAATCATTGCCGATACGCACTTTGTCAAAATGCTTCTAGATTGGAGCATTATGTTTGTGCTCGATAATTTCAGGAACGTTACTAGATGACGATGTCATTGATCGAAATTTTGAAATAAAAAATGAAAGTAGATGAAAAATTGTGACAGTCTAAGTTATGAATAGAACTAAAAAAATTTTGAACAAAAAAGCAATCTATTTATAGAAAAAATCCGTATTTTAATAATAATAATAATAATAATAATAGCATTATAAAAAATTTAAAAAATTAATGAAAAAAATAACAGCTCTATGGAGAGCCGTTTCCAACGGTTCTCTATAGAGCTGTTATATTATAATATTAATGCTATAAAATATATAACATTAAAATATATACTATTTTAATAATTAATATTGTGAGTATATAACTATATAAGTATATTAATGGATTTTATATAACTATAATTAATATTGTCAGCAGCCTGCTGCCAGACGTCTCTTCATAGAGACGTTGCAGCAGGCTGCTACAACGCCTTCAATTGGAGACGTTGCTCAACGTCTCCAATTTCAATTGGAGACGTTGCGCAACATCATGGGCCAGACCAAGTTATGGCTTGGGACCGAGCCCAGGCAAAGCCTAGACCGGTCCTAGCCTGGGCCTGACCCAGGCCAGGCACCGGGTCGGGCAGTATATTAATATTGGGGCCTTTTGAGGCCTCTCGGGACCGGCCTGGACCAGATCTGCCCGGGCCCAGGCGTAACCAGACTTTTGCCAGGCTGGGCCCAGGCGGGCTTTCCAGGCCCAGTCTTTTTGTGCACCACTACCTCCAATTGCACAACCTTTTCATTTCATTCGTAAATCACAAGTTTTTTCCTTCTTCAGCTTTTCCCGAGTTCCTTCTCTGGCAGACAAGATCATCGTTTCTTCCTTCTGCAAGGCTTTTTCCTTATCGCGGCACGTCGACCCTAGTACTTTTTGCCTAGTCCCCTTCCACCTCAGGCTCGGGTTTTGAAAACAAGAAACCTAAACCTCTCCAGGCCGGCAGAGGGCCGGAGGCTCTCCTCATGTGAGCAGCGAGCACAACAACACTGTAATCATTTGAACCTTACCAATACTTGTATCCACTCCTCACAACAACTGTAGGTTTTAGCATGCGACATGTGGTATGCCTGACGCGATGACGAAGGAGACCTGACGCACGTGACCACTGGGGAGCTGGGCAGGTTAGGGGTTTCTTTCCATTTTTATTTTGGTATGAATTTATATCTAGATTTTTTATGAGTTTGCAGTGTGATGAAGATTTCATCATTTTAAGGATATATCTTGTTCTTGTAAGGATTATTGGACGATTCTGAGATTCAGAATTCGGATACTTCACAGTTTAGTATGATTATTTAACATTTCCTTGCTTGGATCCATGTTTGGACAGTCAGCAATCGTTTCTTTTTCATTGTTTTTTTTGGCTTAGCTATAATCTATACTCTACAGTGTTATAAAAATTATTAGATGATCTTCATTAATAATAAATGAATAAAAAGCTCATAATAGGTAAATAAAAACTAATTATTCATAGCAGATAATTATCTATGACATAAATTTAAAGTTTGAAATAGTCCATAGTCCATACTCCATACTCCATAAGAGAATAATACATATTTTTGGAGCATGCACAGATGACAGTGATATGCAAGTTTACAACAACATAAACTGTAAGTAGTTGTCACGTAACTAGTTTATCTCATCACTTATGTATACTTTGGGCACAGATTCACAGAATGCATGACATTAGTTATTGAATCAATTTGGCTTTTGATTTATGTAAGATGAGAATTAGATTTGTTTCATTTTTAGATCAGTTCTTTTGTAGCTTAGAGATTTTATCACTATCCAGAGAATATTTGATCAAAAATCATAAATCAAAATTTCAGCTTTATACAGGCTTTTGAAAATCGGACCGGACCGGCCGGTCGGACCGGTCGAATTGCGGACCGGACACAGAGCTGATCCAGTCCAGGTAAGAAACCTGCTCTAGCCGCGGACCGCCTGGGAACTGCTGAACCGGGCGGGCGGACTGGTGGGCCGGGAACCGGGGACGGTTTTGCGTAATCGGGCGGGCCAAGTAGCCCGAAAATTTAAATCCCATAAATTCGAAACCATGGGGATTTGAACCCATGACCTTTTCTCACTAATGGAAGAGTTGACCACTGGAGCATTTAATTTTTGTTGTTTTAAGCTGTATTAAATTATATGTATATAAATATTATTATATTAATGTATATATTAAAAGACTTATATAATTAATATACATAATTATATAAATAAAAATTAAATATTTCTTAGATATATCATTACAATAACTTATTAAATTATCTATTAAAATTTAAAGTTTATGAAATATTTAGGCACTATTTGTATCGCAATATATGCTCCGTTTGGCATGGTGGTGGCGGTTCATTCAATTCGTTAATGCCCACCTAAGAAACTTCATCCACTTCTAGGGTCAAACAGATGATGTTTGTTAGGTGATCCATAACGAATGACGGTTTAACCTATGAGTTTACGACCGCCACCAGTGTAACGCCCCGAAACTCAAAGGAGTGACGGAGGACGTTTTGGGCCAGTTTTGAGTTCTGGCTGCAGGCACACGGCCTGGGAGACGGGCGTGTCCCAGGGCGTGTCAAGCCTGTGTCGACACTAAGCCGGGAAGTCGACACTTTGGTCTCGACATTGTGTCGAGACTGGGCACACGGCCTGCGACACGGGCGTGTCGCAGGGCGTGTCGACCCGTGTCGACACTTAGCCCGCGAAGTCGACACTCTGCGCTCGACGAAGTGTCGAGATACGGCACACGGCCTGCGACACGGGCGTGTCGCAGGGCGTGTCAACCCGTGTCGACACTCGTCCCGGGAAGTCGACACTTTGGTCTCGACATTGTGTCGAGACAAGGCACGCGGCCTAGGACACGGGCGTGTCCAAGGCCGTGTCATCAGGTCGACGATCTTCGCTCGACGAAGTGTCGAGTGTCGAGACCGTGTACACGGCCTGGGGTCCAGGCATGTTGAGGTGACACGGGTAAGGACACGGGCGTGTCCTAGAACCCGTGCAGTGCTCGGGTTGTTTTCGGGGAAAAATGATGGGGGTACACGGCCGGCCACACGGCCGTGTTAGGTGGAACACGGGCGTGTCAGGTCGAACACGGGCGTGTTTGATACCCGTGTGTTGTTCCAGGCGAGCCGATTTTGACGGCGAATGAGGCACACGGCCCTGGACACGGGCGTGTGCCAGGCCATGTGCGGTCCAGATTGGGCATTTCAGTCCCGAATCAAAGCCGTTCATTTCTTTAATTGATGATCCAACGGCTGGGGGTTGTTCCTGAAGGGATATACCCGGGATTGGACTTAGAAACCCTCACTTTTCATAAGTTATCATCTTTCTAAAAGCTTAGAGAGAGAGGAGAGCCAAGGAAGGAAGAAGGAGCTAGATCCGGCCATTGGAGGAGCTTCGAAGCTCCAAATCGCGAGCCGACTCCGGATCCACGGAGGCAAAGCTAGTGCGGTGCTTTTCATCCGCTTACTTTTCCATGGCGCCAAAGAGGAATGCTAGGGTAACGATTCTCTTCTTGAGCATGAGTAGCTCTCCTTCTTTGCATAGAAAGCCCGCTCTCGCGAGTTTGCGGAGAGTTGGAGGCCTTCCTTCGGGTAGATATGTGAAGTCCCCGTTGTTTAGAGTCCGTAAGCGAGAACGAACATAGGCATGATGTGTGAAGCCTACCCGGACATGTTGGTCTGGATCGGTGATGTTGCATTGCATAAATGCCGGAGAAGACTCCGTGCTATTGGTTGTTTTTTGGGTTTTCTACGCGGTAGATTGCAGTAGGGAGCCTTGGGGATTAACCCAGAGGCGCACCTGGAAAACTGGGCGGATGCGAGATCTTGCCAACTTGGTGGCCTGAGAGCCAGCTTGAACATAACCGAGTTATGTGAAATGTGATGGAAATGAGACTCAGTGGAAGTTTGACCCGCGCAAATGGCTTAAATTGTCGTTGCAATGTGAGCACGGGTTAGATGGAACGGTACCCGTTCTATGTCGTTCGGTTAAAGAGACCTAAAGGCACGTGGCACTTGCCGTTGGCATAGATTAGGGTCTTCGGCGGTCAATGGCTTAAATTGTCGTGACTCAGGCCAAGAAGACAAATTGCTCATAGGTTTGGCCGTCATAGTGGCGGTGGTGAGTCCGAAATGTCTATGGCTTAAACTGACGTGACATCGACCGGTTCACCGAGAATGTGCCCTGAGAGCACGGGGCGTGTGGTCGTGCGAGCCAACGTCTGTGATGAAATGATTATGGTTATATGTTGCTCGCTTATGCTAATGAAATGCAGGGAAGGAGCATCGCCGCCCGCCCGCCCCGAGTTGGGGGCGTGATCGTTATAATTTGGTCTGTCTGTGGCATACGGCATCGGGCCCCGGCCGGACCTACTGCTATATGCTATGTGACGGATAGGGGGTGTTACAATTTGGTATCAGACTACTGGTTTTGGTCGGGCTTAGAGTGAATTCGTGGACGAATTCTTTTTAAGGGGTGGTGAGCACATTGTGTGCGTCATCGTTATAACAGTAAAAGAACCCATGAATGTCCACTTAGGAATGAAAATACATGTGTTTGAGGAACCTGCGTGTTCCTATAATTGCTGTTTGCAATTTATTTGGTCGCTTAACGGTGTTTTGTACTACTATAGGTGACCAGAAGTGGTGTTGGGCCGTCAGAACGCCGAGTTTCTGAGGCTAGCAGTGCACCAGATGTTGCTCCTGCAACACCTCTATCGGCTGAGAATATACGATTAGTCGCTGAAGCGGTGTTGGCCGTGATAAATGCGCAGCCTGCAAGGCAAACGCAGCAGCCCGCTCCTGTGATGGAGCAGGAACCTTTTCAAGAGGCTGAGCCGAGGAGAGTGGAGCAAGTGGTTGTGGAACCGGTGGTGCCAAGGAGGGCAACCGAGAGGCAGCTTAAGCATGTAATGAGCTTTAACCCTCCGTTATTCTCGGGGTTGGGAACCTCATCTCAGGCTGAAGACTGGCTCTCCAGGGTGAAGAGAGTCATGACAGCAACGGAGACGGAGGAGTGGCAAATGACCACCATTGCTACGTTCCTTTTGGACGGTGAAGCGAGATTATGGTGGGAAGGTTTGGAGCTGCATCATTTGAGAGGTAGACAACTGACAGACGTCCCGATGGAAGAGTTCTCGGGATTGTTCTTAGCAAGATACCTCCCTTCGATGCAGAAGATAGCGTTGGAGAATGAGTTTCTGAAGTTGGTTCAGGGTGAGAAGAGCGTGGATGAATATCTCCATGAGTTCACTCGTTTAAGTCGATATGCTAGCTCCACCATCGTGGATGAGGAGCGCAAGACTAATCGCTTCTACGAAGGCTTGAGAGATGAGTTGAGATTGCTACTTTCGGGGCCGATGACGCAGGGTTTCTTAACCATTAGTCAACACTGTCCGGTCCTTGGAGAAGGACATGAAGAATGTACAAGCAAAAAAAAGCTTGGGTGAGAAGAAATCTGAATTTAAAGTGTCGACTACTTCAAAGTTCGGCTATCGGAGGTCTTTCAAGAAGCATAGGACTTCAGGGTCCAGCTCCTTCTGGTGCTTCTGGGGCGACTACGGGTCGGACCCCGGGTGCGTGTTTTACTTGTGGAAAGACGGGGCACTTTGCCCGTGACTGTTGGAGCGGACGTCCTAAGTCCGAGAGAAGGCCGAGAGCTACTTATGAAGAGAAGGGCAAGGCGGTGGAGTCGACAGCGTCCCACTATGCTCCGGCCCAACCGAGGGTCTATAATCTTGGCCAACAGGAGGCCATCAAACAAGCTGATGTGGTGACAGGTACATTTTAATTTATATCAAGTCAATTTCCTTAAATACTTATTATGCACATGTTACCTTACCACTGCTTGTTTAGGATTTGTATTGATTTGTGAAAATCCGGCACGAGCATTCTTCGATACGGGAACTTCACACTCCTTCTTGTCCGAAGGATTTATATCACGCATCGGAGTCCCTTCTTCGATGGCGAAGGATAAGTTGGATGTGTTGTTGCCCAATGGGTGTTCGATGCGCGCGGATAAGATCTGCGATGTTAAGATTCGTTTTGGGAATCAGGAGTTCGATCTGCAGGCGTCTTTACTTCCGTTAGTGGAGTTCGACATTATATTTGGCATGGACTGGCTCTCGGAGCAGCAGGCCTATATTGACTGCGGTCGCAAGGAAGTCAAGCTGGGAGCAAGTCGTGAAAACGACTTTTACGGGCTTAAAGGGGTCGAGCAAGACGTTGATGTCTGCTCTTCAGGTGGTGAAGGCGGTTCGTGCCGGTGCAGAACTGTTCTTTACACTAGTGGAGGTTGCAAAGCCGAAGCCCGCGTTGGATAGTATTTCGGTGGTATCGGAATACCCTGATGTGTTCCCTGCAGATCTTTCTGGAGCCCCGCCTCAGCGGGAGATAGATTTTACGATTGAGCTAGTGCCAGGTGCAAAGCCTGTGTCACGATCTCCTTATCGGCTAGCGCCTAAGGAAATGGCAGAGCTGAAAGTTCAACTGCAAGAGTTGTTGGAGCAAGGGTATGTGCGCCCGAGTTCTTCGCCTTGGAGCGCACCGGTCCTCTTTGTTAAGAAGAAGGACGGAAGCTTGAGGCTATGTATTGATTATCGGGAGCTCAACAAGTTGATTGAGAAGAACAAGTACCTGATCCCCCGGATTGATGATCTTTTTGATCAGTTAGTCGGGTCGACGGTGTACTCGAAGTTGGATCTCAAGGATGGGTACTATCAGCTGCGAATAAGGGAGAGTGATATCCCGAAGACAGCGTTTAGTACGAGATACGGGCATTATGAGTTTACGGTCATGCCGTTTGGGCTGACTAATGCGCCGTCAGTGTTCATGGATTTGATGAACATGACTTTCAGGGAGTACTTGGACCATTTTGTGATCGTCTTCATCGACGATATTTTGGTGTACACGCAAAGTGAGGAAGATCACTTCAAGCATCTTCATTTGGTGTTGGAAACGCTAAGGAGAAATCAGTTGTATGTCCAAGTTCTCGAAGTGCGAGTTTTGGCTATCCTCAGTGGCGTTCCTCGGGCATATAGTGAGTGGAGAGGGTATTGCTGTGGATCCGGCGAAGATTGTTGCGATACGGGAGTGGTCCTGAGCTTGCTACGGTAGCGGAAGTCCGGAGCTTTTTGGGGCTTGCCGGCTATTATAGGCGCTTCGTAGAGAACTTCTCGCGGATAGCGTTACCTCTCACTACTTTGACGAGGAAGGAGCATAAGTTTGTTTGGACGCCGGAGTGCGCCCGAGCTTTTGAGGAGTTGAAGTGTCGGTTGACCACGACGCCTGTGCTGAGTTCGCCATGTGAGACCGAAGGCTATGAGATTTATAGTGATGCTTCGGGCAGCGGTTTGGGTTGCGTGCTACTGCAACACGGAAGTGTAATAGCTTATGGCTCGAGACAGCTAAAAGTGCACGAAAGGAACTATCCGGTCCATGACTTGGAGTTAGCGGCCGTGATTTTTGCCTTGAAGCTGTGAGACACTATTTGTACGGTGTGAAGATTGATATCTACACCGATCACAAGAGCCTGAAGTATCTTATTGATCAGAAGGATCTGAATATGCGGCAGCGTAGATGGATGGAGTTCCTGGGGGACTATACATTCAAGATCCACTACGTGCCTGGTAAAGGGAATGCGGTTGCGGACGCGTTGAGTCGCCGAGCCCCAGCTCAAGCCAATTGGCTATCGGTGCATGATGAGCGGTTGGTGCGGGAGTTGGAGGCGTTGGAGATTGTTTGTGTGGATAGACAATCAAGTGCTGAAGCAGTTTTGAATTGGACTGAAGTCCAATATGACCTGGCTGATCGTATTCAGGCAGGCTTTGGATATGGATGCTCATATGAAGCAGTTCATGGTAGAGGCTCTGGATGGGTCAAATTCCCAATTCGTCGTGGAGGACGGATTACTTTGGAAAGACGGTCGTCTGTGCGTCCCAAGTGTGGGAAATTTGCGGGTGGAGTTGTTGTACGAGGCACACCATACCAAGTACTCGATTCACCTGGGGAGCACGAAGATGTACCGTGATGTGAAGAAACTATTTTGGTGGCCGAGTTTGAAGAAGGATGTGGCGCTATACGTAGCGAAATGCCAAACTTGCGCCTTGGTGAAGGCGGAGTGCCAAAAGCCGGGAGGATTTCTTAAGTCCTTGCCTATTCCGGAGTGGAAATTTGACGACATCTCTATGGACTTTGTGCATGGTTTGCCAAGGTCGCAAAAGGGGAACGACGTCCATTTGGGTGGTTGTTGATCGGTTAACGAAGGTGTCGCATTTTATTCCGCATAAGAAGGATGATCCGGGGGAGAAGTTGGCAAAGCTTTATGTGGATAACATAGTACGGCTTCATGGTGTGCCCCGCAGCATCGTGAGTGACCGAGATGGGCGGTTCACGTCCAATGATTGGAGGCTTGTGCAGCAAATGTTGGGAACAAAGCTGAAATTCAGCACAGCCTTCCATCCGCAAACGGATGGGCAGACCGAGAGGGTCAATAGAACCATGGAAGACATGCTCCGCATGTGTGTCTTGGATTTTGGAAAGCAATGGGAAGACCACTTTTATTTGGTGGAGTTCGCATATAACAATAGCTACCAAGCGAGTATTCAGATGGCGCCTTTCGAGACCCTATATGGTAGAAAATGTCGCACGCCGTTGTCTTGGTTAGAAACGGGTGAGTCAAAGTTGTATAAGCGATCGGAAGTGGAGGATGCTACTTCTTTGGTGAGAACCATTCGGGAGAGGTTGCTTATCGCTCAGGACCGGCAAGCGAAGTACTATAATGCCAAGCACAGGAACGTGAAGTTCGCTGTGGACGACTTTGTATACTTAAAGATCAAGCCGTTCAAGGGTGTCTCGCGGGTGCGGCGATTGAAAAAGCTAAGCCCGAGGTACCTTGGGCCGTTTGAGGTTCTGGAGCGAGTTGGTGAAGCGGCCTATCGGTTGAAGCTTTCAGTGGAGCTTAGTGGTTTACATGATGTATTCCATATTTCGGTGCTTCGAAAGGCAGTGCAAGAGCCTACGCAAGTGATCGCGGTTGATCAAGTGCCGGTGGATAGTGGGCTGACGACAAAGGTCAAGCCCGTGCGGATTGAGGACTCGGAGGTCAAGCGGCTACGCAATAAAGAGATCAGGATGGTCAAGGTCCGGTGGGACAATTGCGGTCGTGAGGAGATCTCTTGGGAGCGAGAGCAGACTATGCTTGACGAGTATCCGGAGTTGTTCCGCTCAGTTACAAATTTTGGTTTGTACATGTCTTCCCTTTATATAATTTCGAGGACGAAATTCTTTTAAGAGGGGGAGAGTTGTAACGCCTCGAAACTCAAAGGAGTGACGGAGGACGTTTTGGGCCAGTTTTGAGTTCTGGCTGCAGGCACACGGCCTGGGACACGGGCGTGTCCCAGGGAGTGTCAAGCCTGTGTCGACACTAAGCCGGGAAGTCGACACTTTGGTCTCGACATTGTGTCGAGACTGGGCACACGGCCTGCGACACGGGCGTGTCGCAGGGCGTGTCGACCTGTATCGACACTTAGCCCGCGAAGTCGACACTCTGCGCTCGACGAAGTGTCGAGACACGGCACACGACCTGCGACACGGGCGTGTCGCAGGGCATGTCAACCCGTGTCGACACTCGTCCCGGGAAGTCGACACTTTGGTAGCGACATTGTGTCGAGACAAGGCACACGACCTAGGACACGGGCGTGTCCAAGGCCGTGTCATCAGGTCGACGATCTTCGCTCGACGAAGTATCGAGTGTCGAGACCGTGTACACGGCCTGGGGTCCAGGCGTGTTGAGGTGACACGGGTAAGGACACGGGCGTGTCCTAGAACCCGTGCAGTGCTCGGGTTGTTTTCGGGGAAAAATGATGGGGTACACGGCCGGCCACACGGCCGTGTTAGGTGGAACACGGGCGTGTCAGGTCGAACACGGGCGTGTTCGATACCCGTGTGTTGTTCCAGGCGAGCCGATTTTGATGGCGAATGAGGCACACGGCCCTGGACATGGGCGTGTGTCAGGCCGTGTGCGGTCTAGATTGGGCATTTCAGTCCCGAATCAAAGCCGTTCATTTCTTTAATTGATGATCCAACGGCTGGGGGTTGTTACTGAAGGGATATACCCGGGATTGGACTTAGAAACCCTCACTTTTCATAAGTTATCATCTTTCTAAAAGCTTAGAGAGAGAGGAGAGCCAAGGAAGGAAGAAGGAGCTAGATCCGGCCATTGGAGGAGCTTCGAAGCTCCAAATCGCGAGCCGACTCCGGATCCACGGAGGCAAAGCTAGTGCGGTGCTTTTCATCCGCTTACTTTTCCATGGCGCCAAAGAGGAATGCTAGGGTAACGATTCTCTTCTTGAGCATGAGTAGCTCTCCTTCTTTGCATAGGAAGCCCGCTCTCGCGAGTTTGCGGAGTGTTGGAGGCGTTCCTTCGGGTAGATATGTGAAGTCCCCATTGTTTAGAGTCCGTAAGCGAGAACGGACATAGGCATGATGTGTGAAGCCTACCCGGACATGTTGGTCTGGATCGGTGATGTTGCATTGCATAAATGCCGGAGAAGACTCCGTGCTATTGGTTGTTTTTTGGGTTTTCTACGCGGTAGATTGCAGTAGGGAGCCTTGGGGATTAACCCAGAGGCGCACCCGGAAAACTGGGCGGATGCGAGATCTTGCCAACTTGGTGGCCTGAGAGCCAGCTTGAACATAACCGGGTTATGTGAAATGTGATGGAAATGAGACTCGGTGGAAGTTTGACCCGCGCAAATGGCTTAAATTGTCATTGTAATGTGAGCACGGGTTAGATGGAACCGTACCCGTTCTATGTCGTTCGGTTAAAGAGACCTAAAGGCACGTGGCACTTGTCGTTGGCATAGATTAGGGTCTTCGGCGGTCAATGGCTTAAATTGTCGTGACCCAGGCCAAGAAGACAAATTGCTCATAGGTTTGTCCGTCATAGTGGCGGTGGTGAGTCCGAAATGTCTATGGCTTAAACTGACGTGACATCGACCGGTTCACCGAGAATGTGCTCTGAGAGCACGGGGCGTGTGGTCGTGCGAGCCAACGTCTGTGATGAAATGATTATGGTTATATGTTGCTCGCTTATGCTAATGAAATGCAGGGAAGGAGCATCGCCGCCCGCCCGCCCCGAGTTGGGGGCGGGATCGTTATAATTTGGTCAGCATTGCTGACCGTTGCCTTGTTTTGCCACCGTGCGGTGGTTTGTTGCTTGCAGGTGCTGCTGGACCAAGTGGTCAATAGCGGGCTAAAGCCCTTTTTGCGAAGCCGGCCCTCGAAGACCCAATTGGAAGTGTTTACTGTTTTATTCATGTATGACCGGCCTGCGTGCCGTGGTTTGTAAATCATGTAATATCAAGTGAAACATTTAGTAAGGCCTTAAGGCTTTTGTTGGTATTTGTATACATTCCTATTTTGGATTAGTGGACATTCATGCTTTAATGCTGGGTTCTTATCTTGCAACTCTTATTAATCTGCTTCCGCTAGAATGCTCTGTGTAGGACGTTGTGATTGGTTTGATGGTTTCCATGAGTAACCACCCGGTCTGTCTGTGGCATACGACGTCGGGCCCCGGCCGGACCTACTGTTATATGCTATGTGACGGATAGGGGGTGTTACAACCAGCGTTTCAGAGTTCAGACAGAGCCATAATCATAATAAATTAATAATTTACATGCAATTTTTTATGAAGTGTTAAATTTTTGCGTACAAACTAAAATTTATGTTATTATTTATTTAATTTTTATGAGCAAAATAAAATAAATAGAAAATTATTTATATGATGTATGATTAATATTGATCTTACATAATACTGTCATCAAGAAATAATCAGAACGTGCATGTGTGACGTATAAAAATGTTGTTCGAGCAGATATCTTATACAAAGATAAATATAGAGCAAATAAAATTTCATTTTTTCTTAGATACGACATTACAATAAAGATTAATAATAAAATTAAAGATATCAATTTCACGAGTAAATTCAATATCAACATGCAGACATTTAATATAATATTAATTTTTTTATTTTCTAATTATATATAGAATTAATAATAAAATTAATTTTCTTATATAACGGTTTGACCCTTGTTGAACCGGTTAAACCTTGAACCTCTCCCTCTGCCCCGGTTCTATGTCCGGTCCGATTTTCAAAATCTTGGTTTTATATTCACCGTGTCTTTATTTGTCTATAAACTCCATAGTGCATTTATCATAAGTCCATGCAACTTGTATGTGCAAAAACAACGCTAAAGACAACTTCAGAGGAATGTTGATGAGTTTAATGTCTTTGTCCCTTCTTAAATTTGGCCAAAGAAATCTAAAATAAATATTGTTATATTATTTTTAGTATAAGCGCTTGTCAATACTAACAATTAGTCGTCTTGTAGATGGTTTTGTTATATTCATTGCTTATAGTTATGATTTTTTTGATAGAAGTTCTCAATTTAAGAAATTTTTATATCTTCAAATATTATGAATTCCGTAGAAAATTGTAGTGACTCATCATTCTCACCTGTGGAGGATGATGAATTCATAAATCCCAATGCAAATGCAATTATTACTGATCTTAATGCTCGAGATGTGGAACTAGCACTCATCTCCATTGACCCATCTCCTACTGAACCTTCATTAGGCCAACAATCTACTGAAGTAGAGAATGACAACAGAGGAAAAAGAAAAGAAGTGAAGTGTGGGAGCACTTTCAAGTTGAAAAAAATGAAAGATAGAAGTGAAAATATTATCTCCAAATGACAATGTAAACATTACTTCAAAACATACAAGTACCAATCATTTGGATCTACTTCAAATTGTGCAAGACATATTAAAATATGTTATAAGCTTATACAAGTTAAGAAAAATCAAACCATGTTCAATCAAAAGGGAGTCAATATGATAGAAGATGATATTCAAATGCCGTCCATTTGTGTTTCAGGATCTTATGATACAGTTAGCATTAGACAACTGTTTGTCAAGTTCATAATTACTCATGAACTCTCATTCTCAATAGTTGAGCAACCATTTTTTAATGTCTACTTTAAAGCTTAAAATCCTAATCATATAAAAATTCCAAGGCATACAATGAAGAATGATTTGCATGAACTGTATGATATTGAGAGGGACAAACTTCTGAAGGTACTTAGAAGGGTGGATAAAGTTGCACTTACTAGTGATTGTTTGACATCTAATCAATTTATTGGTTATTTATATATTACTATTCATTATATAGATTTTGATTGCATTCTCCAACATTCAATTATAAATTCCTTAGATCATAATCGACCTCATACCGGCCAAGTTATATATGATGCAATTCGTGAATCAATCTTATAGTGAGGAAGTCAGAAAAAAGTAATGAGCATCACTCTTGACAACGCATCTGCGAATGATATAGCCGCAAGATATTTACAACAAAATTTTGCTAATTCCAGTCACTTGTATTTAGGCGACAAATTGTTTCATGTTAAATGTTGTGCTCACATACTTAATATTCTTGTGAAAGATGGCTTAAAAGACATTTCTTCATTGATTACTATTGTAAGAGAGGCTGTGGGATACATAAGAAAGTCACCTTCACGTCTTAAATCAATTGCTGAATCGGCCAAATTATTAGAAATTTCTACATCATGAGGTCTTTCTTTAGATGTGAAAACAAGGTGGAATAATACTTATTATATGATTGATAGTGTTTATCATTATAGATATATTATTCATGATTTCTTTAGAAAAGATAAATGTTTGTTATGTGACTTTCCTGAAAAACATGACAAAGATTTGCTAAAATTAAGAACATATTGGAAAGTCTTTGAAGCCGCAATAAAAATATTTTCAGGGATTTCTCATCCAACATGTAACTTATTTTTGTCTGCATTAATTGCTATTAAAGAAGTTTGGGACAAATCTCCAACATTGGATGATGAGTTTGCACGTCGTATGGTCACTTCAATGGAAATCAAATTTGACAAATACTAAAGTGATTGCAACTTATGTCTCTTGCCATTATTCTTGATCCTCGACTAAAGTTATTGTTCATCACTTATGCTTTCAGTAAATTAAACAATAATTATGAAGCAATTCAAAAAATGAAGGTGGTAAAAGATAGTTTTTTTGAAAAAAAATTCCACTTTTTGCGATATCGGTAGCAGAGAACATAATACTTCAATTATTAGCCCTGAATCATCTTCTTCAAATATAGTGGGAGTGATGGGACATTCAAGTGCAACAACTAAACCACAAACTATCACAAATTCCGTTCTTCTTGGGTTTGATGATTTTGTGAGTTCTAGCTCATCTACGCAACCTCTTAAACATGAACTTGAAATATATCTAGAGGAAGCTCCGGTGCAACCTCCTCTCGAGAGTAGATATAAATTTGATATCTTAGAATGATGGAAAATATGTTCAATGAAATATGTGAAGCTCTCCAAGATGGCAAAGGATATCCTTACAATACCCATCACAACTGTAGCTTCTGAATCAACTTTTAGCGCTGGAAGGAGAGTGCTTGATGATTATATAAGTGCACTAAATCCCAAAACTATGAATGCTCCATCGTGTTCTTCAAATTGGATTCATTCACAATATAAACATCGTGCTAATGTAAGTATTCTTATTTATTTACTCATGAATGATTTTATTAGTCCTCAATTATTTTATTTTATCTTAATGTGTGTTTTGCAATCACAGCTTGATGTGGATGATTTAACAAGTTTACTACCAGATGCGATCATCAAGACTTCTACTAATGATTAAACTTCCATTAATGCATTATCTTTTTTACTCCCATAGCTTTGTTTTAATGTTACATGTGTTTCTAACAATATTAATTTTCTTTTAACAAAACATCAACTGTATTAATTTTTAGTGTTTATGAAACTAACAAGCTAATACTACTAATACTTTTTCTTGAGAAGCGTAATGGTTTTGTTCATCTGGTAAGCAGTCTCTGACTGCAAACTTATCCACCCTTATATCTGGAAAAACTATATATTGTTGGAGTTTATATGGACAAACACTTTTCGTAGTTAATTTGCAATCATAGCTTGTTTTCAAAAAAAAAATGAACCTTCAGGATCACACTAGGAGAATCAAGAATGTATCAGAAATTTACTTATTATCTTTGCTTTATCTGACATGTTGATTTGTTCGTCAAATTTTTGCCTGTTATCTTTGCATTTCCATGTTAAAAAGATTTTCTATCACAAAAATCTGCTGGTGGAGATCTTTTGCCAAAATCATGGGTGAGGTGTGCACACGAATAATAATTTTTTGTCATATTCTCTGAGCATGAATAGCGAGTGATGAGCCACACATTTTTCCCTTTGATAGATTTTATCTGTTAGTGCCGGTGAATTAGAATCTGGAAAAAAGGTATGTTCCAGTAAAATCTCGGAATGGTTATTGCTATTTGGCTTGATGCATCTGTAATGACATGCTAACATTTTGTTAATTATGTTGTATGTTGAATTGTTGTCCTCAATCAAAATAACATTGACTAACAAATAACATTAATTCGAATTTTAAAAGTGACTACTCTGTTTTTTTACTTACCGGCTTATGTGTTTTTTTATAGATTAAGAAGCAGAAGTAGAGATCATTTTCTAGACTTTTATAGCACAAACAACTCGACCTTAATATTTTTTTTGGAGTGTCTAATATGGACTATTTATGTATTTTTAATGAACTGTTTATGGATTTTTATTGGACTAGTTATGTCTTATGAAGTGTTTATTTTGTAGTTTTGTTATAATTTTAGTCAATCGTTTTGATTTAGGAAGTAGTTTAATTTTCAAATTTCATTTTTATGGGATTTAGGTAAGTACATTTATGAACTTTTTAGTATTAGTATGCTCACTTTTTTGCCTTGTTATTTCGGAAATAATTATTCTGCAATGTATAAAATATAAATAAAATATAATATCAATTTTTTTTATAAAGTTCAAATAATATAAATATGAAGCGATCAAGATCAACTACTCAATGTCATGATATATTGATATCTTATATTTATTGTGATTTTAAAAATATTTTTTTAATGATGCTCTCAATTAAGGGTGCCCATAAAAATCGGGCCCCGCCCGGTAAAAGCCCGGGTAGGCCCGGGACCGGGCCAAGCCCGCCCCGGGCCCAGGCCGGGCCATGGGCCCTAACAAAGCCCCATATATAGGCATTTGCCAGGCCCGGTGCCCGGGCCGGGCCAAGCCGGGCAAAGCCCGGTTTCCTAGGCTCGGGCTAAGCCCGGGGCCAGGCTGGGCAAAGCCCGGTTTCGGGAAAGCCCGAGCTAAGCCCGGGCTTCGCGAAGGTCGATCTCGCCACCGGCAAAATGCAAAAGTTCGTGTACGGTGATGGAAAGTACGACGGCGAGCCTTACTTCGTCCCGGCGGTGGAGGAAGGAGGTGAGGAGGATGAAGGATATGTGCTGGCGTTCGTGCACGATGAGATAGCCGGCAACTTAGAACTCATCATCGTGAACGCTTCCGACATGGAGGTGGAGGCGGTTGTGCAGCTGCCGACAAGGGTGCCGTAGGATTTCCGTGCTCAGCCGGCTTCTTCATCTTATTCTTCGTTTATTTGTTTATGGTATTTATAAATTATATTTAATTCTTTTTATAAAAAAACAATTTTTAAAAAAAAACTGGGCCCGGCCATGGGGGCCTTAGCAGGCCCCTCCCGGAGCCAGATGCCCGACCCGGCCCGGCTCTAATCAGGGCCCGGGCCCGGTTCAGGAAAGCCCGGGCCCGGGAGGCCCGGTTTAGGCCCGGGCCCGGGGGGCTTTATGAACACGGCTGCTCTCAATAACTCGTGAAAAAAATTATTTAATAATTTAACACTGTATAATTGTTTAAATGTCTAATATTTTTTTAATAAAAAAATAATTAATTTCGAGCCGATCCGAAATTGAATCGAGCCGGCTCGAAATCGAATCAAGCCGGCTCGACTCGAAATTAATATCGAGTTCGAGTCGATTCCGAGCCGATTTCGACTCGAAAATTTTGATATAAAAGCCGAGCCCAAATCGCTCGAACTCAATATCATCCCTAATCTACATTACTTAAACAAACCTAATAAGATGCCACATGTCACGTTAGCAAAAAAACAACAAAATAACAAAAAAAGGATGAAAATTCCACAATCAAGAGGAGTCCCATATTTGAAATTTGAAAAAACCGATCTTCTAACTCCCCATTCTATCCCGCACTATTTCCGCTCTTTAACTCCACACGCTGCCCTTCTCCTCATTTCCAATCCCGCCACCCTTATAACTCTCCACCTCCGCCGAACCCTAAGATTTCCTTCGCTCTCTCACGGCCCGTCACTCTCTACCGCCGAAGCCACCGCTGAAGACCGCATCCCCGACCGCCCTGGAAATCTTCCTGCGGCCCATCACCCTCCACCGCCGAGGCCACCGCTCGCCGAGGTACGCCCTAGAATCCGACTACATCTCTGATGTTGGATTGGACATTCCTCCTTTAAAAATGATGTCTGCATCGAGTTCATGCTTAACTCATTTCTACTTCTTCTTCTTAGGAGGCCGCCCCTGTGTTCTTCCGGCGACATCCGCCCTCTTCTTCCAGATGTTTCTGCGACAACCCTTCGACTTCTTCTTCCAAATTTCTGCTTTTTTGCATCAGATAAATGTATTGGTTGGATTTCCTACTCATTCTTTAAGCAATTCCTTTACTTCTTTTTGCATTTTCAGATTTGTTTTAGGCCTCCCCGTTTGGATTTACTCTTGCTCCTGCTAATTATGTTGATTTACTTTTTCAATTATTGGGAATGATTTACTCTTGGTTGCATTCACAGTCAAAATTAAAATTAAAAACTGTATTGTTTGTTTGCTTTTTTTTTGGTTTCAGAGAAAGGTTGTCAGTTGAAAGTAGGTGATTCCAATCATCCTCTCCAACATATTTATTGCGTTCTTCATCCTAAGGTATTATTTTTCTGCAATTTTGTCATGTCTTCTTCATCATAACAAGTAAAAATCATGTGTTGTATTCTGCTTAGATTATTCTAGAATCCGACTTCGACGAGGGTTTCTGCGGGATTCTTCCCCTCATTTTCACGCATCCTCGCCCATCAGTCGCTCTCTCACGCCCAGAAAAATTGACCAGCCAATTTATCGCTCCCACTTCTTCAGAGTGTCCCGCCGGTGATCTTTTTAACTTCATTGTTACTTACTTTCCTCGCTGATTCTTTACATCGATTTCTCAAATTTAAAGTTTTTTCCCGTATCTTTAATCAGGCTTTCACTCAACTCTTTGATTCTCTTACCCAATTAATCAACCAGTCATATTTCTATGAATTTTTACTAATATTTTTCATCAATTCATATATCTTAGGCATTTAATCAAGCTTTCATTATTCTATTTACAGTTCTCTAATACTTTTCTTCATATATATGATTCCAAAGAATCTTTTATGATTTATACAGATTCCTTTGATATTGGTAGCATATCAGGCTTTAATCAAGGAAATAAATGTAGATTTATATATGATCGTCAGTCTTCTTCGTTGCATTTTTTGTTACCTGAAATAGAATCCAGTGTCATGTCTATTCTTAAAAAAAACTCCCCCAAACAATTTTGAATGTTATTCGTTCAAAAAGTACTCTGCTACATACTGATTTTTCATTCACTGTATTAGTGTACTAAAAAGATAAGTGATAAAGAGAATTCACTCATTATTGTTATGTTTTGGTAATAAAAAGAATCTTTTCAAATGCTGCCGAGTACAAGTGCGACAATAGGAACATCATGTCGCGGTGAGGAAATGCAATACAGATCTCGAAGACGTCAACTAACTATACAACAATGTGAGCAGAGAAATGCAAGGCGTAGATTTCTACGTACGCAAATGTCAAATCTACACACTAATAAAGTTCAACTCTCAACACATTCTTCCAATCATTTATCGTCAACTGCTACAACGAGAAGACTTATACAAGAGGCGCAGCGAAGTGCAAGAATGGTTCGATTTTTACACCTTCAACATAGGATATGACGCACATCGAATATATCTATCGTGACTTGCCATCAACGTACACAAAACAACTTGGCCGTCCATCCTCCCTTGCAACCTGCGAATCGTAAATACCTCGCTTCTCCACATTTATTCCAACAACCACGGTATAAACAATCTTACTTTTTTCATATTTGTAGACTTCTCAAGCTCGATAGCCACTTCTGCGGATTCAAAAAGAATGCAACAACTGGCGATGCAGCGTTCCGCAAGAGCTGCACGAATGCTAAAGCTAAGAGAGCTGCGTGTACATCGCGACAGACATGGCATTCAACCTCCGACACACAATCTTCAGATTGAACCCATTCGAGACTCACTGTTAAATGCCCAAAAAAATGCTCGGCGCGCAAGAATGGAAAAACCAACTGACATGAGACGTCAACGTCAAATACGACAAAACTAAATTGACCAGACAATTATTCCGGGTAATCTCATCTATTCTGAAGCAGTATTTCACCAACATGTTTATTCACCCTAACGAGCTATCTGATTTCTGCAGTCTTCAGAAGAATCACTACCTCCAACATTCAAACTCCAATACGCTTTAACTTTCCACCGACACATCAAAATGAGGCGTCTACTTCTGAGCAATAACCACAACTACCACAACGACCACCACCAGAAGCAACTATACATATATCAACAACTACATCTCGTAACTCAACACAACAAAGTGACCAAAAAACTAGAGTCCAACAAATGCAACTACCTCCACTAAATTACTGTATACATTGTAATGCAAAATTGTTTATGCGCGAAACAAGCAGTTTATGTTGTCGAGACGGGAAAAGACACATTCCAGTAATACCAGCGCCAGAGGAACTCTACTCACTATTCACAGATCAGACTGCTCATGGACGACACTTTAGGCAAAATATACGTTCCTACAATCACTGTTTCTCATTTACCTCGATGGGAGTCCATCTGGACTCAGACATACCGGGGCCAAGCAGTGGAATTTACACTTTCAGACCACACGACGCTATATATCACCGGTTGGGAAGCCCACTACCGCCACAGGGAGCTCACCCGAGATTTCTGCAAATGTTCATCTATGACACAGAGCATGAGACAGAACATCGTATGGCTGAGAACGCTACACTACAAAGTGAATTGCTTGAAAAGATTAAGCACATACTCAACAAATACAATCCTTTCGTCCAAACACTGAGACAACTTGCGCAGAGACCTGATATTCTAGATTGCATGTTACTTATACGTGAACGTCCGGCCGCATATCGTCAATACACTCTACCTAAGACATCACAAGTCACTGATGTACTGTTCGGTGCAGAAGACATACTGGGTTCAAAGGACAGAGACATAATTATACAGACCACCGAAGGTCAATTACTCAATGTCAAAGACTACTCTGGGTATTATGATCCTCTGCAGTATCCACTGTTATTGCCACATGGTACATATGGGTGGTCATGCAATCTAAACACAACACAAGGAAGAAAGGTCTCATGCTGTGACTACTTATTACAGGTATTAGAATGTGTAAATACGGAGACTTTCAAGTATCTCTTATCTTCGAAAAATAAATTCAATTTTATTGTGTTTTCTTTACATCAAGATACGTCAGCATTCACAATCGTTGCTTCTATTTGGTGGTCGTCTACTCCAGCAATATGTAGTAGATAACTATGCTAAAATCAAAACTCATAAGTTGAATTGGATTCGACACCACCAAAAAGACATTCGTGCAAAACTATACGAAGGGCTACAAGATTGCTTCAATGCGGGTGAAACAAGTGGAGGTTTGTCTTCAGATCTGTGGAATTGCTTTACTAACTTAAGTACATCAATAACTAAAAAAAATATTCACTTCTTTTTCAGAAAATATTGGGCAAAAACTATCTTGTCCTCCACTTTCATTGGGAGGAGCCCAAGAGATATGTATAAGCGATATCAAGATGCAATGTCTATTGTTCAACATTACGGAAGACCAGATTTATTTATAACAATGACCTGCAATCCATCTTGGGATGAAATCACCTTGGAGCTTCTACCTGGACAGGCTCCGCATGATCGTCTAGATTTGTTGAGAAGAATTTTCCGAGCAAAATGTGAGGAGCTTAAAGAAGATATTTTTCACAGAGGCGTTCGAGGCATGGTTATTGCACATGTTCATGTAATTGAGTTCCAAAAGCGTGGTCTGCCACACTGTCACATGTTAGTTATTTTTGATATGGCTGACAAATTAAACTCACCAGATGATTACGACACAATTGTTCGAGCGGAACTCCCAGACTAACAATCAGAGCCTGAGTTATACGTGGTTGTACTACGACATATGATCCATGGCCCTTGCGGGGCCTACAAAATAAATGCTCCATGCATGTGTGATTCCCGCTGCAAGAAGGGATATCCCAAACCATATGCTGCTACAACAGTGCAAGGTGTTGACTCTTATCCTCAGTACAAACATCGTAATGACAACAGATCAGTTGGAATAGACAGACATGAATTAGCCTGTGTTGATAACTGATGGGTGGTCCCATATAACTCATGGTTACTAATAAAATACAACTGCCATTTAAACGTTGAAGTATGCTGTAGCATCAAGAGTATCAAATACCTGTACAAATATGTTTACAAAGGCCCAGATCACATAGCGTTCGAGATTCGTTCAGCACCAAACTATGACGAGGTCAACAAGTATGTCGAAGGAATATGGCTATGCGCACCTGAATCGCTATGGATAATATTTAAATTCTCAATGAATCAAATTTATCCATCCTTAGAAAGACTGCAAGTGCACTTACCAGCCAAGCAACATGTGTTATTTCACAATGATGAAAACATAACATCGATATTGGCCAATGACCGTAACTCTCGAACTATGCTGACTGAATTCTTTCAAGTTTACATGAATGGCCAGGAAGAGCACAAGTACCTATACAAGGAATTCCTGAAGTATTATAGATGGTTAAAGGCAGAGCGAAAGTGGAAGAAAAAGTCAACCAATCAAAAGGTTGTGGGTAGGCTCTACGCTGTTTCACCAAATGAAGGGGAGTGGTTTTTTCCTTCGCCTTCTTCTAACACACGTACGAGGCCCGAAATCTTTCGACGATCTTTTAACTGTTAACGATGTCCACCACATCACTTTCAAACGGTCGGCAGAGGCTTACGGCTTGCTTGAGCAAGATGATAGTATTCGTGAATGCTTAGCGGAGGCTAGACTATTCCGCACGCCTTCTGCTCTTAGAAGATTATTTGCAATTGTTCTTTTGTACTCTAATCCTATAGCAGTACGATCACTATGGGAAGAAAATTACATTAGCATAGCTGAAGACTTTCCTTCGACAAGCAATCCAGATTACATAAAGAATAAAGTGTTATACAATATAGTAGGAATTCTCAATGAACACAAACGCACTTTACAAGAGTTTGACTGTCACAACCCGCATTTTTTCAACGATAAAATTGTACCAGAGCAAGAGAAAACACGGGCTGTGATGCCACGTCGTGCAAGGGATAACTGCACACGCTCAGGCAAAACTCCAAACCTTAGATTTGAAGGAAAATTGTTGATTAATTATGAAAGAAAACCAGTTATGTTGAAAGGCCGTATCCCTCGGCACGGTGGGTCAGCTAGTCCACAAATAAAAAGTATATTTCTACGCAGCAGAAAATACTTTGGTTCAATTAAATTGACACTCTAAATGAGCATAAGTGTCCCCGAGGGACGACTCATGTTATGCACGACTCTAAAGTGAATATAATATATATATGAAAGATAGTCTTTTTACGCTAAGGAAATATAGTGTCTTTGTTTTATAAATATGTTATGCATGAGGTACATATAATAATGCTTTTAGGGTTTAAAATATCTAACACGCAACCTAGCATAAATGCTTCCCAGAAGCAAGTAAACAACCATAAATAGGCAAAAATAGCAGTTTAAGTTCATACCGGCATCGCAAGAAGCCACCAATGGGCGTCAACAACCTGACACGAACCCACTGGTGAGTATGTATGTCTATACAGAAAGGTAAAGAACTACCTCACAAAATCGGGAATTTGCTATCTCAGCTACCCAAGAGGCCACCAACCAGCCCCTCCAAAAGAACTAGCCGCTGAACTGGCTACAACCTGGACCTGAGGCATTCAAGAAAAGAACACCTCAGCAAGAAAATAGTCAAAAAGTAAATAGAGCATCAGATTTATTTAGCAAATAAGAAGGGTTTACCAACCCGGCAACAAACTGCTACAAGCAAAAGAAAGGGCATGACAGTAAGAAAAGAGCACTGTCTAAAGCACAGCAAAGCACTCCAAGTGCGAGCAATAAAAGCAACATGCCCTACAAAGAGTCTGCAACAGCAACAAGACATATACATATATGCCCAAAAGAAAGAGAAAACATAAACAGGAAAGGGACTAACAGTCCTAGCATGTGAGTAAGTGGCTGTGGTCAAAACATGGATCTGAGTACATAACCAAAACCAGATCCAAAAAAGGCTAAGGGGTCAAACAGTGGCAGCACTAGGGTCCCACACACGCCAACCCAAACCGGGGCAAAAGGCGGTGGCCACAGCTCTCCACATAAAACCACCCCTACAGAGGCCACCAAAACTCTACCACCTGCCACAACCCAAGAGTCGGCATGCAAAACTTAGCCGAACACCCAATATCACCCTCTAGAGAAAGGGAAAAGTCATACTAACAATCCTAAGGAAACACACGAACCCAAGACAGAAATGTCGAGCCCACTCGACGCGGCGTTGAGCAAGCTCCACTCACTTGACACCCAAAATACTTAGCCGCAAATCCTATGCTGGATGGCGACGTTGAGTGAACTCGGCTCACTTGACACTGTCAGCGCTTTCCACTTAGGGTAAACGTAAGTTTTAGTTAAAACCGCAGCCAAGACTTCTCTCTCAACGCGCGAAAACAGAGAGTTGGAAATTTAATCCCAACCCTCCGTTCCATCCTAACTACTCGGGACTACCGCAACTAAACCAAACTACCATTACTGCATCCTCACCCTAACTCTAGCTACCCACTGTACACCAAACCTCGGACGAAAGAGAGAACATTGATTTAAATGTAAAAAGAACAATGAAACAGCCCATGGATGAAATGAAGGAAAAAGGCATCCTATTGTTCTAATTTCTAAGGAGGAAAAAAATAATGAAAACAAAAGTATTGCACAGGAAAATGAAAACAGAGTAAGAGTTAGAAATAATTTGGCAAGGGCAAGAGAGCCACTTGCCTCTACCTCTCCGGAAAAACAACAGCTACACCACAACTTGGCTCCGGCGGCAAGATCGGCCACCTAGAAGACCAAAGTTGAAACTTGAGGAAAAAGAAAAGAAATCAGATATCCTCAACTCCTAGAATCAATCCTAAATCAAGAAAAACTTACATGAAAGGGAAGATCTGGACGAGAGCAAGCCAAATCCGCTATCGCACGAGAAAAACGAGCTTCCTCCCGCAAACACCGGCCAAAAAACCCACCGCCTCCTCTCAAAACCCTTCCGCTGGAAGCTCTCCAGACTCAGGAACGATGAAAATGAGGAGGAAAAACAGTTCACGGCAACAAAAGATGCTTTCAAGAGAAAAAGTACGGAACACGCCCCAGACACGCCCGTGACACGGCCCGACACACCCGTGTCACGGGGCGTGTACTTACACACTCGACGAACGTCGATCTCCACTCGACGAAAACACGGGACACGCCCCAAACACGCCCGTGACATGGTCCGACACGCCCGTGTCACGGGGCGTGTACTCACACACCTACCCACTCGACGAACGTCGATCTCCGCTCGACGAAACAGGTGACACGCCCTGTGACACGCCCGTGTCACAGGCCGTGTACCAACTCAAAAACCACTCGACGATCGTGGAGCGCCGATCGTCGAACAGAGAGACACGCCCCGTGTCACGCCCGTGTCCGATACGACACGCCCGTGACACGATCGTGTTCTCACTAAAACACCGCCTGACGACCATCGAGCGCAGCTCGACGAACTGAAGGGGGACACGCCCTGTGACACGCCCGTGTCACAGGCCGTGTTCCTGCAAAAAACCCGTCGACCAAAAATTCGTCGACCAGAGAAAAGGGAGCTCTACCCGAGCACGACACGCCCTGAGTCACGCCCGTGACCCAGGCCGTGTCACCCAAACTTACACAAAAAAACTGCTAACTCCTAGCAAAAAGGACAAGGCACCAGCCTACAAGCTCAGCCACATCAAGCCACACACAGCACATCAAACATTACAGCTAACAAAACAATCGTCGAAACGACACAAAAACAATCGATCCCGGACTTCGACCAAAACTCGCAACGTAGCTAAACAACCAAGCTACGAAGACAACGGTGAGGTCGAAAACAACATCCGACGATCGCACACTCGGGCTAACACCTCCCGAAGCCAAAACACAAGCATTTCCCTAAGAGGCCCAACCGAGTCACCAAAACAGACTCCGGCTAGCTGGGGAAACTTGCCAACATGCTACAACCAGGCTACACAAGGAACCTAAAGAGCTAGGACCACGCTCTACAACGGCGAAGAGCCGGAAAATGCGTCATCGTAACGCCAATCCAAGAGCAAACAAAACAAAGAAAAACCGGGGGCGTTGCATTGACTTACCTAAAACCAATGATGATTTCGAAGATTTACAAAATGCCTACATCATTCTACAACATGAATTAGCGATGCTTACTCCGCTTGAAGATCTCCGCGCTATTGAGTCACTAAATAATGACAAATTAAACGCATTCAACACGATAAGTGAGGCTATAACGAAAAAATGCAATGCTACCTTCTTTGTTGACGGATCGAGGGGAACAAGAAAGACTTTTCTTTATCGGGCAATCCTTGCAAAATTTAGAAGCAACGAATGCATTATTTTGGCAACAACCTCATCCGGGATTGCTGCGACTTTACTACCTGGTGGCCGGACTGCTCATTCAAAATTTAAAATTCCGATACAACTGGATGCTTCAACAATGTGTAAATTCGGAAAGCAATCCGATTTGCGTAAGCTTATACATCAGACGTCTGCAATAATATGGGACGAGGCACCTATGACTAATAGACGTGCCTTCGAAACGGTTGATCGTACATTTTAGGACATGTTTGACATTCATACACCATTCAGTGAGAAGGTCGCAATACTAGGAGGCGACTTCTGACAATTAACTCCAGTTGTCATAAATGGAGCAAAATCTGAAATTATAAATTCGAGCATTATTCAGTCACATCTGTGGGATAACGTTCGTGTGCTACGCTTATCAAGCAATATGAGGTCAGCCAGTGATATTTATTTCAACAACTTTGTTCTTCGAGTTGGTGAAGACACAGAACCGACACTGGACGATGACATGATCAAAATTCCAGATTCTATGATTATTCCGTGGGATGGAGAGAATTCAGTTTCTACTTTGGTAAAGTTTGTTTTCAAGGACTTGTGGAGCAATTTTGATAATGTGGAGTACATGAAATGTCGGGCTATTATAACCCCTTTGAATGATGATGTACATAAGCTGAACGATATGACCCTTGCTTTTTTCCCTGGAGTAGAACACACATATCATTTGACTCTGTGCTTGATGACACTATAAATTTATACTTACCTGAGTTCGTGAACTCTCTGTCTCTTGGAAGTCTGTCGCCTCACAAGCTTACATTGAAAGTAGGATCACCAATAATGTTGTTGAGGAATATTAATCCAAATATAGGGCATTGCAATGGTACGAGACCACTTTGTCGCCGCTTTGGAAGAAACATCATTGAAGCAGGAATTCTAACAGGACAACACAACGGTCAAAGAGTCTTCTTACCCCGCATACCTTTACAGACTTCTGAGGATGTAACATGCCATTTGTGCTAACTCGAAAATAGTTTCCTGTTCGTCTTTGCTTCGCTCTTATCATAAACAAATTCCAATGACAAACAATTGAAAATATAAGAATTTACTTTTCAGAAAATGTCTTTAGTCATGGGCAGTTATATGCGGCTTTCTCGCGTGGGGTTTCCGAGCAAAAAACTAAAATCTTGGTTAGAAGGGGGACAATACATGGTCGTGAGAGTGTTTACACTAAAAATGTGGTGTACAAAGAAATCTTCGCAAAACTAAACTACCAACCACAACCATAGTAAGTATAACATTTTCATATGCACAATCGTCTTGCCCTCTCAAAATCTAAATGCTTGAATTACATGCAGGTCCACATCGATCGTTGCAAAGAACAAACATAACAACTTATTTCTGATCCATATCGATCGTTGTAACTTTGAGACCATCAAATTGGAGTTGCAATAGGTACTTATAATTTTGTCGTTTTGATACATCACTCTTGCGTGCGAACGGGCAAAGCCCGTGACACACGAGACAATAGAGCCAATGAATAAATCACAAATTTTTGCGGAGCGGAGCGGAGCTCGGTTGGAGGCGGCCAAAGGCCGCACAAAAACATCGTACACAAACCGACAAACCCTCCTTGAGTGCGAATGGGCGAAGCCCGTAAACACCTAAGGCAACCGAGAGTATCGAGCACGGCCGACAGTCGCGGACCGTCCGGGACCATTGAAAAGCGTCGAATGAATTTCGCCCGGGCCCACTCACACTAAATATGTCACGCTTAACCTTGCCCAGCTGAGAAATCCGCGAGAGGTCCTCGCTAATACAAAAAACATCCTCGCGAGGTCGTGGAAGGAACCAGACCCAAGAATTTTCCGTTATTACCTCTGGTTAGACGCCGGCAGCTCTCCGGCCATCGTCGGCAATGGAACGGAGCATCCTTGAGTCCATCGGCACGGAGATCGTCGGCGTGATGTCACCCGTCTCCATATGTATGCTCCTCGTTGTCGTCCTCGTCTCCGGCCTCTCCCCGCCATCATCCTCCTTCGATTCCTCTTCTTCCCCAGCCACCGCCGCAACCCTCGTCTACCTCGAATCCCCCTCCGATCCCCCGCCGAGAAACTCGTCGGAGCCCTACTCAACGCTGCCGTTTTTGTCGCTCTCGTAACTGCTGTTACCTTCCTCCTTGTCCTTCTATACTACTACAACTTCACCGGTTTTCTCAAGGCGTACATGCGCTTCTCCGCCTTCTTCGTGCTAGCTTCCATGGGCGGCTCGATCCTTATCTCCTTCCTCCGCCGCTTCTCCCTCCCCCTCGATGCCCCATCGGCGCTCTTACTGATATTCAACTTTTCCGTCATCGGCTTCCTCTCCGTCTTCTCAAACGCCGTCCCCATTCTCGTGCGCCAATCTTACATGGTCGCCCTCGCCATCATCGTCGCCGCTTGGTTCACCAAGCTCCCAGAGTGGACAACCTGGATCCTTCTCGTTGCTCTCGCTATCTACGACCTAGCCGCCGTGCTCTGCCCACGCGGCCCGCTTCGCATTCTCCTCAATCTCGCATCCTCTCGCGACGAGGAACTCCCCGCTCTCATCTATGAATCTCGCCCGACTATCTCCAACCACTCGGAGCCCTCTGTAGAGCTACAACCCCAAGCCCCCACCCGCTCCAATCCTAACCCTAACCCTAACTCTAACCCCAACTCCGACCCTCGCCAGACTTTAAGTTCCCGACAAAGTTTCTCAAGCTCCACCGAAGCAGACGAATCTATCATTGAAATCCAGAATCATGCAGAGACATATCCCTTGGTATCCTCTGAAAGAGGAAGAGATCAGCCAGAAAGTAGCTGGAGTGATCTCAGCTCGTCATTAGGGTTTAGTGAGCAAGACAATGAGCTTGAAAGTACAAGAGGGATTAGACTTGGTCTCGGGGATTTTATCTTCTACAGTGTGTTGGTTGGTAGAGCTGCCATGTATGATTTGATGACGGTGTATGCTTGCTTCATTGCCATTCTATCAGGGCTTGGATTTACTTTGATACTGCTCTCTATTTATCGGCATGCATTGCCTGCACTGCCAATTTCCATAACATTGGGAGTTGTCTTCTATTTCTTAACTCGGCTGGTACTGGAGCCTTTTGTTGTTGGGGCATCTATGAGCCTGGTGATGTTCTGATTGATGGTATCCAAAAAGATAGTTAAAGGTGACAACACTATTAGAATCTGATTCTTCATATAGTTTCTTCAATCCATTTCCTTCTGGATTTTTTCTTATTTTTTACTTGCATATTTTACTGAGATATGATTGAATTTGCTTATAGAACTTCTAGATGCTTAGGCACCTTGGATAGGAATATGGGAGACATTTTGAACTTGTGGCACCTTTGCAGAGTGGATGAACAGATTTCTCTTGCATGCATATTGATAAATTTTGTGTTTTTCGGTATGCAATCATTATAGAGTATAGTCGATTATTAAAATATTTACCATCCTCTTCTTCTTATTACTGGTGCTATGTCATGGATTTGCACAACCATTCAGTTCTAGGGATTGATGCATAAATTTAGTAGTGTGCTAAGGTTTGAAAGTGAATTGATAGGTGCACATTTTCGGACACTGAGTTAGTATGAACTATGACTTAGAATTCGTCTATATTGCTTCTTGAACGTCCTTTATATTGTTGAAAATTGGTTTTGTTCACAGGTATATCATACTAGATTTAGTCCTTCAATCATACTACTTAACAAGTGGTATCATAGTGGAGATTAACGTTGCAGGCGTCGTATATCGGGGACATGTCAGTTTGGGTTTTGCATAATGAATTATATGTCGGGGGCTTATCATTGATATTTCAAATATCTTATTTCAATATTCATTTATGATATTTTAAATATCGGGTTTTAATATTTAATTATATATATAATTATATTTTTAGTAATGTATATATTGATAATATTTATTTAATTTCTAAATCTACCAAACTAATATATACTTTTATGTTAGTATACTATAGAAGTAAGCCACTATAACGACAAAGTTAAACACATACAAATTTAAAACTAACACGGGTAAATATAACAACGTTCTTAAAAAATATTTTACAAATAGAACAATAAATCATAAATATGTTGTCATGCATAAGGGATTATGGATTTAAATATTAGATCAATAACAAGCATGACTACAAGGTACAACAACATGAACAAGCATAACCACATCATGTGTACAATCTCGTATTCGCAGAGTGGGGGTCCTCCCGGCAGGCGCAAGACCAATTATGAGTTTTTAAGCTTTTGGAGAAGTTTTGCACTCTTGGTGGCCAATTTAGGACTAGTCCTTGTAATATACTAGTAGGGGGAGGAAAAATCTGCCTCCCCCCAGTGACCTCTTTTTGGGGGGCGGGTGCGACAAGTTGGCTGACACCCGCCCCGGTCTGATAGTTGCAACGTGGGAACAACAGGACCGGCTGGAGGCCAGAACCCCGCCCCCTGCACTCTCGCCCCGGGCGGTCAGCTCGCGGGGGCGAGAGCGGCCTGCGGCCAGGCTCTCGCCCTGGGCGGTCAGCTCGCGGGGGCGTGAGCGGCCTGCGGCCAGGCTCTCACCCCGGGCGGCTAGCTCGCGGGGGCGAGAGCGGCCTGCGGCCAGGCCCTCACCCAGGGCGGCTAGCTCGCGGGGGCGAGAGCGGCTTGCGGCCAGGATCTCGCCCTGGGCGGTCAGCTCGCGGGGCGAGATCGGCCTGCGGCTAGGCCCTCGCCCCGGGCGGCTAGCTCGCGAGGGCGAGAGCGGCCTGCGGCTAGGCTCTCGCCCCGGGCGGTCAGCTCGCGGGGCGAGAGCGGCCTGTGGCCAGGCTCTCGCCCCGGGCGGCTAGCTCGCGGGGGCGAGAGCGGCCTGCGGCCAGGCTCTCGCCCCGGGCGGCTAGCTCACGGGGGCGAGAGCGGCCTGCGGCCAGGCTCCCGCCCCGGACGGGTAGCTATTCGACGGGGGTCACCTGCTCGTCTCGGGTGCCCGGGGAGATGGGGGGGGGGGGGTATGGCTCCTCCCGCCCTTGGACCTCTTTTGGCCATGCTTTTACCGTTATACCCTCGGGGTGGAATTACCTCTTTACCCCCCGGTGTGGATGTTTTCTATTCGCCCAAGGCCTTTTTGTCGTAGGGGTATTTGTGACTTTTTGACCCCTAGACTTGAAAAAACTATAAATAGACCCCCTTGGGTACTTTTGGAGAGGGAGTTTTTTGGGCTTCCTCCTTCTTAGGCTTCTGCTTGGTTGAGTGAGAGAGCTCTCCAAGGTACCCAGCTCAGCCATTGGTGAGGGAGGAGAAGTGCTCTTGTGACCTTCCGGGTGTGTAGTGAGACCTCCACGCTAGAGCCGAGGGTATGTTCCTAGTTTCTCAAGTATTTGGTCCGTGACGTTCCCCGAGTGTAGTAGGTGTGAGGTCACCCCTCTTTTGGGATCCCGAACTCCACAGAGGTCAATTTTGGCTTCAACACCATATGTTGCAAAATGTTGTTGGATTATTATGGGGGTATCATAAATCATCATCTATTACTGAACATAAATTTAAAATTATAACTCTCAAGTTACAATTAATCAATCATCACTCATAAATATAAAGGGGCCAAGGACAAAACAACAATATTGGTAGAAGTGTAGAAATATAGCTAGCTTCAATATTCAATAAACAATAGCAATATGTTGACACTTGCCATATAATTGTCATCATAACATAAAGAGAACAACAATGATAATTGCCGAACAACCATAACAGTAAAAAAATCAACTAAAGAGATAAGAGAATCAAACACTAGAAAAAAGAGAATGTAAATTCGGCAATATTGTTAACACAACCTACAGAATAAAGCAGGCAACACATAATAAAACAAGACATGCAATATAGATACACAAATTATAAATTCACGCCAACAATAAAGTAAAGACAAATTTAGTACCCTGCGTGAACGGAGCAAGGTAACAAAGGTAAAACCAACTAAAGTGAAACAATACACTAAGAGAATAACTATAACAATCAATATAGAAATTCAATAGCATAAGTAGTACAATGGGAGAACGCAGAGAGAGGAGCAACACTACAATAGTCAATGTGCAAATTAACAAAAAATTGCAGAACAATCATTGACATAGCAGTAACATGATTACTAGACTAAAGAGAAGTGAAGAATATAAGTATAGACCAATATATGTCATAGAAGCGAAGAACAAAAGTGCAAAACGCGTAGCATAGCAGTAGATGGATTAGAAGACGCAACAACAAAAAAAAGAAACTTACGCTCGTCGCCATCATGAATACATAACCAACAAAAGAGCAAGAAATGAGAAACCATGACCATGATGGAAAGTAAAACAGAGATGAGTTCAATAACAACTTGCATCTCACAACTCAGGCCTCGTTTGGCGCGGTGGCTGGGCGGATCGGATTTCATCCGTGGCGCGGGACCGCAACCGCGGATGAAATCCGCTCATTTTTTGCATAAAATTAGCTGTGGGGAGGATCCCCACCGCCCAGCTGCGACCCCGCCAAACGTGCGAAACTCGCGTCCTGGCGGTGTCGTTCGTGCGACCGGCGCGAATCCGCTCCACCAGACTGGTCCTTAGTTAACTGAAAAAAAAGAGAAATCGAGTTTGGAATGCATGGGAGGTCAATGCCCTAGAAAATCCCAGCGGCTCTAAGTCTCTATGCCGTAAATCGAAGGATCAAAGATTTAATGACATGGAATGGAGACCACAGTCTAAGAATCCTAAATTTTCGCAGAAGAAGTCGTCACAAAGGAGAAGAAGAGAGACCGAGATCGTCGCCTCTCTCAGAGCCGGAAGAGAACACAGAGGGAGGAGAAAAATGAGCATCATGTGTCGGGATTGGTATATTTAGCTTTTTATTATTTATAATAGATAAGAGATATTGAAATAGTGAAAGATATTTCAATCTCTCATATCGACTGATATATCAGAAATACCCTGACATATCAACTGATATATTTTAAAATGATTTTTTGTAAAATAAATCAGCGTCGCATCATTTCCTCCCTAAAATCTTTTTGTTGTCGACATGTCGGTTGATGTTGACAACATTGGTTGGGATAGAGTGGTTAATTTTGTTTATGGATTTATAAGTCTTTGGTGCTGATGCAACCCAGGGTTGCTTCTTTACTCTATCTTTTTGAAAGATATAGTACCTAAACACCTAGAGGGGGGGGTGAATAAGTGACCAAATTCTTTTTGATTTTTTATGGCAGCAATCAGTTAATTTCACAGAATTCTATCTACTATAACACAGCACATATGCAACAATCACAGCAACTCAGCAAACACAGACGACACAGAGTTTTATAGTGGTTCCCCAAGCTTTGGGTACATCCACTTTCCCCCTTCGCCTATCTAGCAGTGTACTAGATTCGGCCAAACTCCTTCACTATCTCAGAACCCAAACTGGTTCCTACATCTCAGGCCCAAGGCCCTACAACTCAGCTTTTCCACAAAGCCTACACTCAACCACAAAGGCCTACACTCAGCCACCCAGGCCTACACTCAGCCACCAAGGCCTACACTCAGAGATTTCAATCTCCTACACTCAGGCTCTCAAAGCCCTACACTCAGCCTTTATAATTACAGACTTACAAAAACTCAGATCCAAAGAATCCTACAAGATAAAAATGATTATACAATTGTTAACTCAGCAACCCAAAGACAAGAGAGGGGAGTTGTGAGTTTCTTGATGAGTTCTTGGAAGAACTCAGCTGGAATCAATCTGACTTAGCTTTCTTCAAAGCTTCTTGAAAGTAGAACTCAATAAGACTGACTCCTTCTGCAGTTGATCCTTGATCTCTGCTTCTTAAGATCCAGAATAAGTCTGAACCCTTCTTCTCAGCCTAGTTCCAATGACTGATTTCTTGGATGAAGCTCTCTCTCTCCAACTTCTTAGATCTGCACTTGAATCTTCAAGGAATAGCTAGATCTTCTTTGTTGAATAATTTGAACTTTGACAACCTCAACAACCTTTTGATCAATCCTCAACAACTACTTTCTGTAGACAGTATAGGCCTATTTATAGGCCTTCTTCATGGTAACCGGCTGGTCCGGTCCATAACTGCTTTCTGACAACTCTGACAAGTGCTGTAGACCGGCTGGAACGGCAGCTGTCAAGTCATTCAGTCAGTTCTTGAAAATTCTCTAACTGTCTGATAGTGTCGAGACTTTCTGTCTTTAAGTGTCGACACTTATAGACCAATTGTCGACACATGTTGTCTAAGTGTCGACACTAGTCTACAAGGTGTCGACACAACTCCTTGTGTTGTTGATTCTTTATCTCAACACAGTTTCTTCTTCATGTGTCGACACTGAAATTGAGTGTCGACACAAGTACTTGTACTTCTGAATTTTTGCTGAATTCTTCTAAGTGTCGACACAACACCTTTGTGTCGACACATCTTCATGTGTTGTATCTGTCAAGTGTCGACACTGCTTCTTGGGGTCGACACATGTCTTCAGTGTTGATACTTATTGAGTGTCGACACAGCTCCTTGTGTCGACACATACTTCTTCTTGTTGAGACTTCAGCTGAGTGTCAACACATAGTCTTAGTGTCGACACTTGTACTTAGAATATTTTGTTGATCTTGTTGTTCTTTGTTAAGTGTCGACACAGCTCCATGTGTCGACACTTTCTTCAAGTGTTGACTCTTCTGTTGAGTGTCGACACATTGTTCTGGGTGTCGACACTTACTTCAAGTGCTGACTCTTCTGCTAAGTGTCGACACATTGTTCTGGGTGTCGACACTTACTTCAAATGTTGACTCTTCTGTTGAGTGTCGACACATAGTTCTGAGTGTCGACACTTGTACTTAGTCTCTGTAGACTTTTGCTGAGTGTCGACACAGCTCCAAGTGTCGACACTTTCTGATGGATACACATCTTCACTGGGTGTCGACACAACTGTTAAGTGTCGACACAGCTTCACTGTCTTTTCTTCAATGAGTGTCGACACAGCTTCTTGTGTCGACACTTTCTGTCTGGTGTCGACTCAGCATCCCTGGTGTCGACACAATGACTGCAAGTGTCGACACTGCTTGCCTGGGTGTTGACACAAGTATTCTTAAGTGTCGACACTTTCCCTCTGGGTGTCGACACATGGACTTAGAAACTTTTCTTCTTTCCTGTAAATACTTAACCTGCACATGTAACTCAAAATACATCAAATATATTTTGATGTATATCATTGAGTTGAGTGAGACTTCTTCAAATCAGGTACATTTAGACCAATGTACCCAACAATCTCCCCCTATTTGGAGAAGTCATAACCCTTAGTCAATGATATACACCATTCATAATAAAAATACAAAATGATGTAAGACAGGATTATGTAAACAGGAAAGTACATCACATATATAAAACTAACATGCATATACAGATAGATTGCATCACAGAACAATTATGAAATAAATTTAACACAACAAATTTATCACACAAAACATTGTTCCAATACTTTGTCATATTCTTTGTCAAAAGTTTACATCATGATTTATATCAAAAGAATACATGGTAAACTTAAGAAATGTTCTAAGCTATTTCTGTTCAGGCTCTTTGATCACAATTCCCTTTCCAGCTTGTACTTTTGCTTGAACAGGAGCATCAGCAACTTCAGCATCAGCAGGCTTCTTGCCTTTCAAGTCTTTCTTCTTAAGCTCTTCTGCTTTAATCTTCTGCCTTTCAAAATAATGGTATGGCTTTGGAAAGTACTTGCTAGGCTCCAGAGCTGTAGGAGGTAGCTTTCCCATCTTGGCCTTCCTTCTATGTTGAACTATGGCCTCCTGCCTGATCTCATGTTTTCTCCATTCAGCCTCTGAAAACCATTTATTCCTGTCAGGCACATTATCTTTGGCAGCTTTCCAGGCAGTTAAAATGATATTTCTTGAGGTAGGGCTCCACTGTTCAAAGTTTGGCTTTTGTTCAGCTTGTTCCCTAAACCTCTTCTTAGACAATCTTGTCTCTTCTTCTTTCTGTAGAGCTTCTTCTTCTTTCTGAAAAGCTGCTTGCATAGCTTCAGATATAGGCTGAACCACTTTCTCCACAATGACATTAGACTTCCCTTCAGTTGGGCTATACATGTGATGAATATCAGCTTGCACCATTTCAAAATCTGGTGGAGGATAGATCACTTGAGCTACTTCTGGTTGCTCACCTCCAAGATATGCATGCTGAATTCCAGATTCAACAACATTGTCATCATCACAAAGTGGAGGATAGCCCAGTGTAGCTCTGATGGAATTAGATATCCATTTGGCATGATCAGAGCTAGCTTTGACTAAAACTCTCTCCCCCTTCATGACTTCTCTAGTCATATGATCTCTGACATCATCCTTCTGGAATCTGATTTGATTATCCAAGTATCTGACTCCATCTTTAAAGAAAGGTTTGAGCTTTTTAAGTTGTTCAGATATGGCCTTCTGGGAGTCTTCAATGACAGTCTTAACAGCATTGATTTCTTCTTGAAATACCTTGTCAAATTCAGCTTTAACAGTAGCAGTAGAGATAGAAGGTCCAGCAGCTATGTTCTTTAGTTCTGTGACAATTGCATTATGAGATTTTGTCAAGTTGTCATTCATTCTAAGTTGATTTTCAAGTACATATCCTTGCTTCAGGGCTATGTCATCAACTTGAGCCTTTATCTTCTCCTGCTGTGTAGCCAAGTACACCACTGCATTCCCCCCTTTGTGGAAGCAGTCTGTCATCTCCTTCTTGTTAAGATTCATTTCAAATCTTATTGATTTTATGTCCTGGGCTAGATCAAACTGTAGTGACTTCTGCCCTTCATCAACATACTTTTCAATGGCCTGCCTTTGCTCATCCAACTTGACTTGCATTGCAACCAATAAACCACTATAATCCACAGTTGGAGCTGGCTGTGCTATAGACTGTGGAGCAATAGTTTGGAGAGCCTTCTTATAACTCTGACTTCTTCTTTTGAAGACATAGATTTTCTTTTTCCTTGCCCTTGCTGCATCCTCATCTTCAGAAGCTGAGGAGCTGGCAATGTCAACCCTCTCCTTAGGGCTTGGGGGCCTCTCAGTCTGCACAGCTGGTGCCTTCACAGTTTCTTGACTTGCAGATTCTTCATGAATTTGCACTTGCTCCCCCTGAACTGGAGCATTCTCCTCATCAGCAGCAATTTCCTTATCAAAATCTGCTTGATCTAGATTTAAGAATAAATCTTCCATGGTGTATTCTTGTGGAGACTGAGCAGGAGAAATTCCGGTCTCTTCAACCACTGGATCAGGAACTATTGGAGCTGCAATAGATGTGTCTTCCATGACAGCATCTATGACTTGATTATCCAGCTGAGTTTGCTGATGAACATCAGACAAATCAGTATCTTCCATAGGAAATTCTAAAGTATTGAGTTCAGTGATTACCTCTAGGATAATGTTGGTAGCTTTTTCACTTTCCAGTGTAGTGGGTTCATCTACAACTGGAAGCTCCCCCTGGCTTTGATCCTTGTGTATGGGGCTAGCTTGAGGTAGCTCCCCCTGGATCTCAGCATCATCTTGAGGAGCAGGAGTCTTCTCAACAGTCCCTTCCTCATTCTCATCTGGAGTGAAGACAACCTGTTCTTCACTGTCAGAGCTACTAGTGGACTCTTGTGCCACTGGAGCAGTCTTCCTTTTCTTCTTGGGAGGAATTTCTTTCTCAGGAACTATCTTATTAGGGGTTGACATCTCTTTAGACAACACCCTGTCCCATCTAGAAAACAACCTCATGTCCATTTTTCTCATGTGATTTATTTTGCTTCCTGCAGCTTGTTGCATTACCTCTGGTATGGTACCAGCAAGGTAAAGACTTATGATCCTGCCCAGATTAGGCTTCTTCAAGCTTTCTTTGATTTTCTCAAATACTGTAACAGACCAATCAGTTCTTAGAGTGAAGATAATTCTGGTCATAATATTGAACATAGAGGCAGACACTCTGTCATGCCCTCCTGGCTTACTGAGTATTACTTTTCCAACAATCTCAGACATGAATTTGCCTTGGCTGTTCATGCCTTTTCGATTAAAAAACAGAACCAATCTTCATTGTAGAATCTAGTCCACACCAGGTAAGAGCTTCCCTGGTTTTTGAAGCAGTAACCTCATTTTCCTCTTTAGTTCTTGGAAGCTGTAGAATCTTCCTCAGACTTTTAGGGGTTACCTTAACCTTTGCTCCATGAACTCTGGATTTGATTTTGTATCCAGATTCGTCCACTTCAGCTCCATTGAGGAATTCAAGTACCTCTTTCTTCCATATCTTAGTAGGTTCTGAAACAAGATAATCCAATCCTGAATCGGCAACTAGGGTTACGACAGTCTGGATTTCTTGATCAGCATCATCGAAAGCACCGCGTACCAGCTCGTATCCTTCGTTGACGTTCTCCTCTAGCTTAGGCGCCATTAGGGTTTGTAGAATTTGTCTTGAGAGAAGAGAGGTGTCGACACAGAAGTTTGGTCTTGAAACTTTGAAAGCGTGTCGACAAACTAAGACAAAACCCTATTTATACCTTTCTAATTTTGAAGATGAACAGGCGAGACAGCTAACTTAAATTGTGTCGACACTGGCAATAAGTGTCGACACTGACTTATAATGTCTCGACACATATGTGTCGACACAAGTTTAGTCAACAGATATTATGTGTCGACACCACTCAACTCGACACATAGTCGAGACTTTACTTAGAAAATTCTGAGTAAAACTTAAGTGTCGACACCACTTTGGATGTGTCGACACCTACTTGACACATGTCGACACTAACATTCTGAAGTGTCGACACCAACTTTCTAGATGTATCGACACCTTTTTACTTAGCCAATTTCATTATTATAAACTTACTCTAAGTTTATCATTGCTAGTTCAATCTTAAATCTGTTGAACTTAGCTTCTTCTAGGGGCTTAGTATACATATCAGCTACTTGATTATCAGTTTTAACATATTCTAATAAATATCTTCTCTTTTTACATGCTCCCTAAGAAAATGATATTTAATTTCAATATGTTTTGTTCTACTATGAGATACAGAATTATTAGCTATTGAAATAGCACTTGTAGAATCACAGAAAAGTGGAGTTCTACTTACCTGAAATCCATAGTCCTCTAGCTGATGTTGTATCCATAGAAGTTGAGCACAACAACTTCCTGCAGCCACATACTCTGACTCTACAGTGGAGATAGCCACACTGGTTTGCTTCTTGCTACTCTATGAAATTAGTCTCCCACCTAGGAATTGACAGGTTCCAGTAGTGCTTTTTCTATCTTCTTTGCATCCTGCAAAGTCTGCATCTGAATAACCTGTTAGTTCAAAATCCCCATTCCTAGGGTACCAGAGGCCTAGATAGGGAGCGCCCTTTAGATATCTCAATATTCTTTTGACTGCTGTCAAATGAGACTCTTTAGGGCAGACTTGATACCTTGCACAGACACATGTAGCATACATGATATCTGGTCTACTTGCAGTCAAGTATAATAGGGAGCCAACTATCCCTCTATACAAGGTTTCATCTACAGGCTTCCCTGCATCATCCTTGCTAAGAGACATACTTGACCCCATAGGAGTCTTCATGGTACTGGATGAATCCATACCATACTTCCTTATGAGTTCTAGGGTGAACTTGGACTGACATATGGATAAACCAATCTCAGTCTGTTTAACTTGGAGACCCAAGAAAAACTTCAGCTCTCCCATACTACTCATCTCAAATTGACTTTGCATTAGCTTTGCAAACTTTTTGCAAAGGCTACTTTCAGTAGACCCAAATATAATGTCATCTACATATATTTGGACTAGTATAGCTTTGCCTCTAGATTCCCTAAGGAATAGAGTCTTATCTATTTTCCCCCTTGAGAACTTGTTCTCAATGAAGAAACTAGATAGAGTTTCATACCAAGCTCTAGGGGCTTGCTTTAACCCATATAAAGCTTTCCTAAGTCTATAAACATGATTAGGTAGAGTTGAATCAACAAAACCTGAGGGCTGTTCCACATAGACTTCTTTTTAAGATTACCATTTAGAAATGCTGACTTGACATCCATTTTGTAAACTTTGAATCCTTGATAGGTTGCATAGGCCAGGAACATCCTTATGGCTTCCAGTCTGGCCACTGGAGCAAAGGTTTGATCAAAGTCAATACCTTCTTCATGCGTATATCTTTTAGCAACCAGTCTTGCTTTATTCTTAATGATGACCCCTTGTTCATCCATCTTATTCCTGTAGATCCACTTAGTTCCTATTATATTGTGGTCTTTAGGTCTAGGAACAAGTTCCCAGAACTTGCACCTTTTGAACTGATTAAGCTCTTCTTGCATTGCTTCAGTCCATTGTGGATCTTGAATGACTTCTTCAAACTTCTTAGGTTCAACTTGGGATAGAAAGCTGGAGTAGATTGCTGCATTCAGGTTTCTGCTCCTTGTTTGTACCCTTGTCTTGGATCTCCAATAATCTGCTCTACTGGATGATCTCTAAGATGCCTATTGGCTGGAGGCATCCTGACTTCTGGTTGAACCACTTCATTTCATCATCTTGCTGTACCCCTTGTACTTCTTCTGCATTTGATACATGTAGTACTCTCCCCTGGACAACAACCACTGTCTTCTACTTGCTGTCTTGCAGTAGATTCTTCTTCTAGAGTGAGCTTGTCCATCTTCTTTGTTAAACCTGTGGGGCTGCATACACTACTAGACAACTCATTGTTAATAAGTTTAGTCTTCATCAAATACTACATGTACAGTCTCTTCTTAACTTGAGTTGACAAGTTGTAGACTCTATAAGCCTTACTGTATGTGCTGTACCCAACAAAATTCTCTCTTGGGACTTGACAAGGCAGCAAACTTATTTAAGTAAGACTGTTCCCATTGTTAAGTATGAACATTTGCAACCAAAGATCCTGAAGTAGGATAGATTGGTTTCCTGCCTTCCACACTTCATAGGGGGTCTTGTTTAGGCTTTTAGTGAT